>CM018697.1:69014468-69614468 GCA_009363875.1 Mikania micrantha
GCCAGACAATTGCTATAAGCTTCATTCGGCGAATGACTTCATTCTAGAGTCATTCCCCCGAATGTGAAGTCTTCATACTCAACTATAAATTTAATCAGATTAACACATTATATAATCAATAATAAACATTAAGAATGACATATAAAGACAACTTCCATTAATAACTTGAACTTTACATGATTAGAGTTACAAAACAGAACTAGGGACATTACATGTATCAACAAACTCCCCCTTGGACCTAGTTCAACTCTTGGAAGTGTCTTTCTTGAAATACTTTTCTGATATAGCTTTCCAGTCTGCTCCAGCGTGGATTTTGAAAATGCTGCAGAGACGGATCACTCTCATGAATTGCAAAGCTTGCACCATGTCCGGGACATCGAAGAAAATCTGGTGCCTGAACAGAGCTTGAACATCCTTGTGAGACAAGTTAGTCAGCCACATAGGATCAAAAATCCTAACAGTCTCCCACTGTTTGTCTTTGCACAGAACTATCACAGCTTCACCAGTGCGCCCATCATAATACCACCATCGGAAGCCATCCATAAAGTCTTGTCGCATCTTCCGTAAAGGAATCTTCTTCAAAACTTTAGGGGGAAGCCACTTCAGGATCACTTTATGCTTGCGGGTATCTCCATCAATTTCTGGCAAGTAATATCGTTCTGGCTGCTGTGGTTGGAAATTAACCCATCTCTTCCGGTATTCGTACTTGATCTGGCGAGAGAACCAAGCAGACATCCCAGAGTCGTCACTATAGAGCATCTTCAGACGTGCTAACTGATTTACTTCGAATCCAGGCAACGTCTTGAAATCATGTGGGTGCTGAAAGTAGTCTATTCCTTGTTCTCTCTTTACAGCGTAGCAACCGAGCTCATGGAAGTATGCCCAGCTAAGAATCTGACCTCCAGCTTTGTAGCCTTTGGTCCTATAAACCTTCTTGTGTGTAGCTGGCATCTTTTCGGTGCTTTGCTTCTTCAAAACCTCCCAATAAGCTTCCCATTCTTCTTTCCTGTTCTTTCTGTCATGGGCTTCAGATTTGCTGGTCTCAACTTGCTCTTCCAAATACCTGACCAGAAGATCCTCTGTCTCTTGATCAAACTGGTCAGTAAATGTAGGCAGCTCATCTTCAGCCGATGTATACTTTGGGTACTCTTCATCTGTAATATCTTCCAAAATAACCTCATCAACATCATCAAAATGTTCTGGCTCAGGCTCTTCAAAAACAGGAACTGAGGTGTCATCAGTAACCACCTCATCAGGATTCAACCTGAACAACTCAGCAATCTGTTCCTTGGTAAGACAATGAATGATCTCTCCCTCCTCCTTGTCGTAGCTTACTGAGTGCTGTATAATGCCTTGAGCGTCAAAAATCATAGTCAGAGTCTCATCTAACTGACGTCTCACAGGCACAGCTTGTACTTCCTCAGTAGCTTCTGGTTCGGCTGTCTTTGAGGGAGACGAAGGAGGAGGAGCCTTTGACTTCTTGTCATTGGCCTTCTTGGACAGGATCTCAGAAGATGGAGGGGCTTGATCATCATCGTCATCATTGTCATCAGTACCGGATGATTCTGAAGACCCACTCCCAGATCCGTCCTTATCATCATCCCGATCAGATTCCTCATAATCCACCTTCTCCTCATCAGATTCACCATCCTCTTCTTCATCTTCTTCATCTTCATCTTCCTTGGATTTCTCCGAATCTGAATCATCGGATCGTGTTTCAGTTCCTTCAAGTCTGGGAGTGCCTTCCTTGGAACCCTCAACAAGTTCAGCAAGGCGAGCATTCTCAGCTTCCAGAAGCAGAATCCTCTCGTTGAAACCAGTGGCAGTCATAGCCAACTGGTTATGCTCATCAATATACTTCAGTAGTTGCTCCTCTTGTTGAGCAGAACGAGCCCTAAGATCAGCTTGTTTATCAGCTGCCTGCAGCAACAGGGCATCCTGATCGTTTATCGTTTGAGTGAGCTGAGCAATCTTGGTCTCTTGCTCCATGTTCTTCTCCATCAGCCTCAGAACCATACTGTTCAGTGTGCTCAGCTGATCCACAACTGAAACAGTAGGTACGAACATATCAGCTCTGGATGTAGAGGGACCGGCAGAAGCAGCAACATATACTGGCTCATGAGTGATAGGAGTGGTCAGAGGGGCAATAGTGGTATGTGAAAGAACAGCCCTTGACCGTGTCAGTGAAGAAACAGATACAGCTGCTACTGCTGTAACGGTAGTTGTAGCAGCTGCAGTCAGTTCTGACCTCCTTTGAAATGAAAACCTGGACCTCTTTCCCCTTCCAGCTCGAGAGGAAGTAGCATGAGAAGTGGCAGCAGTCACAGCCACTGAAACTGGAGTAGAAGACCGAGGTGGAGGAGACAAATCAAACTCAGGAATGAACAGTGGATCAGTAATCTCCTCCATCTCCTCTTCGGTTCTCTTCCTCTTCCTCACAACCATCTTACCATCAACCATCACCTTCTCATAGCCTTCCTCCATAAAATCATCAGAGTCAGTACTCTCTTCATTACTTTCTCCAGCAACACCCTCATCATCACCAGAGTCCTCTAACTCATCATCACCTTCAGAAACATGAGGAGCTGTAGCATCAACAGAGGTAGAAGCAGTA
The DNA here is from genome assembly GCA_009363875.1 of Mikania micrantha. Taxonomy (NCBI): domain Eukaryota; kingdom Viridiplantae; phylum Streptophyta; class Magnoliopsida; order Asterales; family Asteraceae; genus Mikania; species Mikania micrantha. The sequence continues at coordinate 69,017,083 of CM018697.1, forward strand.
ACAGTAGTGGTAGTCAAGAAATCCATTTCATCAGAGAATCAACATCTATGTCCTCCTCTTGAGCTGTAGACAAACCAGCATCACCACCAGCAACAGCACCACTCACATCAACCATGCTCATATCAGCAGCAGTGGTTATGTTACCTGTACTCACAGCAGCAGTGCTCACAACCACTGAGCTCTCCCCCCTTCCTGCACCACTAGGACCTGCCTCATCACCATCATCACCTCCATCAACATGTACAACTATGTCTTCAACATCTGAATCGGAGTCATTATGCCTCCATCTGCGACCAGCAGGAGCTCTGTAATCAGGTCGAGGGAGATGACCGAATAAAGATCTGGTGGTTGGCTTCCTCTCCTTTCCTCTATATGACAAGACTCTGTTAAGAGTGGTGTCATTCATGTGCTCCAAACGTACAATATCAGCATTGATCTTGGGAAGATCTGGAACTTGAGCATCAATGATCTGCTGCAGAAACCGAGGGTACATAAGAAACTTCTTGTCCCCCTTTAAGACCACGTTCTCCTTCATATGTATAAAGATCATCTCCGAGAAGTTGAACGGCTTGTTCAACACTAAAGCAGCAAATGCACATTGGATAGTCTCTCGCATGTCATCGAATCCTCCTCGCCTTGATCCGAGACAGTGAATTAAGACATGAGCAAGGTACTTGAACTGTGGGGACATGAAGGCTTTGTTGAGAATGCCCGATCCAATGTCACCTTCATACTTGCATCTGAGAAAACATCCACGAACCAAGAAGCGATCAAGCAGAGATGGCTGATCGGGAGAGTCTTGAAACCCACACAATCTCCTGATGTGTTCAGCCGAAACAACAACATCGTGCCCTTGCACCTTTCCCCTGATAACTGTAGGCTCGGCCTCACAGTCTATGTCAGCTGATGACCAGAAATCCTGCTGATGAGAATGGTATGGCACATGAACAGTCGATATAGCGGTAAAAATCCTCGAACGCCATAGAAATGTAATGATCTCCGAGTAGTGTTTGGCGTTCGGTGTGTTCAGATCCAGATGAGCACATATGTTATGCTTGGGAACTGATTTGTAACCTGCCATACTGAACAACAAAAGAAATAAACATGTTAGTACAATTCAGTTAAACAAAAACAGAAATCAGAAAGACAGATTCAAAATCCAACATTTTGGTCGAATGACCTTCATTCGCCGAATGAGACCTATGATCGAATGACTTATTCGCCGAATGGAGGTCATTCGTCGAATAGACATCATTCGCCGAATGGAGGTCATTCGTCGAATAGACATCATTCGCCGAATGAGATATAAGCTAGGATAGTCATTCGTCGAATGAGCCATTCGTCGAATGAGCTTCATTCGCCGAATGAGTCATTCGCCGAATGACGACATTCGGCGCCCATTTTGAATTCAAAATCCCCTTTTCCAAAAATCAATAATCAGTCCATAAAATTTGCATGTACACACTCAGAATCAACCGATTAAGACTTTTAATACTGGTCTTAGGTAGTTTCAAACCCATTTTAATAGTCTATTTAAACGGCGAACAACAAAACCCTAAATCCTAACAATTCGATCTGTTTTCAACGAATCCGTGGTTGAAAATGCTTGTTAATCGATTTCCAAGTACCTAAGATGAAATAGAACTTGGTTGTCAGAAGCAGGGTTAACAAAAGTAACAGAAAATCGAAAGAACTGGATGTAGGTGTGAATCGCCGAATGATGGAGTTCTGATGTGGCGAAAGTAAAAATGGTCGAATGATTCTCATTCGGCCGAAGGACTATTATATAGCCAAGCTCATTCACCGAATGAGCTAGGCGAAAGGTCGGCTGATAGTCAGTCTTATTCGCCGAATGAGAGTTGCGACTAAGACATTCGACAACACCTATTCGCCGAATGAACAGGTCGAATTCGACACCCTTCATTCTCCGAATGATGAAAACTGTGTTTGATTGATTCGGTCGAATGACTCATTCGCAGAATGAGTTCATTCGTCCGAATGAATGAACCTTACCTCTCATTCGGACGAATGAGAGATGATAACACCCAAAACTCAACTTTTTCAACATCTGGCATTTTGAGCAACAAACTTTTGACCAATTATGAAGATATGTCTGGTTGGTTCAGGATTCAGATATGACAGACATCCGAATCTACAAATGATTATCTAAAATAAAATTTAAAACAGAAAATCTTTTTGTATTTTTCTGAAACAACCACTACAACTGTACAAACCATAACTAAAAACAAATAAACACATGTTTTTGTGAGAAGTCCATTAATAAAATAACACATATCTCTAATCACATCACATTATCTTCAGTGAATGCTTTACTTCAAACACAATTTTATGATGATACGATTACTGATATATTTGTCCAAACTTAAACTGAACAATACACAACTACTAAACAGACTTTATGATCACTCATATTTTCTGATTGAGTTCCCCAATTCATTTCACCATTAAAGATCAAAATCAGTTCAAAACTCATTTCTGCATATCTTAAAACCAGTCATCATGAATTCAATAAGATTCAAACATTTATTATCTTTTTGTATTTTTCTTGTTCTATCCAAATGGATGGCTTCAGCTAGGTCCGTCCCAGCAATATGGCACATGTATGGAATCGAACTTAATTTGTTTAAGTATTTCTCAAGCTTAATACCAGCTTGCATTAGGTTTTCTTCAAGCTTAATACCAGCTTGTTTTTGTTTTTCATCAAGCTTAATACCAGCTTGTTTTTGATTTTCTTCAAGCTTAATACCAGCTTGCCTTTATTTTTCTTTGAATGAAACCTCATTTGATTCCATGATGACAGGTGTATGCTTGATTTGAGTCAAAAACCGTTTCTCACTCAAGTGGTTTTATAAAATGAGTCCCACAGATCAAACTTTCTAAGTTATCACAAGTTGTTTATTCATTCTGTATAGTCAGCCTATCAGTATATCCCATCACAATTTTCTTGTGTTTAATGCTTATACATTCATTTCTGCTTCTATGACATGATAGATTAATGTATTACTTTGTAAAACAAGACCATCTCAATTTTTAATTTTTCTATTGTTTTTGGTTTTTCAAATTTTCAAATGTTTTTGGTTTTTCAAATAACAGAATATCTCCCCCTAAAAACCTAAAAATAGAAAATCTTTTTGAGTTTTGATGAAGAAAATAAACTATACAAGACAAAATTTAAGAACTGGACTAAAATAAACAAAGCAAAGACTAGCAAAGAAAAATGATGATCATTTATTAGACTCAGATGAGGATTGAACTTCATCTTTTTGAAAAACACCATAGCCGATAACAGATATAAAAATCTGGGTTTGTCAAATGCTTTTGTAAAAAGATCGGCTTTTTGGTGATCGGTGTGAATTTTCACTACATCGATTAATTTCTTTTCAAAACAATCACGTATGAAGTGATATTTAATGTCGATGTGTTTGGTTTTGGAGTGCTGAACAGGATTTTTAGTGACAGCTATGGCAGCAGTATTATCAACATATATAGGAGTGTTAGAAAAATGTAACCCATAGTCCCTGAGTTGCTGTTGTATCCAGATGATTTGAGAACAGCAACTAGCAGCAGCAATGTATTCAGCTTCACATGTTGAAGTAGACACTGACGTCTGCTTCTTGCACTGCCAGGTCACTAATCGGTTTCCAAAGAACTGACATCCTGCAGATGTTGATTTGAAATCTCTCTTGCATCCACCATAATCTGAATCACTATATGCAGTAAGCTCAAAGTTATCATCATTAGGGTACCATAAGCCAAGTTCCGGTGTACCCTTCAGATAACGCATAATCCTTTTGACAGCAATGAGATGAGATACTCTTGGTTTTGATTGATAGCGTGCACACAAGCAAGTAGCGAACATGATATCTGGTCGAGAAGCAGTAAGATACATAAGAGATCCGATCATTCCTCGGTACAGAGTGGCATCAATTAACTCCCCCTTTTCATCTGGAGTAATCCCATGATTAATCGCCAGTGGGGTACCAGCAGGCTTTGCATCAGACATACTGAACCGGCTCAGAATGTCACCAACGTATTTGGTTTGATGAATGAAAATCCCTGCCTTAGACTGATCCACCTGCAAGCCCAAGAAAAATTTCATCTCTCCCATAGAACTCATTTCAATTTTTTCTATCATAACCTTCTCGAATTCCTTGCACAGACTATCATTTGTGGAACCAAAAATTATGTCGTCCACATATACTTGCACCAAGAGTAAATCACTGTCCTTCTCACGGATGAATAATGTGCAGTCAATGACACCTCTTCTGAAACCGTTGTTCAGAAGGTGAGTAGAAAGTGTCTCATACCATGCTCGCGGAGCTTGGTGTAATCCATACAAGGCCTTGTCTAGCTTGTAGACTTGATCTCTATGTAAGGGATCTTCAAACCCGGGAGGTTGACTGACATACACTGTTTCACTGATCACACCATGAAGGAACGCACTCTTGACATCCATTTGATAAACCTTAAACTTCTTAAAGGATGCATAAGCCAAGAAGATACGAATGGCTTCGAGTCGAGCAACCGGAGCAAACACCTCATTGTAGTCCAACCCTTCTATCTGTCTGAATCCCTGAACCACCAGACGTGCCTTGTTTCGCACTATGATCCCGTGATCATCTTTCTTGCAACGAAGAACCCATCGAGTGCCAATGACTTTTGCACCTTTGGGTCTGTCGACCAATTGCCAGACACCTAACTTAAAAGTTCTTCTTGCATAGCATCAACCCATGATTCTTCCTTGAGAGCTTCAGTGACAGTACGCGGTTCAACTTGGGAGATAAAACAGGAATGAGCACAAAAGCTTACATTTGCAAAATCAAGAATGTCAGCAAGACCGCCTGAAGAAATCTGATGTCTTGTCTTAACTCCATCCAAAGGGCTTCCAATTATGTTCTCTTGAGGATGAATGCGATTAAATCTTCCAACAGGATGAGCTGGAACCTCAACCTGAGGATCTAAGTTGTTCAGATTCAAATCCTCAAGATTAGGTACAAGATTGTCAACAGCTGGTTCAGGATCAGCTGGTTGAAAAAGATTATCATCTGTGTCTGAGCTGTCATCATTTGTCTGTGTGATTGGAACAGATGCAGATGAAGGTTGCAAAGGTTCATCAAGTGCATTCTGTACATCATACAACATCTGAACCGCAACATCTTCATCTGAATACATGGGAGACATATTGAAAGAGTCAAAAAGACCAGAATAATCGAACATCCAATCTGGGCCTTTTCCAGGTGTAACATCAGTGCCGGAACCGTCGCCGGAACAGTAATCTTAAACAGTATCAAGAACAGTAAACATGTATGAATCATACACATTTCAGTAATTTTCATATTCATATTGTTTGTCATTATCATGGTGAGTTGTCATAGAACAGTTTCAGAAACATTTAAACAGAAAACACAGTTCAGAACAATGGTTCTTGAGTCAGATAATTATCTGGCAATATAGAACCATCATGTGATTATTTTCTTAGGAATTTTTATGTATAAACGTATGTGAAGTTTTATAGAACAAAACACTCGAATATTGTTACGTGAATGCTAAATTTACGGGTTATTCGTATAGGTGACGATCTGTACGAATATATCTGAAAGTTTAACGTTCTGAATGGTATTCTATAATTAGAAAACAAGATTGAAAAGTATAGTTATCATCGTGTTCGTACGGGTGATGATTCGAACGAATACGCGTGACGACCGTACATTTCGATTTAAACAGTGAATTAATATTTTAAAATTTTAAATAATTGAGAAGATATTAGTTAATTTATTAGGAATCACAACCTAAAATAATTAAATAACTTCTATTTTTTTTAGAAATCGTGTCGTTTCGCCGCGAAGACTACGCGAAACCGGAACTTTACGCGAAACCAAACGAGACCGAATCACCGGATAATTTAAACCATTAAATGTAGTCATAAAGACTACACCAACCCATCCCCACCACCCTCTTTCTTTACCATTTCATCTTTCACCACTCTCTCTCTAAAAAAAGTTTCTCCACCTTCTCTCTGCGATTGTGTGAAGAATTCTTCGCGGATTCAAGCTTTCAAGGAGTCAAGACGTTCATCTCAACACGTAGATCGCGGAAGTACAAGTTTTTCGAGAATTTAACCATCTATTTTGAGGTAAACACCCTATATTATGTTCGGTTTTGTGTGTCAAACTCGATCCTCACGCCTTACATGAATTAAATAAGTTATACTCACTAGTAAGACACATAGATACACGCATAGATACATTGGGATATATAGACAACTGAACTTTAGCAGGTATAGATCGGGAAAGGAGGTGAAATTATGCAGGTTCGTGAAGGGTTGAGGGCTGGCCGAACTACACAGCAAGTCCACGAACCCTGGTCTCACAGCCGAACCCTTATTCACTTTGGCGAACCCTGCAAAGTCTGGGCGCCGAACCCTGCAAGACCTGGGTGCCGAACCTGTTATCTCTGACCACCCTGCAACGAACCAGTGTAGTCACCTGCATCGAACCCTTTATCAACAAGCCTGGAATCTTTGGCGAACCAGCATGGACCGAACCATGGATGATCGCGAACCTGAGGGTGGCGAACCTTAAAGATTCGTGGGACTTGAGGTATGGCCGAACCCCTTTGAGAACTCACGAACATGCTTGGCCGAACCATGGCCACGCAAGGCTCTTGACTACCGAACCTTAGGGTGAATCAAGCTACGAACCTTCTAAAGTCCAACTAGTACACGAACCCATGGATGGCTAGAGATGTAACCGAACCTTACAGACTACCTATCTAGCCGAACCTTAGGACACTAGGACCAGCCAAACCTTAGGTAATTCCTTAGAAAGGTTCGCTGCCCTAGACACCCTAACCAACCTAAAAGTTGTTAATCGGAATAATATGGGTCCATAATCAACAAGACTAGTGTTAAGAACATAAGAGATGGATAGTTGGTCATTAACCTAAGTTTCTAACAAGGAATGGATTCAATAAGTTGCATGCATGGGATTAATACAAGAGTGGGTTATAAATGATGAGGAATAATGAAGCCATAGGTGGGGTAGAAATTCCATAACAAAGATCATTAACTCACAATAACAACTTAATATGAGTTGTTAACATGTATGTATTGGATATCTATGTCACATGGTTAAAACAATTATGATTATGATCGATTAGGAATCAAATATTGACATTTGGGCTTAAGTGGGCCCAGTGGGACTTAATTAAGTCCATCATGTATTAAACGTTTATTCAAATTCAAGTAATGATGTTTAATTAAAATAAAGACGATGTGAATTCATTAAAATTTAATTTAATACTTTCTGAAATTTTGTTTAATTTGAAATGTGAATTATAAATGGCCTTGTTTCTTTTAAGTTGACTTTGTTATAAAAGTTAGTTGTGATAAATTGATTTGGGATTTGTTAAGATAGACAATACAATTGTCTGGATTTTAAACAGAAAACAAAGGAAACTCTGCCGAAATTTTCTAAAAATTTAAAAGTAAGTATTGTAACTCAACATGGGATTGGGATCAAAAAGGGTAACTAGGATAGATTAGATCTTAGATACACCTAGTACTAAGACACTTAGTTGCACACACAACAAGACTCAAAGCCTTAGGCACAACGACTACTACGCGTACTTATTATATCCGAAATTCTTATAAAATAACTCAGGAACTGAAGATACTTAGCTTACATACAGGAGCGCGCATTTTGTGTTAGATCAAATTACATAGCAACACAGGTGAGTTCATTGCCCCTTTTCTAAACATTTTTGTTTTAAAACGCGGGGCTGAGAAGCATGCGTAAACGGTTTATTTAAATTGTTTACTTAAATGCTTTTAAATTTATATGTTTTACATATGTATAAATGTTATCCTAGACCATGTCTAGGAATATTTTATGCAGGTTTACTAACCGATTTACTTATATATTAAGTGAATAATCGAGTTAAACTAAACTTTTCAATAAGTCAAAAACATTTCAAAGGAATCAAATCAAACATTTTGACAAATCAAGTGGGTGAATTCAAGGAATCAAATCAAACATTTTTGACAAAACAAGTGTGGGACTTCAAAGAAATCAAACAAAACAATCTTTGCAAAGACAACAGTCAATGTTCTACAAATCAAGCGTTTGTTGAACAATGAATCAAGTGTACAATCGATCAATGAATCTTGTATTCTATGATCAACACATCAAGTACATCTTGTGACAAAATCAGTTGAATCAATAAATCATTTTCAAGGGAAAGTCTGGGAAATATCAGAGATAGCATACGCCAAAAACATGACGAAACATAAAATCCTGCATTTCAAGAAGTCCTGGCTAGACCGTTTGACTTGTAGGTCGTATGTTTGAGGATATTTACAGTTTTCCCGAACTACTAAGTACCTAGATTGACAGACTAGTCTACTCGAGTATGACCACAGGCCCCAATCATTAGGACTTAGATTTTATTAAATGTTTATTTATTTATTTAATTAAGCATTTATAACTGTTTATACAATTACTATGGTTGATCACATTGTGTGATGAACTTATGAAATCAACATGGATTTCAGATGATTGTAATTACAGGGACAACAAACAGAAGAACTCATGGGTTGTGTTAAGGGTAAAAATGCTTAATTATCATTAACAACAGTGTCATATGTATATTAGTATGTGGTGGGATGTTGGCTAGGGCTTGTCCCTTACATATGCCCTATATATAAGCATACCGATGTGGATATTACATGTGGTGTTAATGAGGTTAGGGTCTTTACCAAAGGAGGTTTTCAAATCATTTTCAATTACTAAAACTATATGAACTCACCAACCATGTGTTGACTTTTATTTTGCATGACTTTTCAGGTGACGAACAGGTCAATTAAGAAGTCATTTCTTTTGGGACTAGGACTTTATATAGAAGACTAGTATTTTGGACCTGCATACTTTTGAAGACATCATTATACAAATTATTTTGTATATCTTGTGTAAATACAAGATAGTCCTTTATTGATGTTTACAATAGATTTACATTGTTAAATTATAAACGATACTGCTGTAATTTAACTTTGAAATTCCATTATATTTAGCATTTCTCATTTATATAATGTGCAAAGTAAACAATCTGATCACTTTCAATTATCACTCACGATATCGCGCCTCGAGAACCTTCCGCCCGACGGGGAAACCCGATCCTACCCCGCCGGCTCGGGGTGTGACAGATTGGTATCAGAGCCATGGTTATAGAGAAATATAGGTCACTTATTTAAATGGTTTGGCCTAGACTATAACCTAGGGACCCTACATGTAGAGAAAATAGGACTTAAGACTTATTTGCATATTGTCTTCTGTATTCGATCATTGCACTAACCGATAACTTTATTGGTTATGATCAGAATGCCTCCGCGAAGTCAACCTCCCTTGATACAACTACCACCTCGAGACATGGCTCCACATTCCTCCACACCGTCTCCGAATGACTCTCCACCACCACCACCTCCTCCACCTCCTCCTCCCCCTCCTCCATTGATTACTCAAGCATCTGGTTCGGGCACAACACCGACTTTGGATTCCGCTACTATCGCTCTGGTGACGTTACTGAGTAGCCAGATGACGAATCAGATGAAAGAAGCTATACCGGAGATGTTCCTTCGTCTTCGTAATGAGATCCTCAATACTGGCAACACATCAGGAGAAGCCAGTGGAAATACTGGAGATTCATCTCACTACTCCTACAAGTCCTTTGTAGGATGTAAACCACCCAGTTTCAGTGGGTCTGAAGGTGCCGTTGGATTAATCTAGTGGATTGAGAAGATCGAGACAACTTTGGATCTCTGCAGCTGCCCTGAACAACACAAGGTCCGTTACTCAGCTGGAACATTCAACAAACGGGCTCTGACCTGGTGGAACGGTCAGATCAATGCCCGAGGAAGAGAAGAAGCCATGGCCATGCCATGGGAAGATTTCAAGACACTGCTGCGAACAGAGTTCTGTCCGAAGAATGAGCTGCAGAAATTGGAGGTTGAATTATCTAATCATGTGATGAAGGGGGCTGATCACATGGGGTATACAACTCGTTACCACGATTTGGTTGCTTTGGTACCTGACATGGTACCAACATTGGAGAAAAGAATAGACAGATATGTGGGTGGACTTCCCGCCTGCATTCAGGGTATGGTTGTTTCAGCCAACCCTACTACTGTTGAATCTGCAGTGAGACTGTCTGGGAAACTCACTGATCTTATGGTAGCCTCTGGAGTTTTAAAGAAAGAGGCTGAACCCAGCAAAAACAAGGTTGAGTCTTCCAAGAAACCCCACCACCATCAGAAGAAGAAGCAGAAGACCATTAAGAACTACACGGTGGCCACACCTCTCCAACAAGTAACAGCAGCACCACAAAACCCTAACCGAAAACCTTACACTGGCACGTTTCCTCTGTGTGCCAAGTGTCAGTATCATCACCCTGCTGACACTCCCTGCAAGCATTGCACGGGATGTGGAAGGAAGGGCCATTGGGTCCAATACTGTAGGATGACACCTAACCAAGCAGTCAACAATGCTGCTTTGGCTCTTCCTCCACCAGCAAATCAGAACAATGGTGGATGCTATAATTGTGGCGAACAAGGCCACTTTGCGAAGAACTGCCCGAAGAGGGCACAACCAGCAGTTCAAGCACCACGTGGACGAGCTTTCGCTATCGGAGCACCAGCTGCACGCCAGGACCCAAATGTGGTCACTGGTACGTTTCTCTTACATGACTTTTATGCATATGTCTTATTTGATACTGGTGCGGATCAGAGTTTTATCTCTACCGATTTTGCATGCCAACTAGATTCAGTAGAGGAACAATTAGACTCCCCTTACATTATAGAAGTAGCTAACGGGAAACAGATTACAGTTAGTACAGTTTATAGAAATTGCCCATTGACACTTAATGGTCATACATTTGCCATCGAATTGATACCGATGGAGTTGGGTAGTTTCGACATCATTGTTGGAATGGATTGGCTTTCCTCTAACCGAGTGGAAGTCATCTGTTCTGAGAAGCTGCTTCGAATTCCATTGCCGAGTGATCGTGTATTGGAAGTTAGAGGGGATCAAGCAAAGCGAAGTGTCAAAATCATTTCTTGCATAAAGGCGCGTAAGTGTCTACAGAAGCAGTGCATAGCTTTTCTGGCTCATGTGGTGGAAAAAGAGAAAGACAAGAAGAAGATTCAAGAGGTACCGGTAGTGAAAGAATATCCTGAAGTATTCCCTGAAGACCTACCTGGTTTGCCACCTGCGCGACCGGTAGAGTTTCGTATTGACTTAATTCCTGGAGCAACTCCTGTTGCAAAATCTCCTTACAGGTTAGCACCTTCAGAGATGTAGGAATTGTCTAATCAGTTACAGGAGTTACTTGACAAGGGTTTCATCAGACCGAGCTACTCACCTTGGGGAGCTCCGGTTTTGTTCGTGAAAAAGAAAGACGGATCGTTCAGAATGTGCATAGATTACAGGGAACTAAACAAACGAACCATCAAGAATCGGTATCCATTGCCGAGGATTGATGATTTGTTTGACCAACTACAAGGAGCACAGTACTTCTCAAAGATTGACTTACGGTCTGGATATCATCAACTGAGAGTTCAAGACGAAGACATACCGAAAACGGCCTTCCGAACAAGATACGGGCATTACGAATTCATGGTGATGCCTTTCGGACTGACAAATGCACCCGCGGTTTTCATGGACCTCATGAACCGAGTGTGCAAGCCGTAGTTGGATCAGTTTGTCATTGTTTTCATTGATGACATACTGATTTATTCCAAGACCAAAACAGAACATGAGCAACACCTTAAAAAGGTCTTGGAACTGTTGAAGAAAGAACAACTCTATGCTAAATTCTCTAAATGTGAATTTTGGCTAAGAGAAGTTCAATTTCTGGGTCATGTAGTCAACAGCGAAGGAATACACGTTGACCCTGCCAAGATCGAGGCGATAAAGAATTGGGACACCCTGAAGACACCGACGGAGATACGGTCTTTTCTGGGATTGGCAGGTTATTACAGAAGGTTTATCTCAAACTTTTCTAAGATAGCTTTGCCTCTCACTAAGCTAACCCAGAAGAGTGAACCGTTTGTCTGGGAGCAGAAACAAGAAGATGCTTTTCAGACATTGAAGCAGAAACTATGTAATGCTCCTATCCTATCACTCCCAGAAGGCTGTGATGACTTTGTTGTATACTGTGATGCCTCCCATCAGGGACACGGTTGTGTATTAATGCAACGGGACAAAGTCATAGCATATGCATCAAGACAGTTAAAGGTTCATGAGAAGAACTACACTACTCATGATCTTGAACTGGGAGCAGTAATCTTCGCCTTGAAGATTTGGAGACATTACTTATATGGCACCAAGTGTACCATATTCACTGATCACAAAAGTCTGCAGCACATCTTTGATCAGAAGGAGCTCAACATGCGACAACGCCGTTGGGTTGAACTTCTGAACGATTATGATTGTGTGATCAAATACCATCCGGGAAAGGCGAACGTTGTAGCCGATGCCTTGAGCCGGAAGGAACGGGTCAAACCCCTACGTGTTAGAGCAATGGGGATAACCGTGCAGACCAGTTTAAGTGACAAGATTGTTCAAGGACAACAAGAAGCACTTGACCGAGGTAATCTGAAGAGGGAACTTGATTGCGGAGCAGAAAAACAGTTCGACATGAGGCCCGATGGAATGATCTACTATCGGGAACGTATATGGATCCCGGCGGTAGATGAATTGAGGAAACTTATCTTCGATGAAGCACACAAGACTAAATACTCTGTTCATCCAGGCGCTGATAAAATGTACCAAGACTTGCGTGGATTTTATTGGTGGCCGGGAATGAAGAAAGACATATCCGAGTATGTCGGACAGTGTCTTACGTGTGCGAAGGTAAAGGCGGAACACCAGAGACCGTCTGGTCTATTGGAACAGCCTGAGATTCCGCTCTGGAAGTGGGAACAAATAGCTATGGATTTCATCACCAAGCTACCTCGCACTTCCAGTGGTCATGATACAATTTGGGTGATCATTGATCGTTTAACCAAATCTGCTCATTTCTTGCCCATGCGTGAGAACTTCACCATGGATAAACTAGCAAGATTATACATCAACGAGATAGTGGTACGCCACGGTGTGCCATTGTCTATTATCTCTGATAGAGACAGCAGATTCACATCCAGGTTCTGGCAATCATTGCAGAAATCTCTAGGGACACAGTTAATCTGAGTACAGCCTATCACCCACAAACGGATGGTCAAAGCGAACGTACTATTCAAACCCTAGAGGACATGTTGAGAACATGTGTATTGGACTTCGGTGGAAACTGGGACTTCCATTTGCCACTGATTGAATTCTCCTACAATAACAGTTACCACAGCAGTATCGGATGTGCACCATTCGAGGCTCTTTATGGCCGGAAATGTCGATCACCGATCTGTTGGACTGAAATTGGAGACAACCGAATAACTGGGCCAGAACTAATTCAAGAAACCACTGACAAGATAGCTCAGATTCAAAGAAGACTACAAGCAACAAGGAGCAGACAAAAGAGCTACGCCGACAAACGGCGCAAGCCGTTGGAATTCCAAGTGGGAGATCGTGTAATGTTGAGGGTATCCCCATGGAAAGGCGTTGTACGTTTTGGAAGGAAAGGCAAATTAGCACCAAGATACGTGGGACCGTTCGAGATAATCGAGCGTATTGGTCCTGTGGCGTATAGACTGAGATTACCTGATGAACTCAGTGGCGTGCACGACGTGTTTCACGTCTCAAACCTGAAGAAATGCCTTGGTGACGAGTCTCTCGTCATTCCAATCGAAGAGATTCAAGTCGATGAACAGTTACATTTTATTGAAGAACCTTTAGAGAGTATGGATCGCAAGGTTAAACAACTGAGGCGAAGCCGTATTCCTATTGTAAAGGTTCGATGGAATTCAAGACGCGGGCCTTAGTTCACTTGGGAACGTGAAGATCACATGAAGTTAAAGTATCCCCAACTGTTTGAAGAGGAAGCTGTACCCGATAACAACTCTTAAATTTCGGGACGAAATTTCTCTAACAAGGGGAGACTGTAACATCAGTGCCGGAACCGTCGCCGGAACAGTAATCTTAAACAGTATCAAGAACAGTAAACAGGTATGAATCATACACATTTCAGTAATTTTCATATTCATATTGTTTGTCATTATCATGGTGAGTTGTCATAGAACAGTTTCAGAAACATTTAAACAGAAAACACAGTTCAGAACAATGGTTCTTGAGTCAGATAATTATCTGGCAATATAGAACCATCATGTGATTATTTTCTTAGGAATTTTTATGTATAAACGTATGTGAAGTTTTATAGAACAAAACACTCGAATATTGTTACGTGAATGCTAAATTTACGGGTTATTCGTATAGGTGACGATCTGTACGAATATATCTGAAAGTTTAACGTTCTGAATGGTATTCTATAATTAGAAAACAAGATTGAAAAGTATAGTTATCATCGTGTTCGTACGGGTGACGATTCGAACGAATACGCGTGACGACCGTACATTTCGATTTAAACAGTGAATTAATATTTTAAAATTTTAAATAATTGAGAAGATATTAGTTAATTTATTAGGAATCACAACCTAAAATAATTAAATAATTCTATTTTTTTATAAATCGTGTCGTTTCGCCGCGAAGACTACGCGAAACCGGAACTTTACGCGAAACCAAACGAGACCGAATCACCGGATAATTTAAACCATTAAATGTAGTCATAAAGACTACACCAACCCATCCCGACCACCCTCTTTCTTTACCATTTCATCTTTCACCACTCTCTCTCTAAAAAAAGTTTCTCCACCTTCTCTCTGCGATTGTGTGAAGAATTCTTCGCGGATTCAAGCTTTCAAGGAGTCAAGACGTTCATCTCAACACGTAGATCGCGGAAGTACAAGTTTTTCGAGAATTTAACCATCTATTTTGAGGTAAACACCCTATATTATGTTCGGTTTTGTGTGTCAAACTCGATCCTCACGCCTTACACGAATTAAATAAGTTATACTCACTAGTAAGACACATAGATACACGCATAGATACATTGGGATATATAGACAACTGAACTTTAGCAGGTATAGATCGGGAAAGGAGGTGAAATTATGCAGGTTCGTGAAGGGTTGAGGGCTGGCCGAACTACACAGCAAGTCCACGAACCCTGGTCTCACAGCCGAACCCTTATTCACTTTGGCGAACCCTGCAAAGTCTGGGCGCCGAACCCTGCAAGACCTGGGTGCCGAACCTGTTATCTCTGACCACCCTGCAACGAACCAGTGTAGTCACCTGCATCGAACCCTTTATCAACAAGCCTGGAATCTTTGGCGAACCAGCATGGACCGAACCATGGATGATCGCGAACCTGAGGGTGGCGAACCTTAAAGATTCGTGGGACTTGAGGTATGGCCGAACCCCTTTGAGAACTCACGAACATGCTTGGCCGAACCATGGCCACGCAAGGCTCTTGACTACCGAACCTTAGGGTGAATCAAGCTACGAACCTTCTAAAGTCCAACTAGTACACGAACCCATGGATGGCTAGAGATGTAACCGAACCTTACAGACTACCTATCTAGCCGAACCTTAGGACACTAGGACCAGCCAAACCTTAGGTAATTCCTTAGAAAGGTTCGCTGCCCTAGACACCCTAACCAACCTAAAAGTTGTTAATCGGAATAATATGGGTCCATAATCAACAAGACTAGTGTTAAGAACATAAGAGATGGATAGTTGGTCATTAACCTAAGTTTCTAACAAGGAATGGATTCAATAAGTTGCATGCATGGGATTAATACAAGAGTGGGTTATAAATGATGAGGAATAATGAAGCCATAGGTGGGGTAGAAATTCTATAACAAAGATCATTAACTCACAATAACAACTTAATATGAGTTGTTAACATGTATGTATTGGATATCTATGTCACATGGTTAAAACAATTATGATTATGATCGATTAGGAATCAAATATTGACATTTGGGCTTAAGTGGGCCCAGTGGGACTTAATTAAGTCCATCATGTATTAAACGTTTATTCAAATTCAAGTAATGATGTTTAATTAAAATAAAGACGATGTGAATTCATTAAAATTTAATTTAATACTTTCTGAAATTTTGTTTAATTTGAAATGTGAATTATAAATGGCCTTGTTTCTTTTAAGTTGACTTTGTTATAAAAGTTAGTTGTGATAAATTGATTTGGGATTTGTTAAGATAGACAATACAATTGTCTGGATTTTAAACAGAAAACAAAGGAAACTCTGCCGAAATTTTCTAAAAATTTAAAAGTAAGTATTTTAACTCAACATGGGATTGGGATCAAAAAGGGTAACTAGGATAGATTAGATCTTAGATACACCTAGTACTAAGACACTTAGTTGCACACACAACAAGACCCAAAGCCTTAGGCACAACGACTACTACGCGTACTTATTATATCCGAAATTCTTATAAAATAACTAAGGAACTGAAGATACTTAGCTTACATACAGGAGCGCGCATTTTGTGTTAGATCAAATTACATAGCAACACAGGTGAGTTCATTGCCCTTTTCTAAACATTTTTGTTTTAAAACGCGGGGCTGAGAAGCATGCGTAAACGGTTTATTTAAATTGTTTACTTAAATGCTTTTAAATTTATATGTTTTACATATGTATAAATGTTATCCTAGACCATGTCTAGGAATATTTTATGCAGGTTTACTAACCGATTTACTTATATATTAAGTGAATAATCGAGTTAAACTAAACTTTTCAATAAGTCAAAGACATTTCAAAGGAATCAAATCAAACATTTTGACAAATCAAGTGGGTGAATTCAAGGAATCAAATCAAACATTTTTGACAAAACAAGTGTGGGACTTCAAAGAAATCAAACAAAACAATCTTTGCAAAGACAACAGTCAATGTTCTACAAATCAAGCGTTTGTTGAACAATGAATCAAGTGTACAATCGATCAATGAATCTTGTATTCTATGATCAACACATCAAGTACATCTTGTGACAAAATCAGTTAAATCAATAAATCATTTTCAAGGGAAAGTCTGGGAAATATCAGAGATAGCATACGCCAAAAACATGACGAAACATAACATCCTGCATTTCAAGAAGTCCTGGCTAGACCGTTTGACTTGTAGGTCGTATGTTTGAGGATATTTACAGTTTTCCCTAACTACTAAGTACCTAGATTGACAGACTAGTCTACTCGAGAATGACCACATGCCCCAATCATTAGGACTTAGATTTTATTAAATGTTTATTTATTTATTTAATTAAGCATTTATAACTGTTTATACAATTACTATGGTTGATCACATTGTGTGATGAACTTATGAAATCAACATGGATTTCAGATGATTGTAATTACAGGGACAACAAACAGAAGAACTCATGGGTTGTGTTAAGGGTAAAAATGCTTAATTATCATTAACAACAGTGTCATATGTATATTAGTATGTGGTGGGATGTTGGCTAGGGCTTGTCCCTTACATATGCCCTATATATAAGCATACCGATGTGGATATTACATGTGGTGTTAATGAGGTTAGGGTCTTTACCAAAGGAGGTTTTCAAATCATTTTCAATTACTAAAACTATATGAACTCACCAACCATGTGTTGACTTTTATTTTGCATGACTTTTCAGGTGACGAACAGGTTAATTAAGAAGTCATTTCTTTTGGGACTAGGACTTTATATAGAAGACTAGTATTTTGGACCTGCATACTATTGAAGACATCATTATACAAATTATTTTGTATATCTTGTGTAAATACAAGATAGTCCTTTATTGATGTTTACAATAGATTTACATTGTTAAATTATAAACGATACTGCTGTAATTTAACTTTGTAATTCCATTATATTTAGCATTTCTCATTTATATCATGTGCAAAGGAAACAATCTGATCACTTTCGATTATCACTCACGATATCGCGCCTCTAGAACCTTCCGCCCGACGGGGAAACCCGATCCTACCCCGCCGGCTCGGGGTGTGACACCAGGTGGGGGCAGAGAATATTTCTGAACATCAACATGGTATCACTCTTCCACATTATGAGTTAATGTGTTGTAAACTCTTTTGTTTGGAGTGTTGTACCCAAGAAAATACCCTTCTTCCACCTTCTCATTGAACTTGCCCTGCTCATGTTTCTTAAGCATAGTGCACGGTGCACCAAACGGTTCAAGATACTTAAGATTTGGCTTTCTGTTATGGAGCAGTTCAAAGCAAGTCTTCCCATGTCTTTTCATAATAAGAACCCGGTTCAGGGTATAGCACGCATTTGCTACAGCTTCATTCCAAAACTGAACCGGCAAAGAGGAATCAGCAAGCATAGTCCTAGCAGCCTCAATCAATGTCCTATTTTTGCGTTCAGCAACACCATTCATTTGTGGAACGTATGGAGCACTAAATTGTTGCACAATGCCTCTTGCATTACAAAAATTCTCCATGTTGTGATTTTTGAACTCCGTTCCATTATCTGTTCGAAACTGACGAATCTTGAACTTATAAAGTGATTCAAGTTTAGTAACTAACACTTGAATGCAATCAAACGTTTCAGATTTCTCCTTCAAAAAGAAAACCCAAGAGTATCTGGAATACTCATCAGTGATGACAAGACAGTATTGATCTCCAGCTATACTCTTCCGATTTACTGGACCAAATAAATCCATGTGGAGAAGCTCAAGAGGAACATTGATTGAACGAAATTTTTTCAACTTGTGAGACTGCTTAGACTGCTTTCCCTTCTTGCAAGATACACAGATATCAGACAGCTTAAAATTTTTCAAGCTAACTCCCTCAACCAGACTATTATGAACCAAATGATTCATCTTGCGTAAACTCAAATGACCCATCCTCTTATGCCAAAGCACTGAATCTTTCTCAGTTGCCTTTGTAATAAAACATGAAGCTGTGGAGGATGTTGTTGAAGCTGTGGCCATGTTGAGAACATACAAATCTTGCTTTCTGGGGGCGGACATCAAAATCCAATCTTCAGGAATCTTAACACCTTGCTTTAGAATGTAGCATTTGGAATCATCAAATAGCACCTTGTACTCTTTGTCACAAATTTGAGAAACTGACAGGAGATTATTTTCCAACTGCTTAACATATCTGACTTAATCAAATGACACTTGTCCATTTGTCAGAATTCCCTCTCCTGTAATAAATCTGCCTTTGTCACCGGCAAAAGCAACATATCCACCTCGAACTGCATTCACATTGGTGAGCAGAGAAATATCACCAGTCATGTGTCTGGAAGCCCCACTATCAACGATCCAATTGCTGTTAACTCCAACTTTTGGGGCAACCTGCACAATAAAGAGACAATCAGTTCACTTTGGGAACCCAAGCCTTTACAGTCTTGGGTTGACCCATAGAGTCTCGGATCCAAACATCAATCCATTTTCCATCAGGAAGAGATTTATCTGAAATAGGTGAAACAGAATCCTCAGATGATTTAACTTTCCAAATTGCATTTTTATCAAAAGAGGTTTTCAGATAAATGGATGATGATTTTGCTTGGTTAACTTTAAGTACACTTTGAACATTCAAAGTTTCCAGTTTTCCTTTACCCTTGTCTAAATTTTTAATCTGAACTGGTTGTTTAGACTTTGTTTGACCAGGCTTAGGTACAGATTTTACCAGTTTTGGTAAAACAGAATTTAATTTTCTGAAAGGAACATCCTTAGGCCTGATCAATTGAGGGCAAAATCTCACAATGTGCCCAGACTCACAACATTCATAACAAACTTTGTCACCTTTTTTATGAAAATGTTTTAAATCTGAAAATGATTTTTTAGTTGATTTAAAAACATTTGTCTTCTGACAGTCCGGAGTAAATCCCAATCCTTTTGTCCCTTTGTTACCAACCAAAGCAGATTTGGCAACACAATTAGCTTCAGAATCTTGTAAAGCTTTAACAAAGCATAATTCTTTGTAAATCTTTGATTTGCAGATTGGGTCATCATTCATGACAACAGGGGTTTGATTCCGAGGAGTACTATACTTAGGTGAATAATCTGATTCATCCTCGGAATCTGAGACCCAGTCTTCAACAACTCCATCCACCCGAGATCCCTCAGTCTTTGATGAAATCTGACTTGTACTCAGATCAACTGGATCTATTACTAACGGAGTAGTAACTTGAAAATCATTAACATCTTTGCCATTTGGTGTATTGACAAAGGTGTTGAGGATAGGTGGGGGACAATTTTGATAGTTAACCTTTTCCTTCCCCTGTTGATCAGTACCCCTACTGATCATGTGCTCAATAATATAAGATGAGCTTTCATAGCTCTTGAGCTTCTGACCCAAGGTCTCTTAGTCACACTCGACTATGGCTAACTTTTTCTTAATCTCATTGATGGTATTGAGATAAGAAGTGATAGCATCTTGCTTATTCAGCACAACAATCTCGGCTTCATGCAATTGTCTGTTTAAAAGATCAATTTTAGCTTGAAAATCTTTTTCATTAGATTTTAAAATTTTGTTAGCTTCAATGCATAAGTCGAGATCGTTCATCAAAACACTGTTATGTGTCTGATAAGCAAGGACCTTACTTCTAAGATCAACACAATTAAAACACTCTGAATGTGAAGATGAACAGTCAGTGTATACCTGCTCTGACTCTGATGAAGGAGAAGAGTTTACCATCAAAGCAAATTGAGTAGAGGAGTCATCAGCTTCAGCATCAGAATCTTGAGTGTCTGAATCTGTCATGCTATCTGATTCTGAATTTGAGACTTTATCATCATTCACCATTGAGTCTTCCCGAATGCTTTCCTCACTTTGATCTTCAGATTGTTGAATCTCAGCAACACAAGCTTTATCTTGTTCTTCTTTATCAGCATTGAATCTGAAATCCCAGTTCACCCCTTCATCCTGTTGAACCATTAAAGCTTTACTTGCAGAGGATGAAGATCCAGCTTGAGAAGGAGAATCAATGGGAACTAATCTCCTTTCTGGATTGGCAGTAGAGGATTTCTGATGCTGGAATGGATTCTTGTTGCCTGCTTTCTTCGGCTGTTTGCACTGTCTGGCAAAATGACCTTTCTCTCCACAATTGTAGCATGTCACCGATGCCATATCAAATCCAAACTTAGACTCCTTGTTTAGATTGATATCCTTCCCAGTCCTCTTCACAAACTCCTTAGCTCTTCTAACCGCACTTGCCAACGCCCACATAATGTCAATTCGTTCCATGTCATCAGGATCAATCTGAGAGTAATCATCATCGGTCAAATAGGGATTGCCGATCTGACCAGCAACTAATCCATCATATGAGCTAACCAATGTAGACAAAAGACCCATATGCTCTTTTGCAATCTCCACGGTGACCTTGTCGAAATTTTCTGTTTTCAGACTGGCGGTAGGCTGATGATGCTCTGTTTGTGAACTGGTTGAAGATGATTGACTGAAATGAATCTGAGCGGTAGATGGAGCCTCAGATGTTTTAGAAACAAAAGCAGTCTTTAGAGGAGCATGAGTATTGGATTTATCTACTGTGGGAGTGGAATAGTATAAGGAGGGGTCCTGAACTTGAACAACTCTCTTGGCTTTCCATTTGTTTTCTATCTCCTGCTCTTTCAGCTTCTGGATAAAATCATTGATATCCATATGTGCCAACATCTGGTTCTGCTTGAGTACCATCAAGAATGACTCCCACTTTGGAGGTAGAGCATCTGCCAAACACTGGATCTTTTCCTGAGTTGTTGTCTTGACTTCATGATTGAATAACTCACTCAAAAGATGATAAAATCTAGCAATCAGCTCATTCAGTGACTCATTTCCCACATACATGAAGCTATTGAATTCCTTTCTCAGTGCCTTTGACTTGATACTCTTCAAAGCATCATTACCCTCATATCTTTGTTGCAGTGCATCCCACAGTAGCTTAGCAGAAGTGAATTGTCTAAACTGATGGAAAATATCAGTAGCAATGGACTGTGACAAAATAGCATAAGCTTTCTTCTCATAATCATACAGTTTCCTTTGAGGCTCAGTCATCCGTGTGACTAGCATAGGAGTTCCATCTTCATTCAGAGGCCTCAGATAACCTTCTTCAATCATCATCCATAGATTTGTATCCGTCCCATTAATGTGAATCTCAAACCGATACTTCCAGTGAGGATAATCGTCTAAGGTTAGTAACTTGGGAGCTTTATTGGAGTTCCCCGTCTCATTCTCTGTCAACAACAATGTTTGAATGCGATGGTTCTAATTTGCCATGAGAGCTAAATCCTCCATTTAATCAGAAATGATAAAGTTCAACACTTAGAAAAATTTTCAGAATCACTGCCGAATGAGATGATTTGGGCGAATGTCGGGGACCGAATGAACTAAAACCGGCGAATGAAGGCAGAGTATGACAACTGGCGAATGAGATGATCGAATGACCTATTCGGCGAATGACTGATCAAAAGAGGACTTTCGCCGAATGAGATTGGAGAATGAGGCTATTCGGCGAATGATAAGATCGAAGGAGCTATTCGCCGAATGAGTCCTATTCGGCGAATGACTGATGATTCGGCTGAACTTATTCGGCCGCAATTGCCATTCGGCCGATCTGGGGTTTTCAGCAACGAAAATCGTGATAACTTGCAATTTTGACCAAATCTATGCACCAAATTTGGTACAGAAGTTCAAGACATGATACTAAACCAATTGGGAAAAGATTTTGACAAACATACCACAAAAACCCACCAATTTTCAATGAAATAGTGACTTGGAAAGCAAGAAACTTAGGGTTTTTGAAAGTTACGAAAATCAGGGTTTTCAAAACTTTAGATCTGATGATTTAGAGTGGAAATCGAGTAGAATCAAGAGCCAAAGCTCTGATACCACTTTGTTGGTCCGATCGGGAGCTCGGAAACAATCCGAATCCAATGTAAATCTACTCGACAGCCTCTGGAATAGTGCGGAATCCTATTCCAGGGTTTTCCAATCGAAATCAACAGAAACCGTGGTGATCCGAGGTTGTAGGAACAACGTGGAAGCAACAATCGAACACCACGGGTTGAGAATCAAAGTTGGACGATCACTAGCCGCTCAAATCTCCTAGGGTTTTGACTCTTGGGTCTCAGGGAAGAAGGAGGGCTCTGGAAAGTTAGTTTTGAAATGATTTGAACAAGTATATATAAGCTGTAGTCATTCGGCCGAATGAGTGGCCGAAGCAGCTCATTCGGCGAATGACCAAGCTCGAATGAGCTGTCAATCGAATGAGTCATTCGGCGAATGACTCATTGTATCGCCAGACAATCGCTATAAGCTTCATTCGGCGAATGACTTCATTCTAGAGTCATTCGCCCGAATGTGAAGTCTTCATACTCAACTATAAATTTAATCAGATTAACACATTATATAATCAATAATAAACATTAAGAATGACATATAAAGACAACTTCCATTAATAACTTGAACTTTACATGATTAGAGTTACAAAACAGAACTAGGGACATTACATGTATCAACACAACACTACCACCTAGGGCTTGCAATGTGAAAATCAACCTGGCTATGATGGTCGAAGAGGTGATCGCCAAATATGGTAACGCAATGTCACATGTTGTGCTTTATTATACAATTGTGAATTTTGGGCTCTAATTAGCAAGTAGCTTCCTCATGCTAACAGCATATAAAATAAGAAAGTGTTAGGTTCATAGGTATGGAAAAGCAAGAATTACTTTCATATGTGTTTAGTTTTAAAACAACTAAATATGACCCACAAATTTAGACATATTGTCATACTCTAAACCCACCAAGGGTGTTGGGTATAAATATCTATTTACATTTTGTTAAAATTATTAATCATATATCCGTAGTGACCCCTACTTAGAAATCAAATGACCTAAATTGATCAAAATAACATGAAAAACAACATAGCAATATGTTATTAGCATCATGAAATCACAGAAAAACCAGATTTTCAAAGATAAAAAGGACAAACCCTTCTATTTAGTCTAAAGCTTCATCCGACACTAAATCTCCATAATCCAACCTTCATCTGATAGTCTAAGGCTCTAGAATTTCTCATACATGTTTCAGTTTCTTCATCACTAAAAATACAAAATTGTATCTCTTTACTTGCAGCTTCACTAATCGTAGTTGGGTGCTGAATTACATCATAATTTCCTGAAATCTTAGATATGATATGGCTGATGCAATAATAATATTTATAAGAACTCAAAAATAGATGAATTTTACTAAGAAGTATCAAATATGGCTGATAAAACAATAATACCATAATATTGCTACAACTCCACAAGGCCAGATACATTAATATCAAATCAGTTTTGTAATCAGACCTACAACCATTTACAAACCTTGATAGGTTTTTATCAGTCAAAAATGATAAAGATTGGTATAAGTGTTTTAAAGATGATACCAAAGTTCATATCAAACACGTACCCATAATGTAAACTCATCGATTATTTAATATCAAAAGATTCATTCATTTTATTTATCGAAGGTTACCCACCAAATTCCGAACACTCATGTGGTTCCGTTTTAGAAGAAGTATCCTCTGGGAAATAACTGAAGTGTTGAAAAGCAGGTGATGTAGACATGGCACTTGGCATGCTAGCTAGCCATAGCTTCCTCCACTGGAAGGTAACAAACATGACAGACTGATAGAACAATAACATCAAAAACTTGGTTGTAAAATGATTAAATCGATTAGATTTGAAAAAAGATTTTAGTTGTCCAACCCATTTTAAAATTTTAAACTAATATCTTAGAATTGAGTTTTTGTTTTCATGATTTTTTTTTATCAATAGAGGATATAATAATAAGCTAGTTCAAAAGACCATCTTGATACACGTCTCGCATACTTTTTTAAAGTTATTGCTTTAAACCTTGATATTAACATTGAGCAACTCTGCAAGCCAATTTTCAAAAAAAGGTTGACATTCTTATCTGCTGTGATGGCAAGTTTTAGTTACATGAAACCCTAACTAACAAAGGTTATATAGTTAAAGTTTATAAGCAGCATACAGCTCAAATTCCAACTTTTGGTTACTGTAAACCCTAATTAACATAAATTAGTGTTGTTAAACTTATTATGAGTAATGTTTCATTTCAAGTTCCAAATTGCAATCCTATAATTGATAATTTCTAATTTATGCAAGTCAATCTTATCTTCACAAATTCGCATCACCACAGTCGTGAAAACCAAATATTTGGATTTATCCAATCTCAGTGGTGGAGCTTGGAAAAAATATCCAAGGGGGCCGGAAGTTATAGGTTAAAATTTTTTTTCTTCTTGCTATGTTTTGGGCGAAAATTCGGGTCGACAAGTGGTATTCGGGTCGGGTCAAATTCTATAACCAATTAAGAAATCAATAAACTATAACCAATAATAAACTCAATAACTCATAAATTTCCAACAAACAATTCACACAATACACAAATTCTAATCAATAGACTCAATAACTCATTAATCATTTGCAGGATTTTTTTTAACACAAGGTAATAGGTAATGTTTAATGGTTAAGGCTCATTTTAATTTTTAAGGCTCATTTTTAATTTTTAAGGTTTAAACAAGCTTTAAACTAAAAATCGGCTAAAGAATAAGATAACAGTCGACTCTGTGAACCTTTAAAGATAATGTTAAAACTTACAATATAAGATTAACTTTATTATTTTTTAAAATCCAAGGGGACCCAATAAATTTTAGGAAGAAAAAACGAAGGGTCCGTACTCAATACCTATAAAAATTTTCGACCGAAAAATACTATATCGAGACTTCTAACCCGAACAACGGCACCCCCGGGCCACAATAAACCTCCGCCAATGTCCAACCTGATTGATCGAGACTCAGTTTCCACTTAGGATTTCCAATAACCAATAAACAAAATCAAAAACAACATAAAACAATCAATTAATTGAAAATTAAACAAAATCTGGCAAAGCCACTAATATGAAGAACAAAGAAGCTAGGAAACCTACCTGCACACACATGAAGAACGAAAGCAATCATGTCCCAAACTTGTGGATTGAATCGAATCGTACCTCATCCAAAGAAATTAGCCTTCACAGATAAGCATTACGGCTTTAGGGTAACTAGATGAATCTAAAGGTGTTGAAGAATCAAACAAACATACACACCTACCTACATACATACACTTCAGGTTAAAACCAACAAATAAATGGTAATCAATTTAGCAATACTTATGCTTGTAAACAAATACCATAATATGCAGACCTGCATACATACATAGGCATAAATATACACACCTGCATACATACATCTACTTAAGTGCTATTCTTCAAAAAATGGCATATATACAAGTATACATAGACATAAATCTTGATGTCATATACACTTACATAGACATTCATACATGCTATTCGCACTAAATTTAACTTTAACAGCAGCAACAGAGTTTGGAATTTATTGAAGTAACATAAACTGAATTTTGGATTGTATTGAAGTAACATAAACTGAAGTTTATTGAAGTAATGTCACACCCCGAGCCGGCGGGCTGGATCGACTTTCCCGTCGGGCAGAAGGTTCCCGGGGCGCGATATCGTTTGATAATCGAAATGATCAGATTGTTTACATAGCACATGAGATATAAATGAGAAATGCTCACATGACGATGATATAGAATTACCAAGTTAAATTACATTGTTCCTCATAATTTAACTAAGTAAATCTACCCAAAAGAATCAATGAGATTATATCTTGATCTGTACAAGATATACAAAAGATGATTCGCTGTTTTGTCATTCAAAATATGATCACACAAAATGTAGCTAGGTCTTCTAAAAGTCCACTAGCTATGTTCTTGAATATGGGCGACTAAACCTGTTCGTCACCTGAGAAAAACATGTATTTAAGAAAAGTCAACACAAGGTTGGTGAGTTCATAAATTTTGTAATTGAAAACATTGATTTGTTCACATGCACAATCACAATATAATTCCTGTCACTTGTATGTTGTTTGATTCACGCATTCTCCCAATGGCCTCTCAATAGTTATATTTACAAATAGTATCTCATCCTAGTAGTTATGCTTATATATAGGGCATATGTAGGGGAACCAAGCCCCAGCCAACATCCCACCACATAACTACTAGAACTCCACACTACTCGCAATACAACTATAGATATCCATTCCCATTTCACATGTTCATCTCATCTGTTAATCACCTGTCAAATCATGTATAGAATAATATAATAATAAGAGTTTAATTATCAAACCGAAGTATTGATAACCCTTTTATGTATTAAGGATATTAGATTTATCAAATCTGATCCTTGTATTATTCTGTTACTTGTGGGGTTAACTGTTAGCCACTTTTAAATATTAAGAGTGTAAGTTAACCAATTGTTCTTTGTTTACAAATTGAAATGAATAGAGCCTAAAAGGAATCCATTGCAACCTTCACGTAATCAGGTTACAATACATCCGATTTACCTCTATCGCATTGTATTCCCATAGACCTCAATGGAAGCTATTACCAGTAATGGAACATGAGAGAATATCAATTTCTCAACCTACCAGTCAATAGGATCCCGCTGGATTAATTACAATATCACTGCAGATTAATATCACCATGTGACGCTTCCCAGACCCTGACATGAAGTCGCCCTGTTACCGGTCATACGTTACCGACCAATTGAAATTACGAGTAACATACCGACCTACTCGCCGGAGGTTTGTCAAACCTATGGTACCACTATGCTATCGTCGGTTTAGTCACGTTTACATGATCAATTTGCATAAATGGCACATGATTGAAATGATATAATACAACAGTTCAATAGTAATTAATTGTAATTGTGTTCATCTGTGTTGTTTGTTCTCATGATTGTATGTTCTCATTATTATTAACAAGGTTAAATAAGAACTTGTCTTATTATATTATGTTAATTGTGTATGAATGATGTTGTTATCATGAATGTATATTATCATGATTACCATTCCTTGTTTTCCATATAGTCACCATGTTGTCATTAAGCCATGGTAAGAACTAGTCTTACTACCCTTAATCGACTCAGGTGGTGGACAATAGTTGTTCCATGTTATCATGTAATATGTGTTGAGTTGTAAGCTAAGTATTATAAGCACTTGTCTTATTGCACTTAGTTAACTCTAGTGTGGACTGATGTTAAGAAGATGTGTTATCTTCATATCATTCTTGTGTTTTGTTCTTGTCATCATGTCCTCCTCTGATTATCTCAATGTTTGTTCTTGTAAGAATAAATAGTTGTTGTAAGATATAATCTTGCAACTATATTATTCTATTGTGTTGATGAGTTATGAAATTATATTATCATAATCATCTAATTGTTCCAGTCATATCATGATCACACAAGCACGCATACAATGATAAACGATAATAAGCAATTCAATATTATCTAATCATAGTATAAGCAATATGTTAAACATTAAAACTTTTAAGTAAGTAAAAGTAAGCATGTTTCTCAGCCCCGTGAGTTGAAAATCAGTTAAGATTAAAGAAAAAGGGCATATGAACTCACCTTGTTGTTGACGTGGTTGACTTAGCTAAAACAAGAAGTGCACGCGCTCTTGATTGTATACGTTGTTGTTTTCACGATCCTTTATTGGTTTAATGTTGTTCGTAACTTGTAAGTATGAGTTGTAAATATTTGTGTGTGTGTATGTGTTAGCCATAAAGTTAATTAACACTCGCGTGTCTCGGTCATTGTTCTTCATTCGGCCCATCTTGGTTGTTATAGACTTGATAACCCTTATCCCACTAGGTTTAAGTTAACTCACTTTATTATTGATTTTTAAACTTTATTTAAATCACTGTTGTGATGAAAAGGATTCTATGTATATAACTTAGATTTTTCATTAATGTTATAAATTCGTGGCATCTTATAACATATCTTTAGTTGTTTGATTCCTTGTATTCATTACAACTAAACCTTGTGGGCCTCTTGTTGGACCAGGTGTTATATGTATGGGCCGAAATAATGGGCCGGTTGTTTACTTGATTTGTTTAAGGTTGCGGGCCGAATGATCTTGGCCCGGATGTATGTATACGGCTGATTGGGCCATGATGGGCTAAATCCTTCCCGTGGGCCAAGCCATTTGTTATTGGGCCGAAGCAGAACGAAATTGGGCTGTAAGCTGCCCAAAGGCTTGGGCCGAAATGTCTCGCTATTGGACCAAATAAAATATGAGGGTTGTTATAAGTATTGGACCAAAGAAGAAGGCTCGGCCGAAGGTTGTTAATTCGGTATACTATGTTGTTCAGTGAACCTATCCCAGGGCGCCAATAGGTTCGGCTAAGATCAAGGACCGGTCTACATGGGTTCGGTGGGCATGGAGGTTCGCAGAAGGGATGCTTGGTCTACAAGGTTCGCTGCTCCCTTCACAGGTTCGGCTAGGGTTAGATAGGTTCGCCATTATGGGGGGTTCGCAGTCATATGAAGGTTCGGCAAGAATGTTCTCCAATGGGTTCGGTGGTCTTAGGGTTCGTGGGGTCCGGCTGTAACAATGGTTCGGCCAGCAAGGTTCGTGAGATCCCAAAGGGTTCGCTCGTGATATTTCGATCAAAGAGAGGTTCGGCAAAGGGGCGTAGCACCGGGTTCGGCTCACAGCAGGTCTTGAGGTTCGGCCACCTTTGCTCAAGCCAAGGGTTCGGCCGATATGCATCTCACAAACCCTGCGTGTTCTCTCTTGTTATCAAGCTCGAACTCTTGATCTAGTTGTTTCCATGGTGTGATGGTGCGAATCTCGGCTCCCTGACATGTAAAGTGTGTGCGTATATGGATTCTAAACCGGTGGAGGGTGTGGGGGTCGAACAAGGTGTTAGAAAACCCTAATTTCGTGAGTTTTCATTTGCTCATACCTCGATTTTGGCTGGATAAATCTCTAGATCTACGGTACTTCCTTGTAGAGGAGGTTGAGAGCTACGCGTGGATACCAAGAACGCCCGAATCCGTCAAGAAACGAGCAAGTTATCGCGATTAGAAGAGTGGTTCTCCTAGTGAGTGAATAGGTTCGTGAAATAGGTTTTAGAGAGAGGTTGGCTGATGGAAAAATGAGGGGGAATGCCTCATTTGGTGTTTATATACCCCGGGGGTATTCGGGTTCGTTTCGGTTGCTCGGGTCACGTTTTCGTTGCGTTTCCGGAATGTAACGCATATTTTATATGTTTTCAATAAAAGAATTGTTATATTAATTATTTTGATGAGTTTCAAAATTGTAAAATATTAAATATTTTGTTTTTCTTAAATTATTTGTCGATCATGCGGTATTTCGTTTTCAGTTCGTCAGAACGCGTCACCATCGCGCGTATTCGTTCGAATCGTCACCCGAACGAACACGAAGATGGTTTTGCTTTCCGACTTTTGTTTTCTACAATCCAGTCATTATTTTAGAACGTTAAACTCACATATATGTTTGTGCGAATCGTCACCCACGCAAACACACTGTCAGTTCGTTATTCTAAAACAACACTGCAATATTGTTTTAAGTTGTATTTCCTCACTGTCGGACTCAACTAAACATCCTGTTATCACATTGTTTTCATACTGATTTGTCGGCCATCTGATTCCTGTCATCTATGGATATTAGATCGCAACCGACTTGTTCTTGTTGTTTGCTTGAACACTGTTGTTTCTCTTGTTTCGTTGTATTATCTGTACTTAGGTTTTCACCTAAATACTAACAACTATTGTTTATAATAAGTGTTGTACTTACGGCATTTAAGTTTACACATAAATACGTACAACTGTTTCTTGTATTTCGAATTCTGTTAATACAAGTACTATTCACAAGCATGTATTTACACATAGTACATAGTGAAAGTACACATACCGTACGGACTTGCCGGACGATCTGGTATTGGATGTCACAAGTAACATAAACTGAATTTTAACACCAAATGGTCTATAATTAGATTAAATGATTAGGAAATATTTGGTTAAAAGAGAGCACCAGTGGATGAAAAGATGTACAAACCAATTTCCAAGGTAGCTTCAGAGAATAGCTCGATAGAATAGCAGTAGTGGTCTGAAGCATGCATACAAATAAGTGGAAAATTAAGCTTAAATGATGAACAAAAATTAGGTTAAAAATAATTCTGAACCATACCAAGATTGAAGAGCAGTGAGGGGTTAGGGTCGAGTTGAAGAGTAGTGGAGGCACAATTGAATCGAACCAGCCCTCTTTAAAGGTGAATTCCGAGTTTTTGAAATTTGAATTTGGAGCCACATCTTCCTTTTTTCCTTTTTCGTGTATGAAGGTTTTAGGAACCATATATCCAAGACAACACACCCTACCAATTTTGTTTGTGAGCTTCAGAGTTCTGCAAAGGTTGACAAATCGTTGAGAATAATTCCAAGTAAGGAAACAAACTCATACAAAGGACGTTAAGGTGTGTGAAGATTTCTTCTTTTGGTGTGTAGAAGACAAAGAAGGCAAAGATTCTTGAAGGAGATGATAAAGTAGGGTAACCAGATAACCATTGAAGATTTGGTAAGCAGATGCATATTGAAGGATTGTTGCATTAGAGTCTTGTAAGTAAAGCTCAATGACTTGTACATATCCTAAATTTAAGACCATACCCCATTCTCTCTTCAATATATATATAGTTAACAAGAAATAACGATTTAAAACACGACGTCTGGGACTCGATTCTGAATAAACCATGGTCTCATATAAACCCCTAAATACTGAAAATATTTGAGAATCGTGAGAGGAGGGTTTAAAAAAATAAGCCGCTAAAGTTCAGGGGTTGAAATGTGATACTACTAATTAATTGCCAATTAATGGCAATTTTGTAATTAAGTTGAACATTTTGTGATTTCAAATTATGAACGGCAACCATTAATTCCAAATGTTTTTTTTTTTTGGAAGAACGATCAATCAACACTGTCATTTAGTGATTCCCAAAAATCGTGCCGTGAAATGAGCATCACGATCCGATATTATGCTTATGGGAATTCCGTTTCATCTAACAATCTCATCGACATAGATACGAGCTAACTTTCGCAAGGGGTAAGTTTTACGTATCAGTAAGAAATGAGAAGATTTGGTTAACCGATCAATTAAGTATTCCCAATAATGAAAATCAGAGTCTAAATCAAAATGTATAGTTAAGTATTCTCAATAGCAAATTGTGTTCTATCATAAATATAATCATTGGAATAACAATTTACCAGAAAAGCAGTGATATTGCATATTCGAGCAGCACAACGGCTAATGTTAAGTTATCCTTTATACGAGTGTTTAGCTCGTTTCATTAACCACGAGTTAATATGTATATAAACATCTTATAATAACTTGCCTGACATGTTATCATAGCCTTTGGATAAGTATTGTGTTCCCCCGGGAAGATAACTTAACTGAACGAAAGATTTAAAGCCTTACTTCTTGATAAACGAACATAGCTTCGTTTAATGTTCTCATAGCATTCCGAGCATAATCCGAGCTTCTCCAACACTTGTTCAACTTCAAAGGAGGCTTAGAGGGGTATTTTGGTTGAGAGAAAAGTAAGGTGTTTGAAAGGAATACGAAAAAATGAACCAGTAAAGTTTATTTATAGAACCTGGCACGCGAATCGAGGCACCGGGATTGTGACACGTCGCCAGACATGTGGCAATGTCATGGAACACATGGCTTACCTGTTGGACACGTGTCATGGCAGCTTGACACATAATCAATCGCGCACAGTGCTTTCGAAACTTGTTTTCACGATTCCCGCTTCATAGAACTCCATTTTGCGCACCATTTTTGCCTACGTTCATGATTTTCAGATACCTATACATCCATATAAATTTAATAATCTAAATCCATAGTGAAATTTGGGGTCTACTTATTATACTCGTTTTAACTACTCGGTTTAGCATATTATTCGTTCTATGCGTTGTTTGCTCATTCTGCTTTCACCCAAACTAATCATTTTTATATAATGTATCTATTGTGAGTATGACTTACTTATCTCCTTAAAAAATTATCATAGTCATATCCTCCCATGTATTTTGTATATCAAAAGCTTCTAATTTTTACTGATTACCTTTGTCGGATTACATGTTTACAGTAAATTTAATACGCCATACATAAAATCACATTCATTGTATATTGAGAATGAGTTACATGGAAGTCTGGATGTTACAAGTCTACCCCCTTAAAGAAGATTCCGTCCTCAAAACCTCATCATTCATTAAACAAGAAAGGATAAGTTTCCTCATCCCATTCTCAGCTTCTCATGTAGCCTCAGATCTTTATCGATGCTCCCATTGCACTTTAACATATATGATGAGTTTGTTACGTAGTCTTCTCTCTGACCAGTCAAGTATTGCGACTAGTCTCTCAACATAATTCAACTTGTCATCAACTAAAATATCGTCTAAAGGTATATGTGAAGTTTCGTCTGCCAAACATTTTCTTAAATGTGATACATGAAAGGTTTGATGTATCCCATTCAATTCCTTAGACAAATCCAACTGATAGTAAACTTCTCCTACTCAGGCCAATATTTGAAAACCTAATCTATATTTCCCCCTTCTCTCTTCTTTCAACATATTCACGTCATGTCCTGTTGTCAATGTCTTATATACCTTGAACTTAGCTTTCCACTTCTTCGAAATCTTATAATTCTTTTCCATGGCGAGACCTTTAATAAAACATTGTCTCCCACTTGGAATTCAATCGGCCTTCTTCTTTTGTCAGCATACGATTTCTGTGTATCTTGAGTTGTCTTTAAAAGGGCTTTCATTTGTTCCAATTCTTCTGTTAACGTTTGTACAATAGTCTTGTTTCCCAACTCCTTTTCCCCTACTACACACCATCATATTGGGGTTCTACACCTTCTTCCATATAACATTTCATAAGGAGGCATACCAATGATTCAGTGGTAGCTATTGTTATACGAGAATTATGCTAGAGGTAAGTGACTATCCCAACTTCCTCCAAAATCGATTTCACAAGCATGTACATATCCTTAAAAGTTTGAATGGTTCGTTCACTCTGACAATCCGTTTGAAGATGATATGTTGTGCTGATTAATAATTTCGTCCTCAACTCTGCGTGAAATCTTTCCAAAATCTCGGCGTAAACCGTGTCTCTATTGGAGACAATTGATATTGGTACCCCATGTCATGCAACAATTTCCTTGATAAATGACTTATCCAATTTATTGGAAGAGTAGTTTCATGAATTGACATAAAATGAGCACTTTTAGCGAACCGATCACCGACTACCCATATGGTATCATAACCTTTAGCCGTTCGTGGAAGCTAAGTTACGAAACCATAGTAATCTCTACACATTTCCATTCTAGGATTGGCTATGGCTGGACTCTGCAATAAGGTTTCTGATTCTCAGTCTTAACTTGAGCACATGTTAGGCATGTATTCATGTATTGCATAACGTTGAATTTCATCCTAGGCCACAATTAATCATGATGAAGATCTTGATACATTTTTGGTGCACCTAGATGAACATAATAACGTGATTTGTGCTTTTTATAAATAATTTTGGATATAATTTATCTGGTTGGTACCCAGATACGTCCAAATCGGATTTTAATGCCACATTCGTTTTCTTCAAGTTTTCCGCCTGACCAAAAATTCTTTCTTTGCCTACATTTTATACTTTGAGTGCCTCAAGTTGTACCTCACGTAACTTTTGCATAAAATCCGAAGTGACTACAAGTTTGAATGATCTCACCCGAATGGAAGGATGCTTGTTCTTTCGACTTAACACATCAGCCAGAACATTGGCCTTTCCAGGGTGATAAAGAATCTCACAGTCATAGTCCTATATAAGTTCCAACCATCTTTTTTGTCACATATTTAGATCATTATGTTGAAAGAAGTACTTTAATATTTTGTGATCTATGTAGATGGTACACTTGACTCCATATAAATAATGCGTCAAAATCTTCAAGGCAAACACAACAGCAGCAAGCTCTAGATCATGGTTAGGGTAATCGACTTCATTCTGCTTTAATTTTTTGGAGGCGTAGGCAATAACTTTACCTCGTTTCATTAGTACGCACCTCAAACCTTGGTAGGAAGTGTCAGAATAAATTACTAACTCTTCATTCCCGTAACGTAAAGATAACACAAGTGCTTGAGTAAAACACTTCTTAAATTCTTCAAATACCTCCTCTTGTTTTGTACCACACTTGAACTTTGTCTCCTTCCTGGTTAACTTATTAAGTGAAGTGGCTATCTTTAAAAAGTCTTGAATTAACCTTTGGTAGTAGCCCACCAGTACTAAGAAACCACGGATCTCTGGCGGCGTCATTGGTTGATTCCATTTTGTGACTGCTTCTATCTTTGTTGGATTAACAAGAATACCATGTGTATTTATAACATGGCATAGGAATTGAAGTTCCAATAGCAAGAATGCATATTTAGATATGTAAAGTTTCTCCTTTCATATGGTCTCGAGTACTTCACGCAGATGATGTTAGGACATTTTTTTAATAGTTTGCTTTTCAAAATTGTATAAGTTAATTGAGGTTTTGCTAAGGTTCGTCTGGCCCACGAACCTAAGCAGGTTCGGCGAACCTAGAGTCTGTATTGTACAGGTTCGTCCAGCGAACCTCAAGGTTCGGCTAGGTTCGGCTGTTTGTTATGTATATAGCAGGTTTGTCTAGCAGGTTTGGCAGTTCTTGATTTTGTGTGTGTGAGACATATCTGTGAGATAAAGTTTTCTCTGTGTGAGAGCTTTGAACTGTGTGTTCAGATTTCATTGTAATCAGTTTATTTTGATCAATGAAATGATGTTTATATAAATGGTTGTGTATCTTTGATTCATATAGATTAATTTTAGATTCCGCATAGATTTGATTGTTAATAGGATTCCGTTGATCGATTGAGAGCTAATCTACAGTGGTATTAGAGCCAAGGAGGAGTTCTATACAAATATTTTGAAGATCAACAATCATTTTGAAGATAAAGAGATCAAGAGATGGATTAAAATTCGATTTTCTTTGTATTTGATTGCTGTGTTGATAATGTTATCATCATCTACTGCTTTGATACATCAAAATTCAGAGATTTGTGGCTGAAATCTGTGGATTTTGAAGGTTTCTTCTTGAAATTTTGAAGGT
Organism: Mikania micrantha; assembly: GCA_009363875.1. Taxonomy (NCBI): domain Eukaryota; kingdom Viridiplantae; phylum Streptophyta; class Magnoliopsida; order Asterales; family Asteraceae; genus Mikania; species Mikania micrantha. Next base: position 69,053,192 of record CM018697.1, read on the forward strand.
TTTCCCTCCAAAATTTTCGAATTTTGAAGACAGGTTCGTGAGCCGAACCTTGGATTGTTTGAAGCATAGGTTCGCTGTTAAAAGCGATTTTGTTGTGGTTCGTGTAGATATTTTGAAGAGGTTCGTCTCAAGGTTTGCCTATTGCAGAGGTTCGTTTGATTAGGGTTTGTTTGACTAAGGTTCGTTGGTTAAAGTGCTATTGAAGAGGTTCGTTGATCAAGGTTTGTCTCAAGGTTCGTTGGTCAAGGTTCGTGAGATCAAGGTTTGTCTTAGGTTCGTGAGATCAAGGTTTGTCTCAGGTTCGTGAGTTAAGATTCATGTAAAAATCAAGTTTTGGAGAAGGTTAGCCTGTCATTTAGGTTCGTGAAGTTAAAATCTAATTAGAGGTTCGCTGATAAAAATTCAGAATCATGGTTGATATGTTTGTTGCGGTTGCTAGTCAAAATTATAAGATACACAGTATTTTGATTAGTGAAACTGAGTCAGGAAGTACAAATAAAGTTCCAAAACTATTTGATTTGACCGATTATGAGAACTGGAAAAGTCGGTTTGAGACACATCTCAATTGAACGGACACAAATCTTTGGGAAAGAATCTTGTCACCCTATGAAAGACCAAAGGTGGTGGGAACAGATTTAGATCAAACTCTTGATATATTGGATGTTGACCATAGAAAGAAATATGATTCTGAAAAGAAAGCATATTGGATGTTGAGTCAAGCAATTCCTAATTAGATACTTCATCAATTTGATGAACATAAAACTTCATATGGTTTATGGAATGCGTTAAAGGCAAGAATTGAAGGAAACACCAAACTTAAGAAGATGAAAGCCACTGATATACGCAAAGAATTTAAAATTTTCAATTTTATTAGCCATGAGAGTCTTGAAGCTTTAATAACCAGATATAGGCATTTGTTGACTGAAGTTCGGAAGTGTGGAATTGAGTATACTGAGGAGGAGAAAATAGATTGTTTTGCAGATGCATTGCCTGAAAGATGGAATTCATTGGTGTTGATTTTGAGAGAAAATCTACCAGGAATGACACTGTTTGAGTTTATCCAAAAGTTAGAAGAACAGGAAATGAAAGATAAGAGAAAAGCAAGAAGAGTTAATGTAACTCAGGATCCTTCACTCTATGGTGCATCTGTGGTTACACCTCCTGTTTCTTCTGCAAAGATTCAAACATCCTTTGTTTCAAGTGCTGCTGATAGTACTTCTATACCATCTGCATCTGCTGGTTCAAGTTCATCTTATCTTGAATGAGAAGAAATATGATTCTACAACAACTCCAGTTCAATTGAATACAACAAATTTGGGAAAAGTAACTGTGGAGGCTATTAGAGATCATATGTCAATTTTGTCATGTGTTGTTAGTGCTTATGATGAACAGATAGCTGGAAAGATTGGAAATTCAAATCTTACTTTTGAAGACTATGAGCAGATTGATGATGATGAGATGGAGTTGATTGATACTCAATGGGCTTTGGCAAGTGCAATTAGAAGAATCAACAGATATGAGAAGAAAATTGGAAAGAAGTTCAATTTTGATCGAAACACAAAGTTTGGATTTAATCCAAAGGCTACACAATGTTACAATCGTGGTGAGTTGGGTCATTTTGCTCGAGAGTGTAAAATCTGATGAAGCAAGGAAACTTGAATCCTTTCAAGTCAAAAGAAGCTTATCAAAAGAAGAAGGAAAACCTGAAGAATAAACAAAAGCTTTAGTCAGTCAAGCAAATGAAGGGTATGACTGGGGAAAGAAATATGATGATTTAATGGCTGCATTCATGGCTTCTCTGGATGAAGAAACAAGCAAAGGCAAAGAACAAGTTGAAGAGGTAAATAATGACATTTTAAAAATCATTGATAAGTTGAAAGAAATGAATGCTCAATTGACTGCTGAACTGGTAGAGTGCACTGAAGCTAACAAGAAGTTGATTTCAAGAGAAAAAGCTTTTGATAAAAAGATCATTGATTTAGGAAAAGAAAATGAAGAATTAAAAATTAAAGTTTTGCAAAAATAATCATGTAGTTTCTGTGCATCTCGAGTCAGTACAAAAGTTGAAAGTTGAATTGTCAGCAGCAAGAGCAGAAGCAGAAATGAACAAGAACAAGCTAGAGAATTATCTGAATTTTCAGTATGTTATTGATTACTTTGCTGCCATGCAAAGATAATCGAATGATACTACTGGCTTGGGTTTTCATGTTGTACCACCTCCTTCAAGCTATGTTCCTAGACCACAATTTGATCTGAATTTGGAAGTTCATCCAGTTTCTTTGAATGAACGTGAGTCTGAACAAGTTGTTGAAAATGTTGGAGGTTCATCTTCTAATGAAAAGGTGTCACTTGACAGTGATGCTCCTATCATTGAAGATATCACTGAATCAGAATATTCATCTTATATTTTGAGACAAAATGGTTATCAAGTTAAAAATGTTGACAAAAAGAGTTTGAAATCTCAGAAGCCAAAGGCTGAGAAGAAACAAGTTGAGAAGGTGGTGATTAAACCCACTCAAGTTTACAAACCAGTAATTAAAGCCAAACCAACCACTACTCTTAAACCGATTGTCTATGTAAAGTCATCTACTACACATCAAGGAGAGTCTAGTGGAAATTTTCGAAAGGAAAATGTGGTTTCTAAAAAGGTTGAAAAAGTGGATTTTTTCTTTGACAGGTTTGGGGTTGGACATAAAGATAAATCAAATAATATTCAAAATCAAATGAGTAATTCAAAGATAAAATCAACTAGTTTGAGAATCAGACTCTCATCCGCAAAGGTTGTTTCAAAACCTTTCAGTTCATCAAAGTATTATGATAAACCAATATCAAAGAATCATTTGAAAGATAGAAAATGTTACCGATGTGGTAATTTTGGTCATTTGATTGCTGATTGTGATTTGGATTTCAGTTCAATTGATTGTAGCAGTTTTAAGTCTTTTTCATCGAGGGAAACACGAAAGTGGTTTACTTGTTGTGGTAAAGGACATATTTCTGCTAATTGTCCAAATAACAAAATCAGGAAGAGTTCTGATGATGAGAGTTGGGTGAATAGGTCAGGTGGAAGTCTTAGGAGACTTAGACCTAGTGAAGATGAGATGAGAGTTCTTCGAAAATTCAATCCTGAATGTTTTTGGGTGAAAGAAGAAAATAATCAGAAGAATCGAGTTTTTGAGAATAAAAGAAATCTTAAAAAGATTGTGAAAATTGTGACATCAACTGATGATGATTCTTTTGATAATGCATCTTCAAAATCATTTTTAAAACAACATTTTATATCAAAATCATTTTGGAAACTTAAAAACAAGTCAGGTGATGAAGTTTCTGGGAAAAAGGATGATAAAAGTGATGATGGGTATTCGAGTAGGTCATCACAAAAGAATGGAAGGGGTCCATTCCGGGAGACTCGACGCCGTAATGGCGGGGGTCATCCCTTTTGAATATTGATAGGTTGTTTTAATTTATTGTGCAGGTTGCATCAATGGGCCATATCAATAATCGTAGGATTGTTGATAGTGGATGTTCCTAGCACATGACTGGAGAGTTGAATTTCTTGAGAAATTTTAAGTTGGTGAAAGGAATTTATATAAATTTTGCTGGAGACAAAGAAGGTCAAATTACAGGGTTTGGTAGTTTGACAAATGGGAAGGTTTCATTTGATAATGTTAATTTATGCAAAGAATTAACTAACAATTTGTTGAGTGTTTCGCAGATTTGTGATAAGGGTTACAAAGTGATGTTCGACAAAGACAGGTGTTATGTACTCAAGCAAGGATTTCAGAATTCTGAGGAGTGGATTCTGATGACATCTGATCGGAGCAAGGATTTGTATGTGCTTGACATGGCGAAGGTGGAGACAGTGAATAAAGTGGAAACATGTCTAGTGTCTAAGGAAACTGAGCGAGATACACGTTCATGGCACAGGCGGATGGGACATATTCATATTCGGAAGATGAATCATCTTGTGCATAATCATTTAGTTGAGGGTGTACCGGTTAAACATTTTAAACTTTCGGATATGTGTGTGTCATGTAAAAAGGGTAAACAATAAAGGAAGTCTCACAAAACGAAGAAAATATTTTCCATTGATATGCCACTTGATCTTCTTCACATTGATTTGTTTGGACCAATCAATGTGAAAAGTATAGGTGGTGAATCTTATTGTTTTGTTGTGACTGATGACTTTTCAATATTTTCATGGGTCATGTTTTTAAAGCATAAATCATATACTTATGAATATTTTGTGTTGTTGATCAATAGGTTGGAGACGTTGTATAAGTTGATAGTGAGACGCATACGATCGGATAATGGGTCTGAGTTTAAGAATCACCAAATGGAGGAATTTTGTAATTCCAAAGGCATTCAACAGCAGTTCAGTGCATCGTATGAGCCTCAGATGAATGGTGTAGCTGAAAGAAAGAACATGACTTTGATTGAGTCTGCGTGAACAATGCTAGCTGATTCTAAACTTCCCATTACTTTTTGGAGTGAAGCTGTGGCTACAGCCTGTTTTACTCTTAACAGAGTTTTAATTGTTAAAAGACATAATAAAACTTGTTATGAATTGCTTCAGAAGCGAAAGCCTAATTTGGAACACTTGGAACCTTTTGGGGCTCCTTGTACAATGTTAAAGAAAGATTCAAAATTCAATTCTAAAGTTGAAGAGGGTTTCTTTCTTGGCTACAGTCTTCCTAACAGACGTGTGTTTAATAAACGTACGGGTGTTGTGGAATTATGGTATCATGTGGAAGTTCAACGACATACACCTATACCGGACGGAAAGGGTCCAGATTGGCTTTTTGATTACAATAAATTGTTTGAGTTTTTTAATATGTCTCCAAGTGTTTCTGATGATTAAATAACCTTACAAATGTTGTATGATTTTCAGAATTCTGAAGAACAAGGTATTTCTCATCATTCTGAAGATGATATTACTACACCATATGAGGAAGGCATTTCAGAAGTAATTAATGATGATTGGTCATCTGATGATGATAATGATGTTTTTGAAGATGCTATTTCTCACGATCAAGACACTGATCAGAATATTACAAATCTGGATCATAATGCGGGTGTACCGCAAGTGCCTGTCACACGTGTTCATGTGAATCATCCGATTGCTCAGATTATAGGAGATCCAACTGCAGGAGTACAGACACGAAATCAAGTCACAAATGAGGAGATTTTGTATGTAGAGTTAGAGAGAACTCACGACAGTCAAGAGCTCTAGATGCATTCTTCATTTATTTCACAAATAGAGCCAAAGACTGTTACTGAAGGTTTATGTGAGCCTTTCTGGGTGGAGGCGATGCAAGAAGAATTGAATCAGTTTCAAAAGTTGGGAGCTTGACATTTGGTTGATTTGCCAAAAGGGGAGAAAAAATTTGTACTAAATGGGTGCAGAGATGCAAATGAGATGACCGAGGCGTAATTGTCAGAAACAAAGCTCGTTTAGTGGTTCAGGGTTTCAAACAAGTTGAAGGAATTGATTACGATGAATTTTTTGCACCTGTGGCGCGGTTGGAAGCAATTAGACTTTTTCTTGCTATTGCTGCTCACAAGAAATTCAAAGTTTTTCAGTTGGATGTAAAATCTGCATTTCTGTATGGTTCTTTGAAGGAAACAGTGTATGTTTCTCAGCCATCGGGTCTTGAGGATCCTATCTATCAGGATCAGGTTTATCTTTTGGACAAAGCACTGTATGGTCTTCATCAGGCTCCGCGTGCCTGGTATGAGACGTTATCCACTCACCTTATTGAACACGGGTTCAATAGGGGTCAGATTGACAAAACTTTGTTGTTTCGGGAGAAGGGCAAGGACATTCTTCTTGTTCAAATCTATGTAGATGATATTATTTTTGGATCTACCGATGAACAAATGTGTTTGGAGTGATGATTGAGAAATTTGAAATGAGTGCAATGTTAGATATCAAATTTTTTTAGGGTTTACAGATTGATCAAACTGATGATGGAATTTTCATTCATCAGACAAAGTATATTCAAGATGTGTTAAAACGGTTTAGCAGGCTTGATTCAAAACCAATTCCCACGCCCATTTGGCCTAATCACGGGATTGAGCCTGATATTAAGGGGGAGATAATTGATCCTACTCTTTATCGTGGAATTATTGGAAGTTTGATGTATCTGGCTGCCTCAAGACCAGATATTGTATTTGCTACAAGTATCTGTGCAAGATATCAATCAAAACTTAAAGTGTCATATCTGATTGCAGTCAAGAGAATACTTCGTTATCTGAAGGGTACACCAGACACCGGTCTGTGGTATCCTAAGGATGATAATTTTTCCTTCAATGCCTACAGTGACTCTGATTATGGAGGATGCAAGACAGATGCGAAATCCACAACTGGTGGTGCAAAATTTTTGGGGGAATGATTAGTTTCTTAGTTATGTAAAAGGCAAACATATGTGGCTTCTTCAACTTGTGAGGCTGAGTATGTAGCTGCTGCCAGTTGTTGTTCATAAGTATTGTGGATACAGCAACAGATGAGAGACTATGGTTTGAATTATCTTACAACCCCAATCCATGTTGATAATGAGGCTGCTATTGCTATAACAAAGAATCCTGTGTATGATTCACGTTCTAAACACATTGACATTAGGTTTCATTTCATAAGTGACTGCTATGAAAAGAAACATATTGATGTGGTGAAGATACATACAAATGAGCAACGAGCAGACCTTCTCACCAAGGCTTTTGATAAAAACCGTTTTGAGTATTTACTCAAATTAACTGGCATTTGAGTCATGGGTGAGGTCATTTCAAATCAACTTCCTTCATAATCAATTTTTATTGAATTAACATCAGATATTTTAATTATTTTTGTTTATTTTGTGTTTTAGTTTTTAGGGGGAAAAAATTTTGAAAAACTCAAAAACATTTGAAAAATCAAAAACACAAAAAAAATTAAAAAAATTAAAATTATGAGAAATTGATTCGACCAAATGAGAAATGATAGTACATTGTAGCAATTTGAAGCACGTCTATATCATACTAGAACGTAAACATAAAGAGCATTTACAATTACTTAGTATGATATGTTGGTAGGCTTATAACTTAGTTGAGATAACATTTGACAAAATTTTGATTATGCTTTATGAGAAACAGATGCTTAGAATACGGTGCTTAGCTTTGTCCTGAATGAGTGGTGATTAATCTTACAAAATGTTTCTTGAACAAAATTTAAGTTCCTAGTTTTATTCTTGTGTTTATTTTTAAAATAAATTCTAAATTTTGTTTTTCTTTTGTTTTAGTTTAAAGCTGAAACATTCTTTGCGTATACTTACGTATCGACCTGATTGTTATAGCTTTAAACAATTCAAATTTGTTTTCTTGGTTTTGATTAAGGTTTGGACAATCTCTGCGTATATGAGAATATCGATCTGATTGTTAAAAGCTTAATCTTAAATTATTGTTTCGTTCATTTTCTGAATCATCTGAGCATACGAAAGTATTAACCTTGATTCCAAGATTTTGAACAAATTCAATTTGTTTTACATTTTGTAGTTTTCAAAATGATATTCTGTTTTGTTTTTGCATGATCAAGCTAGTTAAAATTGAAGTAAATTGTTTCAAGGACATTATTGTTTCTTTAATTATTCACAAACCGGGGATGTGTTCAAGTAAATGGAGAACATAAAGTATTTGATGGTTTTGTTTTCATTTGATATCTTAACTAAGTAATTAAATTTAAAGAGGTTTTATATACTGACAATCATCTTTGAATTGTAATTTGCTGATAAAAATATTCATTAATTCAATTAGGTGTGTTGATGATTGTAATACAATATGATCTCATGTCTGAATCTTTCTCAAACAAAAATATGTGATTGTTTTAGTTAGTTTTATATTTCATAGTTAGGTTTAGTTCATTTGTAGTGTGTTTGTTCTAAAATTGAAAAATACAAAAAGATTTTTGTTTTTATCTGATGTTAAATCAATAATTTTTGATTATTTGTTTTGACTCTGAAAAATTAAACATTGGTTTGTTTAAAATTTTTAAATATAATTGAATTTCAAAAGGTTTGCTTGGAGGTTTGCCTGATAGATTTGTGAGTGGGTTCGTTTGAAAGGTTCGTTCATCAGGTTTGGTCAAAGGTTCGTCCAACAGGTTTGGTCACAGGTTTGTTCATTAGGTATGGTCAAAGGTTCGTCCAACAGGTTTGGTCAAAGGTTCGTCAATCAGGTTTGTTCACAGGTTCGTGTAAATAGAGGTTCGTGTATGACCTTCGTCACTTTCATCAGAACACCTTCACGAACCTTCATACTTGAGTTTTGATTTTTTCGATTCTGGATCCTTGAAACTATTTGCCATATATCATTAGCTTCGAATTTGTTTTGTGATTCTAAATTGGTAAGGAGATTGGAGTTTGACCAGTTAAATTAGGAGATTTTTTGATTTTTAGATCTAGTTTAGTCGAACCTGTTATTTTGATTAAAATCTGTTTAAATCTAAATTTGATGGAAATTGCTTTCATTAATGTTGTTCATCTGTGAATTACGAACCTTTGGGTATAAGTTTTTTGATCTAATTAATAGATTTGAAATTGATTTTAAACTGAATAGGTTCGTGTAAATGAACACAGGTTCGCTGATGTGATAAGGTTCGTTTGACCTTAAAAGGTTTGGACCGAACCTCTTCACATTATTGAACCGAACCTCATATGGTCAAGGGTTCGTTTGACCATATGGTTCGTTGTATGTCTAAGGTTCGTTCAGTTATAGGTTCGTTAGTTTAAACAGGTTTGTCTTGTAATGAGGTTCGTCTAACTAGGTTCGGCACAGGGAGGGTTCGCTGGTTTCTATACTTAGGAATTTTTTTGATTTTTTTTAATTTTTGTTTGTTTTGATTGTAGAAATGGCAACTCTCACCTTTGGAGATAAACACAACCTCTGTGCTTGTTTGGATCCTACGACAAAGAATGGCAAGGAGTTTCTTCCGATGATCGAATTTTTGAGATGTTCAAGGATTTATTATGCTATCTCCAACTCGTGTCACATATATAGATCACATATTCAGAGTTTCTGGAGTCAACAAGGTTGATCACTGTTGATGAGGCATATGTGATTGAGGCTAATGTGCTTGGACAAGCCATTAGAGTGACTGAAGCTGATATTAGGAGGGTATTACAGTTTGGAGGTGAACCTGCAGGAATGACTCTTATTCCTGAGAGGTGCATCAAAGAATGTTTGGTGATGAGAATGAATATAGAGAATTGGAGGAAGGAGAGATTGATGGTGGTTATTCAAAGAAAGAGTTAGCTGAGCTGTTGGGAATAAAAGTAAATGATTTGCAGAATGCATATGACTCTGGAAAGATGGTGATTGGAGAATCAAATCAGTCAATTGATTTTGAACAAGATGATCATGTTGATGAGAATTTGTATAACTTGCAAACTTTGAAGAAGATCTTTGATATTGAAGTCCAGAAAAGAGCATCAATGACAACAATTGATCCTATGAAAGAAAAGACTTCTATGGATATGTGGAGAGAAAGTCTAGATGAACACAAGTACATCATTGATCACTTAATGATTTTTAAGCAAATGGTTGAAGTATTTGAAGAAAAAGTTCAAGAAGACCAAGCTAGACAATTCTCAAGATTCAAGATTGGATCTAAATCAAAGATGAGAGAAAGAATTGTAAGCTATGGTTACTTTCACAATATTCCTGGAAGCTTGAAGAACAGAGGATGTTATGTTGTCAAGAGGACTGATGGTTGTCAATATTTTGGAAAGGCATTTGACATTATGTCATTACCTTCTTTTGAATGTATGCAGTTATCAAGGTTGAAGATGATAAAGCCTATTCAGACAGAGCACAATGAAAGATTTGAGAAGATGTTAAAGAAAGAAGCTAAGATTGGCTGGAATTGGTTGGTGCCTCAATTTTCTGTGTTGAAGAAGAATTCTTATGTGTATCCAAAGCCTAAAGTTTATTCAAGACCAAGGTTGAGAAGAATAGAACAAAATTGGAATCCTTATTTCAAATTTTGGTTCTATGATGAAAGAACATCTGAAGCTGTAATTCTTTTGAGAGAAAATGAGAAGTGGAGGGTGACCAGATTGTTAGATCCTGTTTGGTTGGTGAATTGCTCAAAGGAAGATATTGACTTACTTAATGAAGCTGAAATCTTTACAAGTGAAGGGTTTCATGATGTTGGTATTACTTATAAAGATATGGCTGTTCAATTTCAGACGATAGCTCGAATGTGTTATACTTTGGGAATACACTCTTGATGCAAGTGGGAGGATGTCAATTATTTGTATGTTGAGCTGATGAAGTTGCAGAAAGAGACAGATGATAGAGATGCAAAGTTGGAAGTTGAACGACTATCAAAGATTCCAAAGTCAGTTGTAAATCGTGCTGCAGATAATGTTTGTGAAGAAACAAGTAGAGCTTAAGCTGCGGATTGAAGACAAAGACTTTGAAGATTTTGAAGCAACTATTAAAGGGGAGTTTGTTAGGACATTTTTGTAATAGTTTGCTTTTCAAAATTGTATAAGTTAATTGAGGTTTTGCTAAGGTTCGTCTGGCCCACGAACCTAAGCAGGTTCGGCGAACCTAGAGTCTGTATTGTACAGGTTCGTCCAACGAACCTCAAGGTTCGGCTGGCGAACCTAAGGGTTCGGCTAGTTTCAGCTGTTTGTTATGTATATATAGCAGGTTTGTCTAGCAGGTTTGGCAGTTCTTGATTTTCTGTGTGTGAGACTGATCTGTGAGATAAAGTTTTCTCTGTGTGAGAGCTTTGAACTCTGTGTTCAGATTTCATTGTAATCAATTTATTTTGATCAATGAAATGATGTTTATATAAATGGTTGTGTATCTTTGATTCACATATATCAATTCTAGATTCCGCATAGATTTGATTGTTAATAGGATTCCGTTGATCGATTGAGAGCTAATCTACAGATGACAAGCATGATCTCCTTCGTTCTTGGAGTATATCAAACTATCATCAATAAAAACGATCACCAAACGATCTGGCATCGGTTTACAAACTTGGTTCATGAGGTACATCAATTTTGCAGTAGCATTTGTTAGACCAAATGACCTTACCAAAAACTCATAGTGTCCACAACGTGTTCTAAAAAGTTGTCTTTAGAATGTCTTCCTCTTGAACCTTTATATGATGATAGCCTGACCTCATATCGATTTTCGAAAACCAGTTACTCCTTGTAACTGATCAAATAAGTCATCGATCCTAGGTAGTGGGTATCGGTTCTTAATAGTTAGTTTATTAAGCTCCCGATAATTAACTCACATACGCATGCTACCATCCTTTTTCTTAACGAACAAGACTGGAGCACCCCAAGGTGAGATGCTTGGTCTAATGAATCCATTTTTGAGTCTTCCAACTGAGTCATCAGTTCCTTCATTTCAGATGGGGCCAATTGGTATGGAGCCTTAGCAACCGGTTTTGTTGCTGGTACAAGATCGATACGAAATTTGACTTCTCGTTTTGCAGGAACTCTTGTTAAATCATCAGGAAAAACATATGGAAAATTACACACCCCTGGGATATCTTTTAGGCTTTTGGTCTTCTTTTTAGTATCAATAGTGTACGCGAGGCAAGCAATGCAACCGTAAGTCATAAGTCGCTTCGCCTTCATCATTGATATGATTTTTGCATGTCTTTCTTCATGATCTCCATATACAGAGATTATGCTCCCGTTAGGTGTCATTATCTGAATTATCTTTTTATAGCAAAGTATATGAGCTTTGTTCTCAGATAAGCAATCCATGCCCATTACGATGTCAAACACCCCCAACGTAATTAAAAAGAGCTTAGTAGGAAATAAGTGCCCTTCTATATTAAGACCATAATCTTCAACCATATATTGTACCCTACTAGTTATACCAATCGCGGTTTCAACCTAAAATGAAATTTCTAATTTCTTAAAGGGTCTAGGTAGTAGCAAAACTAGTAGACACAAAAATTCTACTTGCACGAGAGTCAAATAAGATAATGGAACGGATGTTATTGATTAGAAACATACGTCACACCACCACATCCAGCAATATTTTGGCTTCTTCATTTGTCATTGTGTATGCTCGTGCTTTAGAAATTGGTGCATTTCGTTTTCTTCCGCCAGTGATTCGAAGTCGCTCTACTTTTGCCTTAAGTCTTAGGAAATCAAACCTCCTATGCCCCTCTTCTCCACATTTATAACAAATTCCTGAAGTTGGACACCTACTAGCATAGTGCCCTTTTGTCCACAACGAAAAGATGTTATGTGTAACATCTGTGCATTTAGTCATGGTAATCATTAAATGGAACATAACAATGTGTAATCGTATTCTATGTGTTAATGTGAATCATATGAACATGCTTGTGTGTTATAAGAATTTCTTTAATTTAGGAATAAGTATACATTATTTATTTTCAGCCAGATGCGCTAGGCAAGAGCTCAATTGTATTTTATCGAAACAGTGGTGGGCTGTCGTGTGACAACTAGTACCGGATCTTCCAGCAAGTCCGTACGGTATGTGTACTTTCACTATTCACTATGTGTAATTATGACATGATAAAAAGTTGTGTGATAGCAGGACTATGAAAACAATTAACAGTTGTACGTATTTCAATGAAAATAGACATATAGATATACAAAAACACATGTGAAACAACAATTGTGAAAACAAACGACAAAAACATACCGGTTGCGATCTGATATCCACAAATAACAAGAATTAGATAGACGACAATTCGGTGAGAAAAAAATGTGAATTAGATCATAACAATGTGAAAACGATTCAGTTTAATTGAGTCCTACTGTGAGGAAATACAATTCAAAATAACAACTTAGTACTGTTTACGAATAATAAGTTGACAGTGTGTTTGCGTGGGTGACGATTCACACAAACATATCGTTGGGTTTAATGTAACACCCCGATCCTAGGGGTGTCAAGTAGGATCATTCTTAGCGAGATAAATACATCGGAAGATTTATGTTGACCACAAAAATACGAATAAATTTGAACCTTTTAAAACATCGTAATAGTTGCTCCGTTAATGTGTATAAGTGAAGAAGTTACAAAATATTCATAAATTTTTAAATCGATGTTCTAACAAAATCCGTAGCCTTATCATGCAGGAAGGTTTCCAAAAGTTAGTCATTAACTTCTTGTTAGCATACTTCTTAAATCTCTTCACTTCTATGTTCCTGTATTACCTGTATCACGAGCTTAAACAAGTCAAGTACATAATAGTTGGTGAGTCATGGCCAGTGACAGTTAAAATAATAATTAAATCATATTTGTGTGTGCAAGTTGTCAAATCAAGTCTCACGAGTTCAAGTATTTGTAAAGACGTGATAGGACCGGCGAATTCACTTTGGACGGAAGGTTAGGGTTTTGACCCACGAAGAACATGAAGATGATGAACAAAATCATATGATAAATTGATAGAATCAAATGATTACATGATTGTATTCACATCATAAAAGAACATAGTGTTGCCGGGGAGAGATCGAGCATGATCTCTCCCCCGTTCGTGCTCAAACCCAAGAACACTCACAAAAACCTTAAACCCTAAAATCTGGAAATCTGGTATTTATAGGGGCTGTAGCCCATTCGGCCGAATGGAGTCATTCGGCCCTTCATTCGCCGAATGGGTCCCTTTACATCATTTCCATTCGCAGATGCTCCTGCGAACGACTCAGTTTCCAGATAAACAACATACAAACACATACAAGTGATTACAAATAATCAAATACAGATCTAATCTATTCGAACAGCAGCGGACACCCAAAATATGCACCAACAGTATTCATCCGTCAACGATCGTAACGCGGCGTTTGTCAACAAATAAATCCTTTATTCTTTAATATATATATATACACACAGTTTTGTCATACGACGTGTTACATCCTCTCCCCCTTATTAGAATTCCGTCTCGGAATTCAGTTTAACTAGTAAACAAGTTCGAGTATTTCTTTTTCATATCTGCCTCAGGTTCCCAAGTGAATGCGGGTCCCCTCTTGGCATTTCATTTCACCTTCTCGATCGCGGTATCCTTTCTCCTTAATTTCTTAACTTGTCTCTCTAAGATCTCAATTGGTTTCTCCTTGAAATTTAACCTTTCGTCTACTTGGATTTCCACCAATGGAGTCTTTAGTGTCTCGTCTACCTTACATTTCTTTAAGTTGGAAACGTGAAATATGTATTCCACTTAATTCAGACGGGAGTTCCAACCTGTAAGCTACTGGTCCAATTCTTTCTGTGATCTTGAATGGACCAATATAACGAGGTCTTAGTTTGCCTCGCTTACCAAACAAAGTGGTTCCATTCCAGGGTGACACCTTTAACATCACTTTATCATTTACTTGAAATTCCAACGGTTTACCCGTTTATCTGCGTAGCTTTTCTGGCGATCTTGTGCCACCTTTAATCTTTCTTTGATTTGATTGACCTTTTCTGTTGTTTCCAATATTAATTCTGGTCATGTAAGTTGTCCTTCGCCAACCTCAAACTAACAAATTGGTTTCCTGCATTTTCGCCAATATAAAGCCTCGAATGGTGCAGATTTCAAACTTGCATGATAGCTATTATTGTAAGAAAATCCATGAGTAGGAGATGTGTGTCCCAGCTACCACCAAAGTCTATCACACAAGCATGAAGCATATCCTCTAATGTTTGTATTGTTCTTTCACTTTGACCATCAGTTTGGGGATGGTAAGCCGTGCTCATGTCAAGTCTAGTTCCCATTGCATTTTGAAAACTTTGTCAAAACTGTTAAGTAAACCTGTTGTCTCGATCTGAAACAATCAAAAGTGGCACACCGTTCTTTGTTACAATTTCATCCACGTAGATTTATGCCAATCTTTCTAATTCATATGATTCCTTGATAGCTAAAAAGTGTGATGATTTAGTTAACCTGTCCACAATTACCCAAATGGCATCATTTCCTTTCTTGGTCCTTGGTAACTTCATGACAAAATCCATCGTAATTTCTCCCATTTCCAAACTGGGATTTCTACATGTTGTAACTTACCTGATGGCTTTTGGTGTTCAGCCTTCACCTGTAAGCAGATTAAACACCTTTCAACGTATCCCGTTGTATCCTTTTTTGTGACATCCAGTACCTGATCGTCTGCCAAGTCCGTACGGTACGTGTACTTCCACTATTTACTGTGTCTAAATACAATGTATAGACAGTGTGCATGATAACAGAACTCAGAAAACAAGCAACAGTTGTACGTGTTTAAGTGAAAACTTAAATACTGTAATTACAACAACTCACGATAAACAACAATTGCATGTATTCAGGTGAAAACCTAAGTACAATTAATACAACAACTCAAGAGAAACAACATCGTACAAATAAGTGACATGAACATATCGGTTGCGATCTGATATCCATAGATGACAGGAATCAGATGGCCGATGGCTCAGTATGAAAACAATATGAATTCAAGGTTATTAATGTGAAAATATGACAGTTGGTTGAGTCCGTCAGTGAGGAAACACAATTCAAAACATAAGAGTAGTGTCGTTCCAGAATAACGAACTGACAGTGTGTTAGCGTGGGTGACGATTCACACAAACATATCTGTGAGTTTAATGTTCTAAAATGATGATTGAAAAGTAGAAAACAAGAATCAAAAACGGTTCGAACGATAATAAAATAAGGAAAATAAATACAAAACATTTATTAGGAATCACAACCTTTAAAACCTAAAAATAAAAACCTTTTATTTTAAATTCGTAAACTATGCGCGTTGTGTTACGGAAACGCAACGAAGGCGGGAACCGAGCAAACGAAACGAACCCGAACAACCTTGGGGTATATAAAGATTAAATGAGTTCATTCTCTTGATTTCTTCCACCTCTCTCTAAATCCATTTTTTCTGGAACTTACTCTCTCTAGAAGTTTCAAACTTCAAATCCAAAGATGTCTTCCATTTCTTGATGAAATCGCATGATTCTTGAGCCAAATCGAAGCTACGAACGTCCTCTACCTAGAAGTACAACCGATATGAGGAGTTGTCCACTAAAAACCGAGGTAAAATGAGCTCAAGGGGTGCGGTTTTTAGGGTTTTGGTAACCCTTGGTCGAACCATATGAGACCACTGGCTAAGAACCTTTCTACTCGAACTATAGACCACTAAAAGTAGCCCTATCACATACCAACACCAAGGACCCTTGTAAATGTCAACTTAGGGCTTGGTTGAAGGCACCTAGCCGACCTCGACATACAGCCAGCCGAAGGAAGGCCATTCGGCCGAATGGGGCTAGGGTCGCATGGCCAGCATCCAAAGTAGGAGGCGATCGAATGGCTTGGTGATGGGTTTTCATTCGGTGGTACACCCCTCATTCGGACCAACTTCATCCGGGAAACCCTTGGTTCGGTCGGACCACCTTGAGTCGGCCCAAGTATTCATTCGGTCGGCCACACCCTAGTCGGCCAATACCTCATTCGGCCTATACACACCTCATTCGACCTAGCACACCATTCGGCCACCCATATTAGATCTGACCAAGGCTCATTCTCCTGAAACACCATCATTCGGCCAAACAAGGTGTTATCCGGGTGAAGACCAGTAGTCGGCTAAGACCATCACCATTCGGGCCATAGCATCATCTCAACCGGCATAGGCCCAATCATTCGGCCAACTTGGGTTTATTCGGTCCAATTGATTTGGTTTGGCCCAATTGATTGCTTCGGCCCATAGGGTTAAGGATATAACCTAACACACTAAATCAATATTCATGAATAACATGCATGGATTCATATACTAATCTGTCACACCCCCTAATTCCCACTCGTGGTGTCAGTCCACGTGGGTGTGACGTGGTCAGGATCACAGCTCAAGGTCATATAGAACGACTCTATATGAGTTACACAATCACACAGAATTTTAAAAGATTGCAAGTTTCAGTAATACGCAGCTGAAAATGCTTAATATTAAAAGCAGCGGAAATAAAGAGTAATACAGCGGAAAGTAAATTGTTTAAGGCACTACATGATAAATGTTGTTTTTTTAAAAGACATAATTCAAAAATAAGCCTATGACACGAGTCTATATGCAAGCCAGACTCCTTAGTGCTTCCTTGTGCGCATCCCAGCTTGGGTTCCATCAGTTACCTGAGAATACATGCGAAAAGTGTCAACTAAAAATTTGGCGAGTTCACAGGTTTAGACAGACTGAAAAATAAACAGACATATACTTGGTATGTTAAGTTTAGTTGTGGATCTACGATCCGTGGAGTGTGTCAGTTCATCTTACCGAAACTCGACTGTTCCCGTTTGCCTCCGTGGGTCATCGCTGAACCCGACATTAACATCGAAATTACACTCTTTATGACCTCCAGTCAACATTGGTGCCGAGTGGCGTTAGTCAAACCCAGTAGTACTACGTAATTACGACTCGTTTGTTATACAACTAACGGTAAGGATAAGTGATGACTTTAAGCGATAATAGTTACACTCGAAAATGATTTTCACAACATACCAGTCATATATCTAAAACAGTTGCAATGTAATTCTCACCCCAAAAATCTAGCAAAACAATTAAAGAGTAAAAGTGGGGCTGTAAACTCACCTGAGTCTGAGAAGTGCGTTCTTAATAGAAATAGTGTAGCTCGCCGGCTAATAGTTACCTATATCAAATAGGTACTATGAGTTCGTGTTTGCATACATGTGGCTCTCGCAGGACCGTGTTCGTGTTTAACAACTCCAAGTTGTTAGGTGGGTCTAATTGACCGTGTTTGACCGTATTGATCGTTTTTGACCGTGTTTGACCTAACGACCCGTTGGTGACGGTTTTGGTTCAAGTGATCGTGTAACGTGAAGTTTAGAGTCGTGTGAAGTGTGCGGATACCAAAGTCACTTTCGTGAGGAAACTTACTATTTTTAGTAAGTTTCGATATCAGGAAAATTTCCACATTAGGCAAGTCATACAAGAAATCATAATCCGATTATTCTAATATGCTTATTTATCCTAAGTGAGCATGTTATCACATAGCACATAGTTACACTTAGCCGATTTAGCATGTTTTGCACGTAAAAGTTACCATATTTAGAAAGTTGCACAAATAAGCATTTTTAACCAAGTTCAGTAAACAACATCAACTAAATATCAATATCTTAGTCCTAAATAGCCATTAAATCATATTCGTTACAACAAACATGTTACCATTTAACGACTTTGTAAAATAAATTTACTATTTATAGTAACATATGAAAATACACATTATTCATGTTTTCAATGACACCAATCCTTCAATATCATCATATTAACATCAAATAATCATGCTAGACACTCAATATCATCAAACTCATTATTCTAGAGCAACCTAATGACAAAAAGTTGCTATTTATAGAAATAAACATGTGAATCATTCATTATGACCATTTCATCAAATGTTTACTCAAAGATCGTCATCTTATTCATGAATCCTAGATCTAAACACATGCACGTTGTCATTTCATCATTCATTCACAACTTGTAGCATGAAAGTTTCTAAAAATAGAAATATTCATACATACATGCTTTTTGTAAAAGTTTACCATCATGGATCTTGTAGATCGTTCCCAATATTATCAATAATCATTCATAACCATTATAATCATCCTAACACATGTTAGATCATGCATGCAAGTATTTCAATACTTATGTTCAAGTTAAGCATTATGCCATATCCACATTATCATGGGTTGTCATGGATCATCAAAATATATCATCAAATCATCCTAGATCATCAAGTTCATCATTAAAATCATCAAACCCAGATTCGAATCACCAAAAATTTGTGCATGTAGAGATTGAGTGTGTGCATGTGGCCTTAGAGGCTTGCATGTGCGTGCAAAGGTGTTTTAAGACCAAAATGAACATAGATCTACCTTCTTAGAGCTCCTCTTAAGCTTTATTGTTGCTAGAACAGCTCTTTATGGATTCAAGGAGACCTGGTATTGCCTTCACAGTAGCTACAAGAGGTGTTGATTGTGGTTGATGCCTCCAATATCTTCCTTCAAGCTCCATGTTTTCCAAGAACCTTCAACAATGGCTTCTAGTGGCAAAAGAGGGTTTAAGCAGGTGATAACAGGTGATTTTGGGGGTTTAAAATAGCTAGGTGGCGTCTGATTGCAAGAAATAATGATGTGGATAGCTTAATGATGGTTTTGTGGTTCTCAAAAAGATTTTTACAATCTTCTGCAGTCAGGCGTACCGCCTAGCGGCACATTGGGACCCCAGGCATACCGCGCGGATGAGGCGGCATCTAAGGCGTTTTCCTGCCTCGCGTGTATCGTCAAAAAAGAAAGGCTGGGCCTAGTCGTACCGCCTAGCTCGCCGGAAGAGCCCAGTTGGCCCATTTTCAAGGTTCGGTCCGTTCTTCGCGTATTTCTCGGTTACGGACATCGTTTTGATCCTCGTAAACCTTGTTTTATCCCTTCTAGGTTCCCTAGAACCTAGGTGCAGTGTAAGTGGACTGTGGTTTGTGTAAATCACCAACGTTCGTTATTCATGACACGTGCGAGCGTTTTGTGATAATTCCTCGAATTAATAGTGTGTTTTGAACTGTTGTGGCACGTGTCACTCAAAATATTAACAATTCTAGTGCCACATATGAATTAATAATGCACATTATTATTAATATCAAATTATTGCTGACCTGGAAATTGCGAGGTGTCACATCATCCCCCAGTTAATTGGAATATCGTCCCGAAATTCAGTTCGTGTTGCTGGTGTTAGTCTGGTCGAAGTATAAGTGAGGGTATTTCTTTTTCATCTGATCCTCTCGTTCCCAGGTGTATTCCGGTCGACGCCGTGAGTTCCATCGTACCTTTACTATCGGTATGCGACTGAGTTTGAGTTTTTTAATTTCCCGATCCATTATTTCCCCCGGTTCCTCAACGAAGTGAAGTTGTTCATTAATCTGAATTTCCTCTATAGGAATTGCGAGTGTTTCGTCTGATAAGCACTTCTTGAGATTTGACACGTGGAAGACGTTATGTACGCTACTTAATTCCTGAGGTAGTTGTAGTTCATAGGCTACATGACCTATTCGTTTAGTGATTTCGAATGGTCCGATGTAACGAGGATTTAACTTTCCCCGCTTCCCGAATCGGATCACTCCCTTCCAAGTCGAGACTTTAAGAAGTACGCGGTCTCCCACATGGAATTCCAAGGGCTTGCATCTTTTGTCGGCATAGCTCTTTTGTCGGTCCCGAGCTGCTGCCATTCTGTTTCGTATTTGCACGAACTTTTCCGTAGTTTCGTGCACGAGTTCGGGTCCGGTCAGTTGGCTTTCACCAACTTCTGCCCAACAGAGTGGTGATCTGCACTTACGTCCGTAAAGTGATTCAAATGGTGCAGCTCCAATGCTGGTGTGGTAACTGTTATTATATGAGAACTCCACCAAAGGTAGGTGAGTCTCCCAGCTGTTACCGAAATCTATTACGCATGCCCGAAGCATGTCCTCCAAGGTCTGGATGGTTCTTTCACTCTGACCATCTGTCTGCGGGTGATAGGCAGTGCTTATATCCAACCTTGTCCTGAGTGCCTTATGTAAAGACTTCTAGAAATGTGCCCTAAAACGGCTGTCTTGGTCAGATATAATGGAGATTGGGACTCCGTGTCTAGAAACGATTTCTTTCTAATAAATTCGAGTTAGCTTCTCCAGCTTATCAGTTTCCTTAATCGGTAGGAAATGTGCTGATTTCGTGAGTCGATCTACGATAACCTAGATGGTATCGCAACCGCTTGCCGTCTTCGGCAGCTTGGTGATAAAATCCATGGAAATCTGTTTCCATTTCCAAACTGGAATTTCCGGTTGCTGAAGTAGACCTGACGGTTTCTGATATTCGACCTTCACCTTTGAGCAAGTCAGACACTTACTCACATAAGTCGCGATTTCCGACTTCATGTTAGGCCACCAGTAAGTTGTCTTTAGGTCGTGGTACATCTTGTCAGAGCCCGGATGTACTGAGTACCGGCTCTTGTGAGCTTCATTCATCACTACTTCTCTCAAATCCCCGTAGTGTGGTATCCAAATTCGATCCATTATGTAGTAAGCTCCATCGTCCTTATCTTTCATTTGTTTATCCATACCTCGCATGGCTTCGAGGGTAAGGTTTTCTGGTTTCAGAGCTTCTCGTTGTGCGATTCGGATCTGATTAGGTAGTTCTGAGTGAATGGTAAGTTGTAGTACGCGTACGCGTTTCGTTGTTTCCTTTATGCTTAACGCATCAGCCACTACGTTAGCCTTTCCAGGATGGTATTTGATCGCACAGTCATAATCACCTATCAGTTCGACCCATCGGCGTTGTCTCATATTTAGTTCCTTCTGGTTGAAAATGTGCTGTAGGCTCTTATGATCGGTGAATATAGTGCACTTGGTGCCGTACAGATAGTGTCGCCAGATCTTTAGTGCGAACACCACGGCTCCTAGTTCCAAGTCATGGGTTGTGTAGTTCTTCTCGTGCACCTTTAGTTGTCGTGACGCATAAGCTATGACTTTCTCGCATTGCATTAACACACAACCAAGTCCTTGTTTCGATGCGTCACAATAAACTACAAAGTGTTCGCATCTGTCCGGTAGGGATAAAATCGGTGCACTGCACAATTTCTGCTTTAATAGGTCGAAAGCAGCTTCTTGTTTTTCCTCCCATTCAAACATTTTGTCTTTATACGTGAGGGATGTCAATGATTGTGCGATCTTCGAGAACCCCTCGATAAATCGCCTGTAGTACCCGGCCAATCCCAGAAACTGTCGCACTTCCGTCAGAGTCTTGGGTGCTGCCCAGTTCTTAATGGCCTCAATCTTGGCTGGGTCTACGTGTATTCCTTTCTCGTTCACCACGTGCCCAAGAAATTGGACTTCGCGAATCCAAAAATCGCATTTGGAAAACTTCGCGTATAATTGTTCCGTCTTCAGCAGTTCCAAGACATGTCTTAAGTGATCGGCATGTTCTTTTTGAGTCTTGGAATAAATTAGGATGTCATCTATAAATACGATTACGAATTTGTCGAGATACGGCTTACACACCCGATTCATGAGATCCATGAATACGGCCGGTGCGTTAGTCACCCCGAAAGGCATGACTAGAAACTCATAATGTCCATACCGTGTCCTGAATGCGGTCTTCGGTATATCTTCCTCTTGTATTCTTAGTTGATGGTAACCAAATCTTAAATCGATCTTCGAATAGTAGCTCGACCCTTGCAGTTGGTCAAACAAATCGTCTATTCGTGGTAACGGGTATCGATTTTTGATCGTTACCTTGTTCAATTCCCGGTAATCTATGCACATACAGAATGATCCGTCCTTTTTCTTAACAAACAAGACTGGTGCTCCCCACGGTGACAAGCTCGGCCTGATAAATCCTTTATCTAATAACTCTTGTAGTTGATTAGATAGTTCCTGCAATTTTGTAGGAGCCAATCGGTCTGGCGCCTTCGCTATCGGTGTTGCTCCTGGCATTAGATCTATCTGGAACTCCACTTGTCGCGGTGGTGGTAGTCCCAGTAGGTCGTCTGGAAAGACTTCTGGAAAATCGCAAACGACTGCAATGTCCCCGATCTTCCGTTCTTTCTTTGGTTGTTCAGTGATAAGGGCCAGAATAGCGGTGTATCCTTTTTTCAGGTATTTGCTTGCCTTCATACAGGACATGATGTTTAATGGTATTCCGCGCCGTTCTCCCTGGATTGAGATCTGCTCTCCACTTGGCAACGTAATTTGTACAATCTTCTCGTTGCACAATATCTCGGCATGGATAGCAGATAACCAATCCATTCCAATCACCACATCGAAGCTCCCGAGAGTTACCGGCATCAAATCGATCTCTAGTTTGTGGTCTCCTAACATCAAGACACACCCTTTGATGACGTGTTGTGTTTTGATCTGCTTTCCATCCGCTAACTCTACGGTGTACTTATAGTCTAGTGGTGTTGGTGTCATATTAAGCAATTTGCTAAAGTCGCTAGAGATAAAACTCCTATCGGCACCGGTATCAAATAATAGACTAGCATAGACATTATTTAAAAGAAACGTACTGGTGGCGACGTTGGGATCATCTTTGGCTTCTCCCGAGCCAATCACAAAGGCCCGTCCCTTCGTTGCACCTCCTCCACCCTTTTTCCGTTGCGGGCAATCCTTCCGCATGTGTCCCGGTTTACCGCATTCATAACAACCTTTGAGAGTGTTTTGGTTGTTGTTGTTGGGGTTGGGGTTGGATCGGCATTCTTTGGCCGTGTGCCCGTTTCTTCCACAGTTAGTGCATTTGACCCTTTTGCATGGGCCGAAGTGATGGAAGTTGTAGGTGTTGCATTTTGGGCTGTTGCCCTGATATCCTCCCTTGCCTTGAGTGTTTGGCTGGGTGGCAGTGAAGACCTTTGCAGGTGTTGTGCGGTGCTGGGTTGGTTGTTGCGGTGAGAAGGTACGGTTGTTGCTGGGTTCCCACTTTCGCTTGGGTTCTTGGGGTTTTAGATGTTCACCCCTCTAAGGCAGTTTCCCTTGGGCTACCACCTGGTCAGTCAACTTATCGGCCAAGCGAATCAGTGGTTGGATGGTAGTTAGATCAGAAGCAGTCACCATGCTTTGTATCTGTTCCGGCAACCCACTAATAAATTGCTCTATCTTCTTGTACTCCGGTGTCACCATTGCCGGGCACAGCTTGCACAGTTCGTGAAATCGAGTACAGTATTTCTCGATTTCAGATCCTACCATCTTGTGAACCCAAAACTCTTCCTCAAGCTTTCTGATCTCATCACGTGGGTCGTATTCTTCGTGAAGCATTCTGGTGAATTCCTCCCACGGGATAGTGTTTGCAGTCTCCAGTCCGAGGGTCTGGACATGGGTATTCCACCAGGTGAGGGCAGGTCCCTTAAGAGTTCCGGTAGCATACTTCACTCGGTTCTCCTCCGCGCATTCAGCCATGGCAAAGACCGATTCCTGTTTTTCAATCCAGCGGAGCAATCCCATTGCTCCCTCTGTCCCTTGGAATTTGTGAGGGTGGCAACTCAGGAAGGCTTTAAACGAGCATCCCTTTGTTGCACTCCCATGAGATCGTGTGCATCGGAGTTCAATGTAACATGTTAGTGTCAGCGTTGCCTGTACTAAGTTAGTCATGTTAGGCATGTGTTAGTACCATTGCTGGTGCCACTAGTCTCGCTGGCAAGGTGGTTTGCCTCGTATTCAACAAGTACTTTGTTGACTCTACGTTCAACCATCATTTTGATCCTTGCCGCTTCGGCCTTGTGCTTGCGCTTGGGGTTGCGAGCGTATGTTCCCTTTCCAGACATGGTTAGATTATATATGGAAAGGTTAGGGTGTTAGTCATCATGTGTTAGAGTGTTAACCAATTGTCATGTCAGAAGTCAAGTCAGATGTCATGTTAGTAAGCAACCATAGTCAGAATGTAATAAAGAAGGTAAAACATCATTCTCAATAATAATAGATTTGAAGTACAAGATGCTCCACACGACTCTGGTGACACTGACTATGCTCCAAGAGATCCCTGAACCCATCAGTCATTACCCGTAGCTGACAGGACTCACGTCTATAACGCGAGATCAATGTGGCAAATGCCCGCTCCATGGGCATGCCAATCGGTGGTAGAGATGGTCCAGTGGATGCATCGCCTAGCAAAGGCAATTTAGGCACTCTATCTTCCCTTGCCCATACAGCAAGGGTAGTAGGATACCAGTCCCATGGTCCGCTACTACTCGAGGGTCGAAGCCTCTTGGGCTCCTGAGCATGTACCTGCTCCACCGTGTCCCCGATCCTTCGCTTTCCTTCCTCGGTAAGCTCATACTCATACGAGCGCTTATTCGTGTCCTTCCCGTTCTGATCTTTGTTGTTGTCCATTCCTGCATTCTAATCAAATAAGTAGCAGCACATGATAATAGAAAATATTGTTGTGCAATTTCTAGTGTAGTGTCTCGCGTAGAGCAATGGCTATAGTCTAAGTTCACTACATGCAAACCTAGTTCTCTATAACCAAGGCTCTGATACCAGTCTGTCACACCGCCAAATTCCCACTCATGGTGTCAGTCCACGTGGTGTGACGTGGCCAGGATCACAGCTCAAGGTCATATAGAACGACTCTATATGAGTTACACAATCACACAGAATTGTAAAATATTGCAAGTTTCAATAATACGCAGTGGAAAATGTTTAATATTAAGAGCATCGGAAATAAAGAGTAATACAGCGGAAAGTAAATTGTTTAAGACACTACATGATAAATGTTGTTTTTTTAAAAGACATAATTCAAACATAAGCCTACGACACGAGTCTATATGCAAGCCAGACTCCTTAGTGCTTCCCTGTGCGCATCCTAGCTTGGGTTCCATCAGTTAGCTGATAATACATGCGAAAAGTGTCAACTAAAAAGTTGGCGAGTTCCAGGTTTAGACAGACTGAAAAATAAACAGACATATATTGGGTATGTTAAGTTTAGTTGTGGATCTACGATCCGTGGTGTGCGTTTGTTCATCTTACCGAAACTCGACTGTTTCCGTTTGCCTCCGCGGGTCATCGCTGAACCCGACATCAACATCGAAATTACACTCGTTATGACCTCCAGTCAACATTGGTGCCGAGTGGGGTTAGTCAAACCCAGTAGTACTACGTAATTACGACTCGTTTCTTATACAACTAATGGTAAGGATAAGTGAGGACTTTAAGTGATAATAGTTACAATCGAAAATGATTTTCCCAACATACCAGTCATATATCTAAAAAAGTTGCAATGTAATTCTCACCCCAAAAATTTAGCAAAACAATTAAAGAGTAAAAGTGGGGCTGTAAAGTCACCTGAGTCTGAGAAGTGCGTTCTTAACAGAAATAGTGTAGCTCGCCGGCTAATAGTTACCTATATCACATAGGAACTATGCGTTCGTGTTTGCATACATGTGGGTCTCGCAGGACCGTGTTCGTGTTTAACAACTCTAAGTTGTTAGGTGGGTCTAATTGACAGTGTTTGACCGTATTGATCGTGTTGATCGTGTTTGACCTAACGACCCGTTGGTGACGGTTTTGGTTCAAGTGATCGTGTAACGTGCAGTTTATTGTCGTGTGAAGTGTGCGGATACCAAAGTCACTTTCGTGAGGAAACTTACTATTTTTAGCAAGTTTCGATTTCAGGAAAATTTCCACATTAGGCAAGTCATACAAGAAATCATAATCCGATTATTCTAATATGCTTATTTATTCTAAGTGAGCATGTTATCACATAGCACATAGTTACACTTAGCTGATTTAGCATGTTTTGCGCGTAAAAGTTACTATTTATAGTAACATATGAAAATACACATTATTCATGTTTTCAATGACACCAATCCTTCAATATCATCATATTAACATCAAATAATCATGCTAGACACTCAATATCATCAAACTCATTATTCTAGAGCAACCTAATGACAAAAAGTACCTATTTATAGAAATAAACATGTGAATCATTCATTATGACCATTTCATCAAATGTTCACTCAAAGATCATCATCTTGTTCATGAATCGTAGATCTAAACACATGCACGTTGTCATTTCATCATTCATTCACAACTTGTAGCATGAAAGTTTTTAAAAATAGAAATATTCATACATACATGCTTTTTGTAAAAGTTTACCATCATGGATCTTGTAGATCGTTCCCAATATTATCAATAATCATTCATAACCATTATAATCATCCTAACACATGTTAGATCATGCATGCAAGTATTTCAATACTTATGTTCAAGTTAAGCATTATGCCAAATCCACATTATCATGGGTTGTCATGGATCATCAAAATATATCATCAAATCATCCAAGATCATCAAGTTCATCAATAAAATCATCAAACCCAGATTCGAATCACCAAAAATTTGTGCATGTAGAGATTGAGTGTGTGCATGTGGCCTTAGAGGCTTGCATGTGCGTGCAAAGGTGTTTTAAAACCAAAATGAACATAGATCTACCTTCTTAGAGCTCCTCTTAAGCTTTATTGTTACAAGAACAGCTCTTTATGGATTCAAGGAGACCTGGTATTGCCTTCACAGTAGCTACAAGAGGTGTTGATTGTGGTTGATGCCTCCAATATCTTCTTTCAAGCTCCATGTTTTCCAAGAACCTTCAACAATGGCTTCTAGTGGCAAAAGAGGGTTGTAGCAGGTGATAACAGGTGATTTTGGGGGTTTAAAATAGCTAGGTGGCGTCTGATTGCAAGAAATAATGATGTGGATAGCTTAATGATGGTTTTGTGGTTCTCAAAAAGATTTTTACGATCTTCTGCAGTCAGGCATACCGCCTAGCGGCACATTGGGACCCCAGGCGTACCGCGCGGATGAGGCGGCATCCAAGGCGTTTTCCTGCCTCTCGCGTATCGCCAAGAAAGAAAGGCTGGGCCTAGGCGTACCGCCTAGCCCGCCGGATGAGCCTAGTTGGCCCATTTTCAAGGTTCGGTCCGTTCTTCGCGTATTTCTCGATTACGGACATCGTTTTGATCCTCGTAAACCTTGTCTTATCCCTTCTAGGTACCCTAGAACCTAGGTGCAGTGTAAGTGGACTGTGGTTTGTGTAAATCACCAACGTTCGTTATTCAAGACACGTGCGAGCGTTTTGTGATAATTCCTAGAATTATCAGTGTATTTTGAACTTTTATGCCACGTGTCACACAAAATATTAACAATTCTAGTGCCACATATGAATTAATAATGCACATTATTATTAATATCAAATTTGTGCTGACCTGGAAATTGCAAGGTGTCACATAATCCTATTTTATTACAAAGGTGGTGAAAGTTTGGGTTTAATGCATTCACAAAACCTAAAGCATTAATTTTTACAAGTATAGTTTCGTAGTTAGTTACTAACTATATAACAAGCTATTTCAAGCTTAACAAGAACAACATGAGGAATCTTAAACTATAAATCTAACTTTAACACTTAGGTTGGTTTGCAAAGATCCTATCGAAACAAGTAAAAAGCATATCAAGATAGGTTTTGAAATTTCAAGAATGAGTTAAGGAAGGTGAAACATAAAATCTATAACACTACGTACTAAGCTTAACTTAAAATAGTTAAGTGCTAGTAAAATCTATGACAATTGAACAAGGGCCGAATGATGACCGAAACTTACGGGTGTTAGCCAATACTAGGACCAACACATACACGCACACAGATCATCTATAACTTAACACAGGATCGTGAAAACAACAACAAGTACAACAGAGAGCATGTGCATTCTTGTTTAGACTTAGTCAACGACAACAACTACAAGCTGAGTTCATATGCCCCCTTTCTAATCTTAACTGATTTTAACTCTCGGGGCTGAGAAACATGCTAAATCTTTTATTTACTCAAAATATTTAGTACAACATATTGTTTATACTATGATTTAGATAATATTGTTTATCTTTATTATCGTTTATCATTGTATGTATGTTTGTATGAGAATAACATATCTTAAATGTCTAAGATGATCCATGATAATATAGTGTCATATTTTATAAGATTAAAGCTTATAATACTTTATTATTCACACAATGAGTAATCAGAAGATAACTTGAGACAAATACAAATAACCACAAGAATGATAAACATGATAACATGCTTTCATGATGATGGATTCGTTCACCACATTTATTAACATCGTGTCATAAGACGAGTTCTTATAACAAGTTGTTGAAATCACAGAGGGATACGTAGCACCGGTAAAACATATGAGACTATTATCTGTGATATTAAGGATGACATCATGATAATCTAGTATCAAGATGTCATCCCCCATATATACTAACATTGCATTATAAGGCATGATCTTATAAGCAAATGTTAAATACTAGAGTTCCTAACATTGTGTTCATTGCATCTTGATCATAACATAAGAACATACCTAGGATGATATCCTAACAACGTAAGTTCCTGATATCATCCACTCATTGAGTAATATAAGTGTATTAAGAATTGATCTTATAACACTATGTTTATAAGATGAAACTATGTGATTGTGTGACTATGTGAATAGAGAGTATGCTTATATGAGACTATGCGATAAGACTATATGAGACTATATGAGACTATGTGATGAAACTATATGAGACTATATGAGACTATGTGATAAGACTATATGAGACTATATAAGACTATGTGATGAGACTATATGGGACCATATGAGACTATGTTATGAGACTATATGAGACTATGTGATGAGACTATATGAGGCTATATGAGACTATGTGATGAGACTATATGAGACTATATGAGATTACATGCGACTATGTGATGACACCAAATGAGACTATGTGAGACCATACGAGGAGACAAGGTGGAACCATGTGAGAAATAGATGGGTATCCATAGTTGTATTATAAGTAGTGTTGAATTCTGTTGAGCATGTGGGGGGATGGCATCTGGGCAGGTTATAGGCTTGACCCTTTCGTATGCCCTATATATAAGCATGCTTGATAAGGCGAAACACAATTTATAAGTATAACCATGGAGAGGCCATAGTGAGAGACAAATAAGACAATTATCAATAAGACTTGGGTGAAACATTTCGATCAGTACTAACACACGGGGGAATGAACCAAACCTTATGGGTGGATATCAAACGGGTTGAACACAAGGGAGAGGTAAATGGGTATCTATAGTTGTATTACAAGTGGTGTTGAATTCTGTTGAGCATGTAGTGGGATGGCGTCTGGGCGGGCTGTAGGCTCGACCCTTTTGTATGCCCTATATATAAGCATGCTTGCTGGGATAAAATATCACTTGTAAATATAACTATGGAGAGACCATTGTGTGAGACGGGTAAATCAAACATTAACGAGACCCTTGTATGGCATCGTGTGTGTGATTGAATGGTTTTCAATTACTAAACGTATGAACTCACCAACCTAGTGTTGACTTTGTTTAAATGCATGTTTTCTCATGTGACGAACATGTTTAGTCACCAGCATTCAGGACTTAAGCTAGTGGACATTTAGATGACCTAGCTTCATTTTATGTTGAACATATTTTGAAATGACAAAACAGTGAATCATCTTTTGTACATCTTGTGTAGTTACAAGATAGAAAACACATCGATTCTTTTGGATAGATTTACTTAGTTAAATTATGAACGAAACATTGTAATTTAACTTTGTATTTCTATATCATTCTCATGATAACATTTCTCATTTATATATCATGTGCTATATAAACAATCTGATCATTTTGATTATCAAACGATATCACGCCCCGATATTTTTCCGCCCAACGGGGAAGTCGATCCAGCCCGCTGGCTCGGGGTGTGACATTTTTCATCAGTGGCCACTAGTAGTGGTCCTTCAAGGTATATTACATCTTATTTGAACCCGGATGCATTAAATTTTTTGATTTGTGTGCTTCCTCCAGAATAAGACCACTCAAACCTCCATACTTTGGTACCCAAATCCTGGTTTTCAAACCTTAACAACCCATCATTTCCTTTCGTCATTTGTTGAACTGTTCTTATCATTTCCTCAAATTAGACATTATCATCATCAAGTGCACGTTCCTGATCCTTCTTCAGTTGATCCATTAAATCCACTCGCACACCTAATCTTAATGATCACACTCGAATCGGTTTAACCCTTTCCTTTCGGCTTAGTGCATCAGCAACTACATTTTCCTTACCTGGATTGTATTGAAGCTCAAAATCATTATCAGTTACAACTTCCATCCATCGGCGTTGGTGCATGTTTAAATCCTTTTGATCAAATATATGCTTTAGACTCTTATGGTCCGAATAGACCATTAATCTTGTGCCATACAGATAATGACGCCAGATTTTTAACGCGAACACCATTGTGCCTAATTTAAGGTCATGAGTTGCATAATTTGCCTCATGCCTTTTTAATTGCCTTAAAGTATAAGCAATCACGTTGTTCATCTGCATGTGAACACAACCCAATCCATTGACTGAAGCATCACAATATATAACAAAATCATTGCTACAATCTGGCAACGCCAAGATCGGTGCGCTGCTAAGCATTTGCTTAAGAATCTGGAAAGCTTATTCTTGTTTTTGGCCCCAGACAAACTTGAAATTCTTTTGAGTTAATGAGGTAAGCGGGGAAACTATCTTGGAGAAATCTTGGATGAATCTCCTATAGTAACCTGCCAAACCCAAGAATCGTCGGATCTCTGTTGGTGATTTAGGTGTTTCCAACCTCATTACCGCTTCAACCTTTGTAGGGTCAACTTGGATTCCTTTGTCATTTATTACATGCCCTAGAAATTTTACTTCTCGAAGCTAGAATTCGCCCTTCAAGAACTTTGCATATACCGTCTCCTTTCTTAGGAGCTCTGAAAGCATCCTAAGATGTCCTTCGTGTTCATGTTTGGTGCGAGAATACACCAAAATGTCATCAATGAAGACAATAAGGAACTTGTCCAGATAAGGTTTACACACTCGGTTCATCAAGTCCATGAATACCGTAGGTGCATTGGTTAATCTAAACGGCGTTACAAGGAATTCGTAGTGTTCGTACCTAGTTCGAAAAGTTGTTTTTGGAACATCCTCTTCATTTTCCCTCACCTGGTGACACCCTAAACGTAGATTCATCTTTGAGAAGTAACTTGAACCCTGTAGTTGATCGAATAAGTCATCAATCCTGGGCAACAACTATTTATTCTTTACAGTCACCTTATTCAAACCTCGATAATCAATACACATCCACATCGAACCGTCTTTTTTCTTTACAAATAAGACCGAGGCTCCCCATGGTGAAGAACTCGGCCTAATCAATTCTTTTTCCAACAGCTCCTGAAGTTGTTTCATTAATTCCTGCATTTCGGATGGAGCAAGGCGGTATGGCTGCCTTGCTATAGGTGCAGTTCTTGGTAGCAAGTCAATCCTGAACTCGTCCTGTCGTGCTGGAGGTAATCCTAGAAATTCCTTCGGAAATATATCAAGATACTTATTAACTATTGGCACATCCTCAATTCTCCTTTCTTCCTCGACAGAGGCCATATATAACAGAAAGCTTTCTTAACCCTTTCGCAAGCATTTCTCTACCTTCATTAGTGAAATGATGTTATTTGACTTTCGGGGCATGTCCCCTTTATTTCAATCCTTGATTCATCAGGAAGTTGTGGATCAAGTGTCATTTTCTCACAGTTGATACGCACTTCATTGGCTGTTAGCCAATCCATTCCTAGAACAATATCAAATCCTACTATGTGCGTGGGAAGTAGTTCTAAAGGAATATCATGATAATTGATTCTAGTAACACAGTTCTTAAGCACAGTCTCTACTTTCTCTTCATGCCCATTGGCTATTTCAACCACATAAGGATTTTCTAACTTTTCAAGAAATCCTTTTAAACATGACATAAATTTTGTGCACAGAAAACTTTTATTCGCTACTGAATCAAACAAAATATGAGCATAATTATTATTAATTAGGAACATACCAGTGATCACGTCCTCCATTCTCCGAGCTTCCTCAGCACAACTAATAAACATATTTGTGTTGCCTTTAGCAACATTTGCTCCCTTTCCTTTGTCGTTTTGATTCCGGGGATTGTTTTTGTTCAAATTCTGGCAATCAATTTTGAAATGACCCTCCTTGCCGCACAGATAACAAACTAGAGGTTTCCCACACTCGTGGGTCAAGTGTCCCTTTTTGCCACATTTACCGCAAGGCTTCTGTCGACATTCCCCTAAATGCGATTTGTTACATATTTTGCAAACAGACTTTCCATCTCCCCCTATTGATCCACCTAACGGAACTTGTAGTTTTCCACATTATAGTTTTTCCCACAACGATCAAATTTTCCGCCATGTCTCCCGGACTTACCATCATCACGTTTCCGTTTGTGACTGTTATCAAATACATGGCTTCCTTTTTGATCGAATAAGTTCTTCGGTATGTTCAGCAAGTAATTCTGTAGATTTTTGAATGGAGCGGGGTTTGGTTGTTATCATGCCTGCTCAAACATCAGGATGGGCGCCCCAAATCAACCTTCTTATTCCTTTTGATTCTGAGCCGACAAAGTCAGGAATTAAACCTGTGATTTCAAAAAAGCGAGAAATGTATTTTTGATAATCAGTACCCTCCATTTTCATGTGTAGGTACTCATCCTCCAACTTTTCTACTTCATGACGAGGTACGTACTATTTCAAGAATATCTTTCGAAATTTCTTCCAACCCATTGCATATGCCTTTTCTTTACCCCATGTGGAAAGAAGGTCTTCCACCAAATGTGAGCCTCATTATTAAAAGATTGAGCATCAAACTTCACTTTGTCTTCCTCTTTGCAACCACTCACATCAACTGTGGTTTCAATCTCCTCAATCCACCTTATAGCTTCAGTAGTCGACTTATGTAATATCAGTGCCGGAATCATAACCGGAACAGTGATCTACACGGTAACGCAGGTATGAATTACATGTAATGCATATATAGTATTATCATTTAATGTTTGACACTAAACTATTATGCATTCGATTTAGAAACATGATTCAAAACTATGGTTCAACAGTCAGAAAGTTATCTGGCAAACATAGAACCATCACGTGATTGTTAGTTAGGACATTATTATGTATAAACGTATGTGAGGTTGAACAGAACAAAATAATAACGGATGTCGTTACGTGAATTCAAAATTGACGGATTATTCGTATAGGTGACGATCTGTACGAATATATCTGACAGTTTAACGTTCTGAATGATGTCTAATAATTAGAAAATCATATCAAAAGGTGTGGTTATCGCCGTGTTCGTACGGGGGACGATCCGAACTAATACGCGCGACGACTATACGATTCGATTTAAACAGGTAAATTAAATGTTTTCAGCAATTTAAAATAAATAAAAGATATTAGTTATTTTATTTGGAATTACCACTTAAATAAAATTTAGAAATTCTACTTTTAAAATCGTAACAAATCGTTACGAAAACAAAAGGAAACCAATGCCTCTACACGAAACTGAGCGAAATCGAACGATCCCGAACATACCCGGGTATTTAGAAGCATTTAAGATGGCATTTATTTCCATTTATCCTCCCCATCTACCAACCATCACCCCCAATTCTTCACTCACTCTCTCTAAATTTTATCTCTCTAGAAAACCAAACCCTAGATTTCTCATTTCTTCACCAAATCAAGCCCTCTTGGTGTCAAAATGACCACAACAACCTGTAGATCACGAAAGTACAAGCAATCGGAGCCTAGAACCGTCCAAATTGAGGTAAAATCGAGTTAAAGGTTGCCACTTTTAGGGTTTTCAAAACCCTTGTTCGAACCTCACTCTTAACCGGTTAAACCCACTCAAAACCTTTGGGAAACTACACGAAATCACTCTAGGTTAGCGCAGGAACTTGGGAAACACCTTGTGTTAAGCTTGGAACTCGAAAATGGTGAGATGGAGTCCCTTGGTTTCGAACGGCCGAATGGAAGGCACCCAGCTAAACCGAAAGGGCCACAGGCCGAAAGGGCCAGCTATAGGGCCGAATGAAACCCCCTATTAGCATGGCAGACCTCCTACGGCCGAGACTGCATTCGCATGAACCATAACATTCGGCCAAGCCTCTTACTTTGCATGGCCACCTTCATTCGCATGAACCCTCATACCGTCAAATCACCACCTTCGTATGGCTGTCCATGTTCGGCCAAGCAATCCCATTCGCATACCCTAATTCGTATGGCCAGTTCATTCGAGAAAGGGTGTTGCATATAGGAACTAATGGTGAACCTTGTTTGAACAACAAGTCTTATCTTATGTTGCATGCGCATGCATGGGGATAATACATGGATTGCCACATGGGGAAGAGTATTAGGGTTTTCAAGAGGGTTAATAGGTGGTACCAACCACGAGTGTTAAAGTTTCGACCTTAAGAACCTCTAAACCCTTTCAACATACAAACAAGTGGTGTTAACAAGCATATGGGTTTCAAATCCTTGTGTGTTGTCAAATAGAGTCATTAGGTTTGCAAGATGTTAACCGGTCTTTGTAAATTACATATACTAGGAAATTATACAACCAACTTTCTTCTCAATAAACTTGAACTACCAACATGAGATTTTTGGACATCATATGGAATTAAGACAATTGGGTGTTATTTAACAAAATCGTGAATAATGTTATGAGAACTCTTTAAGGGTCAAGAAAACAAACTAAGTATGTAGGTGTGAACTTTATTGGAAACACCTAACAATTAGTGAATTCTATACAAACGTATAACAAAGTTAGATAGTTCAATTGAACTTTCTACACAAGTTATGCACAAGAGACGATCAAGAGACTACGAGAAACAAAGATCTAGCAAGGGACTTGGAGTTAATCGAGTGAGATTAACCTAAGTCTAACATGTAACTTATATTTTCTTAAAATGATTTATGTTTTAATAAAAGGAAAATGATTTATAAAATTCTTAACTAAAATGTTTCAAAATAAATGAAATGATTTCTAACTTAAAGATTTAACTTAAAATCAGTTTTATTAAAGATGTTTTATCTAAAAAGACCATGAATGGAATGAATTAGACCTTATATAAGTAAGGTTTAGTTGTGAACATCTATGGGGTAAAGGGACAATTAGGGTAGACTAGCTAGAGAGACATAGAAACACACTAGTAACATAGGACACATAGTTGCACACCGAGACCAAAACCCTGGATACGTCCACTATAAATACTTATAGTATTCGAATCTTCTTAAAATAACTCAGGTACTGAAGATATTTAATCTACAAGTAATGAGTGTGCATATCTGTTGTGATTCAATACATAGCAACACATGTGAGTTTATTGCCCCTTTTCTAAACAATTTTTGTTTTACAAACGCGGGGCTGAGAAGCATGCGTAAATTATTTTCTTAAAATATGTTTTACGTAAATGCTTTTACTTCTTGTATGTTTTATATGCATAATTGTATCCTAGACTTCTGTCTAGGTAAACTATTACAGGTTTACAAAATGACTTAATTACTCTCTAAGGGTAAGATAATGGTGTTAAAACAAAGAACTAAATTCAGTGTTGTGCTGAAGAAAACTAAATATCAAATTCAAAGAACTAATTTCAGTGTTGTGTTCAATGAAACTAAAGATAAAACTCAAATAACTAAGGTCCGGGTTGTGTTCATGAAAACTAAGGATCAAGATCAAAGAAATCATATCGGTGTGTGAATCAAAGAACTAATAAACTCAATAACGAACAATTCAAGGTGGATGTCCATTGTATGCTGATCAAGACCACGTGTAAACACAGGAAAGTCCCGGCATAAATAGTAGAATTTTATAGTCACGATATATGGGCATAAATCAAACAATCAAATGAATTCAAGAGAACATAGGTTAACAAAGATCAAAGGATATCCTAAAGTCCCGACATGTATAGTAGACCTTAAAGGTCAAGCTGATATAGGCACATCATAAAGTCCCGACACATACAGGTAGACTCCTTTGGGTCAAGCCTGATATAGGCCATGTGTGAGACGATACAAGTTGGACACCACCAACAACTAAGAATAATTGATTGAGCCAAATAAGGCCCAATCATCATGTCTTAGTTGTACTTAAATGTTTACTTATTCATTTAATTAAGCATTTAATATTGTGATTCTACAAATGCTATGGTTGATCATGAATGCGTGATGAACTCAAGAAATCTATAGAATATCAATTTGTGGAACTCAAAATATATTATGACGATGCGTGGAATGAAACGCTTAATTATCATCAACAACAATATGTTAAGCAGTTCGGTATGTGGTGGGACGGTGGCTGGGCTGGCGGTAACCTTGACCCTACATATGCCCTATATATAAGCACACTTGATTAGATAACATATGTGGTCGTTGGTGACGTTAAGGTTGTCATTTCGGGTGATCAAGGTTAACAGATTTTCAGGTTATTCAAACGTTGTGAATCAAAGGTAAGGGATGAAACACTTAATTATCACCAGGAACAATATATCATGTGGTTTGGTATGTGGTGGGACAGTGGCTAGGCTGGCGGTAAGCTTGACCCTACATATGCCCTATATATAAGCATGGTGAATTAGATGGTATAGGTGGTTAATGGTGAGGTTAAGGTTGTCATTCAAACAGGTTTTTCAGAATCATTTTTAAATAAAGCTATATGAACTCACCAACCATGTGTTGACTTGATCTTTTTGCATGACTTCTCAGGTGACGAACAGGTCTGAGTTAGAAGTCTATGCTTTTGGACTAGGATGCCAGATAGAGGACCTAGTATTTTGGGCTTGCATATTTTTGAACATCATTATATAGATTATTTTGTATATCTTGTGCAGATACAAGATAGAAGAATTATGATGTTAACAGTAGATTTACATTGTTAAATTATGAACAAAACTGATGTAATCTAACTTTGTTATTCTATTTTATTTAGCATTTTCTCATTTTACATCATGTGCAATGTAAACAATCTGATCATTACGATTATCATTCCCGATATCGCGCCCCGTGACCTTTCCGCCCGACGGGACACACGGTCCGGCCCTGTAACACCCCGACTGATGGCGGAAACGTCGGGATGCCACGAGGGTTGTGTAGATTGTTCAAAAGCTCGTGGGCATCTAAATTAAATCATCACATATCATTCAATCAACCAAATTAAATACACAAAAATCATGTCTATCATGAATTAGTTACATCAATTACAAAAGAGAATTAGCTATCTAACTAAATTCAAATCGACAGAATTTCAATTAATTAGCTAAGTCCAAGATCCTATATGATGATGTCCAAAAGTGTGAGTTCATCTTCCTCTACCTACTTAGCTTCATCACCAGAAACATGTAAGAAAATCAAGTGTCACCTACGAAGTAGTTGGTGAGTAATCATAAGTTTTTATGTTTAAATATGTTTTATGAAATGAGTATAAAAGTTTATAGTTTTTCTGAGAAAATCCACATGAATACCTGTGAGATAGTCCATTCCATAACCCAAACACACAAAACACAAACACATTATCACATATCTCATATAATCATAGACAGTCATAGACAGTCATAGATAATCATAGATAATCAACGACATAACCATTCAACACATCTCAAACATCAACATTCTCAAAGAGTATATGTGACAATACATGTAATATATGTAATTAACATAAGTTAAAGACATGATCCATGGAGTGGTGGCTAACCACGTGACAATACATGAAACCAATGCGATTAACCGAAGTCAAAGGCAATGATTCATGGAGTTGTGATAATCCAAGTGACAATACATGTAACCATTGTTAATGACCAAAGTCAATGACAATGTCACACGGATATAGAATAATAAGTGATCATCCATAAATAATGATAATCCCATATTATGAATGTCACATTGATAAACAGGTATCATCCTTGTGTTATCAAAATAATATTTTAAAAAGTGGTATACATGTTTCACCTCCGAGTTTAAAACAAAACAGTTTAAAAAGGGAGGTTATGAGAACTCACCTGAGTCTTTAGAATCAGTGTTTGTCGTATGTGCGCTCTCGTATATGAAATCCAAAATCACTCAACAATCTGTAATTATCGTATATTTGTGTTCATAAGTGTATGCGTTTTATTTTAATTGAATGATCATAAGTTCTTACTTTTATTTGTAAGGTGATACTTTAACTTAGTGTACTTAACCCAAGTTAAGTTGTACACTCAATACTTAATAAATGATCACCAGAAAAATGCTTTAAACTTAGTAGTTTTTCTGCGCAAATGAGGATATTTAATTATGAACTTGTGTATATACTCCTCCTAACTATGCATGCTAACCATTATGTACTATCTTTATCCAAACACCCCCAACATACACACAAGCATGGTTCTCAACTCCCCCATCCTTATTTAGTTTATAAACTCCACTTTGTGTTTTAAGATAATTGTAACTAGATTGTTCACATGTAAGGTTGGGTTTTTACACAACACTTTCAATACTCCTATAACTCAAAAATTTCTAAGAACTTAGGTTAAAGTGAGAATAAGGTGGTTCTTGTAACACGCATGCATAATTACTTCACTTGACCACCATAATTTAAGTGACAAAATCAAGTTCAATTTTTTTGAGAATTTATGTTTAAATGTTTCTCATAAAATGTTCTCATCATTTAAATTTTATACTTCGAGACATAAGTTATCAAGAAAGGTGGTGACCTAAAGTTTCCATGCATGCATGATTTTCCATGAATTTCTCAAGGTTTAAACTTCTCCCTAACCCTAGTTCATCACCTAGACTTTGTTGGCCAAGGGGCAGTGAACCTAAGGCCTATTTACACTTAGGTTCCACCACATGAAGAGGGGTTCGGCTGGCAAAGCTCGACGCAGTAGAGAGGAAATAGGGTTCGCGAAAGGCTAGGCTCGGCCAAGGGTTCGCCTGAAAGGAACTAGCTTTGCGAGTTAGAGTCTAATAATTGATGGTTCAGCTGCCTAATGAGTTCGGCTGGCCAAGGTTCGTGAGCTTTTTGAGTATGGGGTTCGGCTGAGGTGGCTGCTTATGTAGGAAGCAAGGTTCGTAGGGTTTTCATAGGTTCGTCTAATCACCATGTTTGGCAGCAAAGGTTCGTAGAGTTGTCGAAGGTTCGTGGCTAGAGGGGTTCGCAGGACACGGCCTTGCTGCCGAAGGTTCGGCTAGCAGAAGGGAGGTTCGCCCCCACTTGCCCAGCTCCTACAGGTTCGTGGACTTGTATTTCCTTCTTCCTCTTTCCGAACCAGCCAACCCTAGATGTTCACCATCATCAGCAGCCATTTATGGCTTCCGTCGTACACAACAACTCGGTTTAACATACAATAAAACCCTAATCTCGATCGAATGTTCAAGACTCAACCCCATTAAGTTTGTAGTACAAACAGAAAAGTAAGACTAAGATTTACCTGAATTCGTAAACTAAACTCGGGATTTCTGTGTACTTTCTTGTTCCTCTCGATCACACGGTCGTCTGGACACCAAAATCTCTTGAATCCGACAAGGATTGAAGAAGCTATGGTAGAGAGAAGGTAGAGGTTATGTGGGTGACGAATTTGATTGTAGAGAGAGAAAGCTTGGTTGGTAGAATGAGAAGGAAGAAGAAGAAGCTCTTCCTTATATCGCGTCTTGATCCCCCGTGCTCGGCCTCGTTTTTATCACGATAAATATTATAAAATGCTCGGTTATATTTGTAAAATATATTTAAAACATGAGTCGTTTAAATAATTGTATTTTGTTAAAATAAAATGATTTA
Organism: Mikania micrantha; assembly: GCA_009363875.1. Taxonomy (NCBI): domain Eukaryota; kingdom Viridiplantae; phylum Streptophyta; class Magnoliopsida; order Asterales; family Asteraceae; genus Mikania; species Mikania micrantha. The sequence goes on from CM018697.1 coordinate 69,093,346, forward strand.
GATAAAATTGTTTAAATAAAACGTCCCCGTTTATTTTCGTTAATTTATTTATTTAAATAACACGATTTATTCGGTTTTGTTTTTAGGTTGTGATTCCTATTAAATGTTTTCAGCTTATTTTTCTTATTTTATTATCGTTAAATATTATTATGTTATCTCGTCGAAACACATTACTTACGTACGTATTCGTGAAGATCGTCACCTTTCCGAATCCGACGCTCGTATCGTATTTCGATTCGATTTACGATTTATGGAATATCGATTCAGAATATTATTCTTAATAATTATATTCGTGTGAATCGTCACCCACGCGAATACGTTATTAAGTTAATATTTCCGAATTAATATTCGTGTTTAAGTTATGTTCATCACTTCACCTTCGCGTATTTGTTTTTATGAAAACTCCCATTATTTTATTAACTTTAATATTGTAATTCCCAATCCAAAATCCCACTAAACCATATCACTGACACATCCATGATAGACCGAAATATGCATATGTATAAGGCATATGCAGAGGTAGATCGCAACCTCCCCTACACCGTCCCACCGCTATTTCGATAAACCATGACCATGTGTCCTTGACTACGTTTAGCAACCAAACCATAACAAACTCCTAACTTCTTTCATTCCAAACCAAAATCCCTGATCCCTGTATTCATCGGCGATAAACACTCAGGTTATGTTTAGTTAAGTTACAACTAAACTTCCCATGGTTTAAGCGTATAATAATATGTTCTAAATATGTATACCAATAACAGTGATAATCATCAAATCATGCCTCCAGTAATTCATTATCATTAATAAGTATTATATCAGTACAATCGTACAGATGTACGGACAACCTGAATTACAGTGATGTTACAGTCTCCCCTGGTAAAGGGAATTTCATCCCGAAATTCAACTTGGAGTGACCGTAGTGAATAAATGTGGGTACTTAAGCTTCATCTGATCTTCTTGTTCCCAGGTGAATTCTGGACCCCGCTTCGATTCCCAACGTACTTTGACAATTGGAATTCTACTGCGTTTGAGCTTTTTAACCTCACGATCCATTATTTCAACTGGTTTTTCAACAAAGTGTATGGTATCATCGATGCGAAGGTCATCGAGTGGTACCTGAAGATCTTGATCAGCTAAGCACTTCCTTAAATTGGACACGTGAAACGTTGGGTGCACGTTGCTATGTTCAGGAGGAAGTTCTAACTTGTAAGCAACCTTCCTGATTCGTTCAAGGATCTTAAAAGGGCCAACATAACGTGGAGCAAGCTTACCTTTCTTCCCGAATTGCACAACGCCCTTCCAAGGCGACACTTTAAGCAATACCATATCCCCCACTTTAAACTCTAAAGGTTTTCGCCGTTTATCCGCATAACTCTTCTGTTGACTGCGTGCAGCTAACAGCTTGTCACGGATCTGGCGTATTTTGTCATTCGTCTCTGAATAATCTCGGGACCAGTGATCTGCGATTCGCCGACCTCGGTCCAACAAATAGGTGACCGACATTTTCTGCCATAAAGAGCTTCGAACGGTGCCATGCTAATGCTCGCGTGATAACTGTTGTTATACGAGAACTCGACTAATGGTAGATGGCTATCCCAATTGCCACTGAAGTCGATGACACAAGATCTCAACATATCTTCTAGTGTCTGAATCGTTCGCTCGGTCTGTCCATCCGTTTGAGGATGATAGGCGGTGCTAAGATCCAATCTTGTTCCAAATGCTTCATGAAGTGATTCCCAAAATCGTGCCGTGAATCGAGCATCACGATCCGATATTATGCTTAAGGGAATAACATGTCGGCTAATGATCTCATCAATGTAGATACGAGCTAACTTCCGCACAGGGTACGTTTCACGTATCGGTAAGAAATGAGCCGACTTGGTCAATCTATCAACTATCACCCAAATGCTATCCTTACCATTTGCGGTTCGGGGGAGTTTAGTAATGAAATCCAGAGAGATATCCTCCCACTTCCACATAGGTATTTCCGGTTGTGTTAACAATCCCGAAGGTCGCTGGTGTTCTGCCTTGACTTTTGCACAGTTAAGGCACCTAGACACATATTCAGCAATATCCTTCTTCATTCCAGGCCACCAGTACAAGTTCCGAAGGTCTTGATACATCTTGTCAGCACCTGGATGAATTGAGTAACGGGACTTATGAGCTTCATCCATAATCACCATCCTAAGGTCTTCCCGGTTCGGTATCCACAACCGATTCATATAATACATCAACCCATCATCCTTAGTTTCCAACAAGATCTCAGCCCCGCAAGACATCTCATTTTTCAAGTTATACTGAGCTAACGAGTGTTGTTGGGCTCTGAGAACATCATTACGGAGATTTGTGTGCACTCGGACACTATGAATCTGAACTTGACTTTTGCGACTAAGCGCATCTGCTACTACATTCGCTTTACTAGCATGGTAACGAATTTCACAGTCATAATCGTTCAACAGTTCAACCCATCTCCGTTGTCTCATGTTAAGTTCTTCTGATTGAGGATATGTTGTAAACTCTTATGGTTAGTGAACACTACACACTTAGTGCCATAAAGATAATGTCTCCATATCTTTAAAGCAAACACGACTGCTCCAAGCTCCAAGTCATGGGTGGTGTAGTTCTTCTCGTGAATTTTTAACTCTCTAGATGCATATGCCACAACCTTTCCCCGTTGCATGAGAACACAACCGAGACCTAGGTTAGATGCATCACAAAATACCACAAAATCGTCATTTCCATCAGGCAGTGTCAAGACAGGAGCATCACAAAGTTTCTGCTTCAAAGTCTGGAATGTCTCTTCTTGCTTCGGTCCCCACTCATAAGGTTTATTCTTCTGAGTCAAAGAAGTGAGAGGGACAGCAATCCTGGAGAAATTCGAGATGAACCGCCAATAGAAACCGGCAAGTCCGAGAAACGATCGAATCTCCGTCGGTGTCTTCGGTGTACTCCAATTCTTCACCGCGTCAATCTTTGCAGGATCCATGTGAACACCATTTTCATTGACTATGTGCTCTAGGAATTGAACTTCCTTAAGCCAAAATTCACATTTAGAGAATTTGGCATACAGTCGCTCTTCTCTTAGGATCTCCAAAACCAACTTAAGGTGTTTCTCGTGTTCTTCCTTGGTCTTTGAGTATATCAAAATATCATCAATGAATACAATCACGAACTTATCCAAGTATGACCTGTAAACACGGTTCATGAGGTCCATGAAAACCGCTGGTGCATTGGTAAGGCCGAAAGGCATTACCAGGAATTCATAATGGCCATATTTTGTTCTGAACGCCGTCATGGGAATATCATCATCATGTACATGAAGCTGATGATACCCAGACTTAAGATCGATCTTTGAAAACCATGCCGAGCCCTGAAGCTGATCGAAGAGGTCATCGATGTGCGGCAGTGGGTATCGATTCTTGATTGTGAGTTTGTTTAATTCGCGGTAGTCGATGCACATTCGGAATGACCCATCCTTCTTCTTAACAAATAGGACCGGTGCACCCCATGGCGAATGGCTCGGGCGAATAAATCCTTTATCAGTCAGCTCTTGCAGTTGGCTCGCCAATTCTAGCAACTTCGAAGGCGCAAGTCTATAGGGAGCTTTGGCAATAGGGTTCGCACCAGGTACTAAGTCGGATCGAAACTCTACTTGGCGTTCTGGTGGAAGACCCAGCAAATCATCTGGAAATACTTCTGGGAAATCTTTGATTACAGGAACGTCTTCAATGCTCTTTCCTTTCTCTTTCTTCTCCACAATGTGCGCTAAAAATGCTATACATTTCTTTCTAAGGTACTTGTGTGCTTTAGTGCATGACATCAGCTTAAGACCTTTACTGGACGTTTCTCCAAAAACTCTTAAAGTTTCACCCGAAGGTAAGGGAACACAAATGTATTTCTCATGACAAACTATCTCCTCTTTGTGGGTGGCTAACCAATCCATGCCTATGATAACATCAAAGCTACCAAGATGCATAGGTATAAGATCAATTGGGAAAACGTGATCACTTAAGTTCACAGTACATCCAATAATAACAGTGTCAATATCAATAGTGTTTCCGTCAGCCAACTCCACGTTAAACGGTTTATCTAAATATGTACGTGTTCTACCAAGCATGCATTCAAAATCATATGAAACGAAACACCTATCAGCACTAGAATCAAATATGACATATGCATAAGAGTTGTTGATCAGAAATGTACCGTTGACCACATCTTGGTTGGCTTGAGCGGCTGGAGCATTCAGTTGAAATGTTCTGCCTCTTGCCACCTGTTGATTGTTTCCAGTCAGTTTAGGGCATTGATTTCTGAAGTGACCCACTTCACCACACTCATAACAGGCTCTTGCCTGTGCAGGAGGTACCTGGCGAATGGGTACAGCTGGAATAGGTTGAGCTTGCGGAGCTGGTAGTGCAAGCGGTGCTTGTTGCATCCTTTGTGCTTGCGGTGCACTCCGACAAACGTTTGCAAAGTGACCATACTTGCCGCATTTGTTGCAGACGCGACATGGCAAGTTAGGTGCATGGTGATATCGGCAGGTATTACATTGGGGAGTGTTACCAACATAATTCCTGGCAGTAGTGTTGTTTGATGATTGCTGCGCAGACTTAGCAGCAGGAGCAGTGACCATGAAGTTCCTGGTCTTCCTCTTTTTGTTGCTGCTTTTTGAAGAACTAGCAGCCTCAGTCTTGACTTCAGTCCCTGTTTCCTTTGCAGCATCCTTTCCCTCAGTCTTCTTTGTTCCTTTCCTAGTGAGTGTTCCAGCTTTCACATGATTATCAGTAATAGTTGCAGATAAATGGATCGCAGCCTCAAGTGTTTTGGGGTTGCTTCCGTAGACAGTATCCTGAATCTGCATCGGCAGCCCGCCGATATACTTCTCAATTGCTCTCTCCAAAGGTGTCCCCAGATGAGGTACCAGCAGACTATACTCATGGAAACGAGTATTGTAGATCACGTTCTCTCCACTGTCTTGCTTAAGTTCCCAAAACTCAGTCTCAAGCTTCCTCATCTCGCTACAAGGACAGAATTCAGTGGTCATCAGATTCTTGACCTCTGTCCATGTCAGTGCTAGGGTAGCATCCACTCCCCTAGTTCTCTTTTCTCCATTCCACCAAGTCAGTGCTCTCTTTTGAAAAACACTGGTGGCATAGCGCACCTTCAAGTTATCAGGGCAGTCACTGTTGATGAAGGTATTCTCCATGCTCTCAAACCACTGTAGCAGACAGTGGCTGTCTCAGAACCCGTAAACTTCAGTGGGTTACAGGAGTTGAAGTGTTTGAACGTGCAGACTGGTGGGTTTGCAACACCTCTGTTCTGAGTGAGAGTTTGATTGGCTTGAGTTAATTGGTTCACCAATCCAGAGATGAGGTTTGCTAACTCTTGTATGCCGGAGTTGGAATTACCGTTAGAATCTTCAGAGTTTGTATCGTCTCCGTTGTGACGGCGTGGCGGCATGTTTTTGAAGAGATTAGAAACATGTTACTACCGTTTACAACGTAAGTCATACAAACTATGGTCAAATGAGTTCATTTAAACAGTTAGGATTACATATAGGAACTATATTTTTCTCCTATCTGTCATTTAACTCATAGCATTTATAAATTTCCTAATATTATACTAAGTGTCCTAGTTGGTCATAACTAATATTAGCTAAATATTCCTAAGTTCCATACATTCCCCACCCTATACCAACACTGACAACCTCCCGATGCAATGCAACAAGCTTATATATAGGGCATATGCAGAGGTAGATCGCAATCTCCCCTACACCGTCCCACCACCGTTGCATTGCACCACGATTATGCCCTTGTCAGAATTTAGGGTGTATCATGTATCTTACCACAATCTCACTTCACAACCCTTATCCTAGGTAGGATAATTTCGAGTGTAGTGATCTCTAGTTCCCTTGGACCATTAGCTTTGCTTAATGTATAAGTTCACCTGACATGTAGGTTTGCCTATTTCTAAGTTCACCTAATGTCTAAGTTCACCTGACATTAAAGCTCCCCTAATGTCTAAGTTCACTAAAAGTCCATACTACTCCCAATGTCCATAATTATCAATAAGGGTTCATATCATCACCGAGTGCTCTTATTGTCACTAAGTGTTCGTATCCTCCCTATAATTTATTCTCATCAAGTGTCCATACCATCACTAAGTGTTAGTATCATCACTATGCGTTATATTATCACCAAGTGTCTATATCATCATCCAAGTCTTCAATATATCACTAAGCGTTTGTATCGTTCGTTAATCCTATACACCCCACGTGTCCAATAAGTGTGTCTGTTAAGGAGTTTATATGTGTTCATCAAATGTGATCATTCAAAGTGTCAGTCCAAAACCAACCTTAACCAACATACCGTCAACATTCCATCAACCATAACTCTACATCATTTCCTAGCAATATCCTAATAATATCCTATGTTCCTGACACTGACAGACCCCCAATATACTACAAATGGTATATGTATAAGGCATATGCAAGGGTAGATCGCAACCTCCCTCACACCGTCCCACCACCTTTGTAGTATACCACGAGTGTGTCCTTGTCTGGTGATCAAGAGATCTAATAGATAATTCCTAAAGCAAATAAATTCCTAAGCAGTTAATTTCTTAAGTAGATAATTTTCCCAAACAGGTAGTTCCCTTATTCCTCAATACAGACATCCACCCGATGTACTGTAAATGGTATATGTATAGGGCATATGATAAGGGTAGGTCGCAACCGCCCAAACCACCGTCTCACCACCTTTACAATACACCACAAGTATGTCCTTATCGAGTCATTAGGGCACAAGTAAGCAAATAACCAGTATGCATCATATATAAATCAGGTGTATAACAGGAGTTCAGTTAACATGTAATAAACACATAAGCATGAAATCCTGAATATCATAGCTAGTGTATGAAATAATTCATACTAGGGTATCCTACGATTATAGACTAGGTCAACCATTTCTAGTAACCTAATTCCCTATAACCTAGGCTCTGATATCAATCTGTAACACCCCGACCGATGGCAGAAACGTCGGGATGCCACGAGGGATGTGTAGATTGTTCAAAAGCTCGTGGGCATCTAAATTAAATCATCACATATCATTCAATCAACCAAATTAAATACACAAAAATCATGTCTATCATGAATTAGTTACATCAATTACAAAAGAGAATTAACTATCTAACTAAATTCAAATCGACAGAATTTCAGTTAATTAGCTAAGTCCAAGATCCTATATGATGATGTTCAAAAGTGTGAGTTCATCTTCCTCAACCTACTTAGCTTCATCACCTGAAACATGTAAGAAAATCAAGTGTCCACTACGAAGTAGTTGGTGAGTAATCAAAAGTTTTTATGTTTAAAAATGTTTTATGAAATGAGTATAAAATTTATAGTTTTTCTGAGAAAATCCACATGAATACCTGTGAGATAGTCCATTCCATAACCCAAACACACAAAACACAAACACATTATCACATATCTCATATAATCATAGACAGTCATAGATAATCTTAGATAATCATAGATAATCAACCACATAACCATTCAACACATCTCAAACATCAACATTCTCAAAGCGTATATGTGACAATACATGGAATTTATGTAATTAACATAAGTTAAAGACATGATCCATGGAGTGGTGGCTAACCACTGACAATACATGAAACCAATGCGATTAACCGAAGTCAAAGGCCATGATTCATGGAGTGGTGATAATCCAAGTGACAATACATTTAACCATTGTTAATGACCGAAGTCAATGACAATGTCACACGGATATAGAATAATAAGTGATCATCCATAAATAATGATAATCCCATATTATGAATGTCACATTGATAAACAAGTATCATCCATGTGTTATCAAAATAATATTTTAAAAAGTGGTATACATGTTTCACCTCCGAGTTTAAAACAAAACAGTTTAAAAAGGGAGGTTATGAGAACTCACCTGAGTCCTTAGTATCAGTGTTTGTCGTATGCGCGCTCTCGTATGTGAAATCCAAAATCACTCAACAATCTGTAATTATCGTATATTTGTGTTCATAAGTGTATGCGTTTTATTTTAATTGAATGATCATAAGTGTTTACTTTTATTTGTTAGGTGATACTTTAACTTAGTGTACTTAACCCAAGTTAAGTTGTACACTCAATACTTAATAAATGATCACCAGAAAAATGCTTTAAACTTAGTAGTTTTTCTACGCAAATGAGGATATTTAATTATGAACTTGTGTGTATACTCCTCCTAACTATGCATGCTAACCATTATGTACTATCTTTATCCAAACACCCCCAACATACACACATACATGGTTCTCAACTCCCCCATCCTTATTTAGTTTATAAACTCCACTTTGTGTTTTAAGATAATTGTAACTAGATTGTTCACATGAAAGGTTGGGTTTTTACACAACACTTTCAGTACTCCTATAACTCAAAAATTTCTAAGAACTTAGGTTAAAGTGAGAATAAGGTGGTTCTTGTAACATGCATGCATAATTACTTCACTTGACCACCAAAATTTAAGTGATCAAATCAAGTTCAATTTTTTTTGAGAATTTATGTTTAAATGTTTCTCATAAAATGTTCTCATCATTTAAATTTTATACTTCGAGACTTAAGTTATCAAGAAAGGTGGTGACCTAAAGTTTCCATGCATGCATGATTTTCCATGAATTTCTCAAGGTTTAAACTTCTCCCTAACCCTAGTTCATCACCTAGACTTTGTTGGCCAAGGGGCAGCGAGCCTAAGGCCTATTTACACTTAGGTTCGGCCATATGAAGAGGAGTTCGGCTGGCAAAGCTCGACCCAGTAGGGTTCGGCCAAGAGAGGAAATAGGGTTCGCGAAAGGCTAGGCTCGGCCAAGGGTTCGCCTGAAAGGAACTAGGTTCGCGAGTTAGACTCTAATAATTGAAGGTTCGGCTGCCTAATGAGTTTGGCTGGCCAAGGTTCGTGAGTTTTCTGAGTATGGGGTTCGGCTGAGGTGGCTGCTTATGTTGGAAGCAAGGTTCGTAAGGTTATCATAGGTTCATCTAGTCACCATGTTTGGCAACTAAGGTTCGCAAAGTTGTCGAAGGTTCGTGGCTAGAGGGGTTCACAGGACACCAGCCTTGCTGCCGATGGTTCGGCTAGCAGAAGGGAGGTTCGCCCACACTTGCCCAGCTCCTACAGGTTCGTGGACCTGTACTTCCTTCTTCCTCTTTGCGAACCAGCCAACCCTAGATATTCACCATCATCAGCAGCCATGTATGGCTTCCCTCGTTCACAACAAATTGGTTTAACATACAATAAAACCCTAATCTCGATCAAATGTTCAAAACTCAACCCCATTAAGTTTGTAGTACAAATAGAAAAGTAAGACTAAGATTTACCTGAATTCGTAAACTAAACTCGGGATTTCTGTGTACTTTCTTGTTCCTCTCGATCACATGGTCGTCTGGACACCAAAATCTATTGAATCCGACAAGGAATGAAGAGGCTATGGTAGAGAGAGGGTGGAGGTTATGTGGGTGACGAATTGGATTGTAGAGAGAGAAAGCTTGGTTGGTAGAATGAGAACGAAGAAGAAGAAGCTCTTCCTTATACTGCGTCTTGATCCCCCGTGCTCGGCCTCGTTTTTATCGCGATAAATATTATAAAATGCTCTGTTATATTCGTAAAATATATTTAAAACATGAGTCGTTTAAATAATTGTATTTTGTTAAAAGAAAATGATTTACATAAAATCGTTTAAATAAAACGTCCCTGTTTATTTTCGTTAATTTATTTATTTAAATAACACGATTTATTCGGTTTTGTTTTTAGGTTGTGATTCCTAATAAATGTTTTCAGCTTATTTTTCTTATTTTATTATCGTTAAATATTATTATGTTATCTCGTCGAAACACATTACTTACGTACATATTCGTAAAGATCGTCACCTTTCCGAATCCGACGCTCGTATCGTATTTCGATTCGATTTACGATTTATGGAATATCGATTCAGAATATTATTCTTAATAATTATATTCGTGTGAATCGTCATCCACGCGAATTACAGTGATGTTACAGGCCCGTCGGCTCGGGCTGTGACAACTTATCACCTTTAAACACTCCAAGCTTGCATGTCATGTAATTGCGATAAGAACACCCTTTTGAACTTAAGTCCTTAGACTTGTTTCTTCCTTCTTTCTTTTTCTTTTTATTGGTTTATCAACCGAGTCATAACCACTGTGACTACTATCATGGTAATCATTGCTATCAGAAATATTTTAAGTAGATTCGGATTCTGATGGAATCTTTTCTTTTGTCTTTGATTTTTATCTAAGCTTCCCTTTGTTCTTCATAACTAGGAGGAGGTTTATCATTCTTCATAACTTCCACAAAAAGGAATCTCTAAGGCTATTCCACAACTCTCTTATTCCTAGTCCCTGAGATGGACTTGCTAGTTTGTCAGTCTTGCCATTTTTTTTCATTCTATACAAAATATCCAATCATTACATATACATTAGAAAATCATATATCCTTGTAACCATCATATGTCATAGCATCTATGGGTTCCCTATTAACATCCATAGTCTGATCATCTAACAACTCTTGAATTGGCACACTGTCAGTTGCAATACCTTGTGTGTCGTCATCCGAAAGCACCACGTTGTTTGGAGCCTCAGACTTCTCATACGGCTTCTCGTCCATAGAAGGTGTCTATGAACCTCAAAATACTAAGTCACAAGCACCAGTAGTCTTCCTCGCATAAGAGAAGCATCATCGTCATGCAAATCGTGGCTCACTAACCACTAGAGCTTGTGACCATCTCTGCATTGATCCTGATGGTATAGCCATGAAGTAGCTAGATGCGTCTGATTCTTTTGATAACCAAGGCCTCCTCGGGCCCTCTTCACTGCATAGACTTCCCGAATGAAACTTTGACCAAGTCTTCTTACGTATTAGTATTCCAAAGATACCCTTACATTTACTATTGCCTTCAGACATCCTAAAATCAATATCTGATCAACTATAACGTATATGTATTATCAATCATCATCACTAATTTCTCAGTCGTCAAATTCCCGTCATTTTCGTGATGAGGTTTCTAAGTTAGTCCGTACTATAGATAACCATTAGTATACTCGTATCAAGATAATCTTGACAACTATGTTGATCAGGCATACTTGGTAAGTTGTCTTGCACATGTACACTAACTATTAACTACCATGCTTCCTAACTATCCTAGGTTAGGTCCAAATATTTTCGCGTTCAAGAGCACTAATGGTTAGAGCTTAAGGATGTACGTGACCTTGCTTCGCTGAAACCTATGGCTCTGATACCATCCAGTAACACCCCGATCCCAGGGGTGTCACGTCGTATCATTCATAGCCAGATAGATACAGCGGAAGACTTATGTAGACCACAAAAATACGAATAAATTTGAACTTTTTAAAACATCGTAATAGTCGCACCATTGATTTTCATAAGTGAAAAAGTTACAAAATATTCATAAAGTTTTAAATCGACGTTCTAACAAAATCCATAGCCTTATCATGCAGGCGTGTTTCCAAAAGTTAGTCATTAACTTCTTGTAAGCATCCTTTTTAAATCCCTTCACTTCCCTGTTCCTGTATTACCTGTATCGCGAGTTAAAACAAGTCGACTACATACATAGTTGGTGAGTCATGGCCTGTGACAGTTAAAATAATAATCAAATCATATTTGTGTGTGTAACTAAACTGGTTGTCAAATCAAGTCTCAAGACGTCAAGTATTCGTCCGTCAACAATCCTAACACGATGTTTGTTAAAATATACACTACTCTAGAGCCACTGGTGCAGATGTAGTGTTGAATGACACACATGGGGTCCGCTTCAGTGCTACACCAAATCCTATCCTGTGACATTAATCGTAACGACTCCACCGTAGTGAACAGTCGCTCGGAAATCCCTTATCCTTATCCTTAGCTTCTAGAGCACGGTACCTCCAATTCGCACGGATCCGTTTGAATGCGTATATGCCCCGAGGTAGTTGTAAGTAGGTCTTACGGTTACATTGGCCCACCCCTTCCCCCTACCTTGATGATTTTCCTCTTAACAACATCCATAAACCGGACGTAGCTAAGTCTATGCAATGTTATCTAAGAGGTACAGTTTATCTTACAGCAACACACATTAAAAATCCTTTAGGTAAAAATACTTTTTAAAAGTATACAACCCTAAAACAATTAAGTAAAAAGGGGAGGTCAAGACTCACCTGAGATATTTGACTGGTTAGTAAATTCTGAAGTAGTAGGTTCACCAAGTTCCTGGCGAGTAAGGATAATCACGCACATGCAAATCTAGTTTACAATAAACATTTTGAGTTAACACGTAATCACGCACATGCAAATCTAGTTTACAATAAACATTTTGAGTTAACACGTGGGTTTAAGAAGTGGTCTCATGACCTAATCCTTTAATCCTTAATCATGAATCTTAGTCATATTGCCAAAATTAGTAATTTAGTAATAGTTGTAATTATAATCGGATATGCTTATATGTAAGTTAATCCAAGCTCGTTAATATATCTAACTTGTCATTTCCACCTGAAACATGTTTAAAACCAAGTGTCAATTACGAATAGTTGGTGAGTTTCATAGGTTTGAACACTCACACCAAAATATATTTACAAAAATGTTGTAAATGATGTCATATGTGAACACAAAGCATAATGAACATAGTTAAAATGAAGTAGCAAGTATAGTAGATCAAATAATGTTAGCAAATGATGGTTGACCTTTGTTTAGCATAAAGATGCATAAGTAGTAAACTATCACCACGTGCCTCCCCCAAAGGGTAAATCAAACAACGGTGGGATGGTCGGTCCAATAGATCAATCATAGTCATTAAAATGGATGTGATCAATGCCTATCCTTAACTAAAGTTCACAAACTATAAAGCCATTAGCTAAGTTCACGTGAAAATGTTTAAAAGTATATATAAGCTCAAAGATAACATGTTTCACCTCAAATGTTCAAAAAAAGTAAAAGAGGGGATATAAAGACTCGCCTTAATATATGTGGTAGTCTTTGATCGTGTATATCAAAGTATAGCTCAATGTGTACCCAACAAGTTCAAAGTTCACCTAAATGGTCCACTAGGCATAATGTTAACATACTATGTTCTTCTATGGATTTATCTAAGGTCTAAATGGATCAATAGGTTCGATTTGTTTTGAATAATTAAAACCTAAACTTCATTATAATTTGTTAATTGAAAGTAACAATAATGTTTTAGAATGTTTAGATTGGTTATGTTACATAAAATAAAATTTTAAAAGTTTTGAAATTAAATTCATTTTATGTTTAACCAAAATATGGCAACACTTGTTTTATCATTTTAAATTCAGATGATACGTAATTAACTTTCAAAGGAATTTATTAAATAGTGTGTCCATATAAGAACTCGTCATAACATATGTATATATATATATATATATATATATATTATTCATAAACAAACTAATTGAATTAATAAGTTATAAATTCATTAAATAATTAAACTTATTTGGATGAAAAAATATATGTTTATAAAATGTATAATAAAGTTTTAGTTTATCAAAATATTTGTATAATATAAGTTACTAAAAGTAATTTATAAAATATTTGATTAAATGATAATGAATTACGACACATAATGTTTTTTTTATGAATTCTAGTTTTTAAATAAATTTTTATTTCAATTTCCTAAGATTATACATTTATAAAAGTGATTTATACAATTTTTTTGTTTAGTAAATAAATAACATTATTGGCTTAAAAATTTATCCAATGATAACATTTTAAGATTTAATAAAAGTATTATTTCAATTTAATATAATTATTATCAGATTTTTTATGAAAGAAATTAAATAGTTTTTGGTTAGTAAATGATATAATTTGCTAAAAAAAATTTCTCATAATAAGGTTTTTAAAATTTAAATAGCTTTTGTTGTTAAATAAATTTTTATTTTAAATTTAAAAGAATTAAAATGTTAATATTTTATTAATTTATGTGGAATTAGAATTTAAAATGGAGTTTTAAATCAAGGTTATTTTAATCAAAATGGTCCAAAACTGGTTGACCCGCCTGGAACAATTTTCGAACCCACGACCTCTCTATCGGAAACCGTATATAGTTGCTACCGGTTGATCTGGAGCTTAGCTCGTGATAGCTTTCCAGATCTTTTGTTTTTAACATGGACCCTTCTAGTTTCCCCACATCTTAGTTTTTTGCAATCGAGCACTTATTTCCCTTTTGCTCCAATTCGATTGAATGGATTACCGATTGAAATCCGAATCATGGGGCTAATGTTCTACACTCAAAACTGAATTGATTGATGCAGGAATTACTAACCTTGTCTTGTGTTTAAGTTGGTTTCAACTGTCAAAGAGGAGACGCACGAACCGCAAGGATTTTGGACTTGATCCGCAACAATAATTGTTTGGGAACTTGTTCTTGTATTACAGAAAGTTTCGTAGTGAGTTCGAGGTTATGTATGCGTGAGTAATGTGGTTTTCATATTTGTTATGAACGATTTTGATTAATTTGTCTAGTGTTCGTATTTTTGACACTGGTTCGCGATTGATACGCAATGAATTCGAACAATTAAGTTTTTGAATAGATTATCGCGTTCGAATGCTTTCCAAAAATGGTTCCAATTGAGCTGGAATGGTGCTGGAACACATAGGGGTAAACCCGTGTCACGTACAGATCACGGTTCGACCCAGGTGGGTTTAAGGATGGAAGAGGATACCATATTTGGGATATTGGCAGCTATGGTCCTTCCCTTTTTATGTTTTCATTAAAATTTCAAATTTGAAATTTTTTACCCTTAATTTTTATTAATTCCTTTTTTATTTTTATAACCTAAATTTACATTTTATAAAAACCAACATAAAAAAAGTATTTATGTATTTACAGATGCTTCGTCATTGTTTTAAAATTATATAATTAAAACCATGTTATTTTTAAAATTTTTAAAACTAATGCAATTGTAATATTTTAAGTTTATAAATGTTTTATTTAATAATACCAAAGTTTATAAATGTTTAATTTATTAATTCACAATGTTTTATGAGTTTTAATTAAAATTTTATGAATTTTTTTATTTTTTGGATTATATAAGAATTCATACAAAGTTGCATACATATGTGTTTATATGTATGTATATTAAATTACATTTAATTTGTTTCTCATGTATACTTAATGTCACACCCCAGGCCAGCGGGCCGGATTGTGGACCATTGGGCAGAATAGTCCCGAGGCATGATGGGAATCGGAGTGATCAGATTGATTACACAGCACATGATATATAAAAGTAGGATACAATGATTAAACCATTACATGTTTCAAAACATTACATAATACTTGTCTAATTATACTAGATTGTCTGAATACATCTGTCCATCAAAAACATCTTTCTCAAATTCCCACGGTCAGCTATAACATTAACTAACCAACATCCATGTCGAGCTACACCCTTCTACCAGTGTTCCCCATGTCAAGTTTCATACATGTTCGTCTCCTGAGAAGCATGTCAAATAAAGTCAACATAATGTTTGTGATTTCATAAATTTAAAGTAATGAAATCTGACGTCACAATTACAAGTTCTAGGGAAATGAAATAGTGCACAAGCAGTGGCTTCCTAAGATTATATATACCGCCCCGAACCAGCTAGTCTCGTATATGTATAGGGCATTCGTAAGGTCCCGAGACCCAGCCGCTAGTCCACCATGCCCTAGCTGATTCACGACTATATACCTAACTTGGGTAGAAGAAGATTCCCTTGCTCTTGCCTTATTCTCTCTCCCTTCAACTTAAAACATCGTACATGTGGTTTAGTTGATGGATTTTGACACTAATGAGGAGTACGTTTGTCTATTCTATTCCACACATGTCTATTTACCAATCCTGGCCTTGAGTTGCCCGTGTTGACTAGACCACACAGGTCTAGCCTTACTGATGATGAAGACTTCGCGTAGCGTAACGTACTGACCTCAGCGCCGGAAGTTTGTCAAACTAATAGTACTATCTACGTTACCGCCGGTTGACACTCGTCAACTAATGGTAAATGAATGTTTGATGACGGGTCTTACTGATATGTGTATAACTCTCATGTGCCTCAAGGAATATGCAAAATAGACTATCTCCTTGTGTTAATTGCGATTTATACGGGCATGTACATAATTATGATAGATAATATATACAAAATATTTTCATGCTCTCAGCCCCAAAATGTAACGAAAACGGTTTACTAGTACGAAAACGGGGGCTATGAACTCACCTATAGATGTTGGTTGTTTGAGATGATGCGGATAGCTTGATGTCGCTTCTATTCAGTCACCTGCATTTCAGTTATTTAGTTGTTAGTCTATACTCATGTTTTTTGGGTCGTTTTAATGGGTTCTTATGTTTCTGTGTTCTTTGTCGACCTTTCCAGCCCTTGGCACTTCGATCCAAGCTTTCCCAAGTATTTATAAGTTGATTTCGAGTTGGGTTCTTGAGTATTAAATAGTTGTCTTGTAAATTAGATTTTTGGTTTTTTATTGATGAGTTTCAAAATTGTAAAACTAAAATATAATATTTTACGTTTTATTACTGTTCACCTATTTCCGAACCGTTATCGAAAATAGTTACGTGTACACCCGTAATTATATACGTTTTGCTCATTTAATGCATTTATTAACGTTTACTCGTAATGATAAGTTTAATGATGATATCTTTATAGATCGTCACCCATAATGATACCGAGTCTCGCTTACGCATTACGATTTTGTTTAATTGATTCATTTGTTCTATTATTCTTCATAACACTATGCACTAACACTATCCCATTACATCGAACACAGTTTATGTATAGGGCATACGTAGAGTTCGGCTAGCTGCCTTATCAGCCGCCACGTCACACCCCGAGCCGCCGGGATGGATGGACTTTCTCGTCAGGCGGAAGGTTCTTGGGGCGCGATATCATATAATAAAAGGATTGATCAGATTGTTTATATGGCACATGATGCATAATGAGAAATGCTAACATGACATTGACATAGAATTACAAAGTTAAATTACACAATCTGTGTTAATTATTTAACCATGTAAATCTACCCAAAAAGAATCATGAAGTTTCTATATTGTATCTGCACAAGATTTACAAAAGATGATTCACCAATATGTCATCCAAAATATGCACAACACAAAAGTAAGCTATCGGTCCACTATAAAGTCCAACTAGCTTATGTCCTGATGTCTGGTGACTAAACTTGTTTTTCACCTGAGAAAACATGCATTTAAAACAAGTCAACACTAGATTGGTGAGTTCTTAAGTTTAGTAATTGAAAACTCTTGTAGTTGTCATTCACAAGTCAAAATGTCACACACAAGTCATGTTGATATTATCTTATCTTGTCTCACACGATGTCCTATCCATAGTTACACTTACAAATAGTATATCATCCAAATCAAGCATGTTTATATATAGGGCATACGTATAATGAATGAAGCCGCTAGCCCTCCACATACTTGACTGAATTCAAAACCACTTGTAAATACAACTATGGATATCCATTTATCATCTCACATGTGTACATCCCATCTGATATTCAACCCATAAGATATGTTCATAACCCGCAGTGTTATATGTATAGAATAAAAGTGTTTGAAGGGAATGAGTTACCATGACCTAAGTTATGAAAATCCCTTAATGTTTTAAGGAAAATAGATTAATTTAATCTTCTCCTTTTTAGTTTTCTCTCAATTGTAGAATTAACTATAATTCACTTCCAATATTAGGAGTGATAGTTAATTCATTGATATTATTCGGAATCTTGAATGTAAAGAGCCTAAATGGGATCCATTGTGGTACTCACGTAATCAGACCACAATGCATCCAATTTACCTCTATCCCATTTGTAGTCTCAATAGAATCAATGCCTTCAACGAAACTAATACCAGTATTATGACATGAGAGAAAATCAACTCCTCATTCTACCAGTTAATAGAAACGAAGGATTTAATTACAACCAGTGTCTGAAGATTAATATCACCATGTGTCGTTTACCAAAACTGACTGATGCAGCCCTGTTACCGGTCATACGATACCGGCCAATGACTATGTTATGATTAACGTACTGACCTCACTCACCGGCGGTTTGTCAAACTATGGTACCACTACGCTATCGTCGGTTTAGTCGCACTAAATCAAATGGTAAACGATTTTCTTGAAGGGACTTACGACTGAACATGTACACATGAACATGATTGTTGTGATATAATACAAACAGTCTTAATAGTAATTTGTTGTTGTTATTATTGTGTGTTCTCCCATTGTCATTGTCTCAGTGTCATCTGTTCTTAGTGTTATGTGTTCCTAGAGTCTATAACAAAGTGTTATAAGAACTAGTCTTATTACACGATGTTAGTGTATATGGTGAATGATATCATCATCATGAAATTATGTTATCATGATTATCATTCTTGTTATTACTTGTAATTGTCTCATGTTATCTCATTGTAAATAACAAAGTATTATAAGATCAAATCTTATTTCACTTGAGTTATTTAAATGATTGGATGAATTCATGAAGTTATGTTATCATGAAAAATCCTTGATTGTCATTGTTGTTGATGCACACACAAGCATACACATTGATCTCGAATAAAGTATGATAATAAAGATTACATCTTTATTATCTAAATCCCATGATGTTTGAATAATGTACTAAAACTTTTAATGATTTAAAAGAGTTAGCATGTTTCTCAGCCCCGCATTTAAAATCAAAAGATTAGAAAGGGGCATATGAAATCACCTTGTAATTGATGTGGTTGACTAAGTAATCAAGAAATGCTTGCACTCTTTGTTTTTGTTATGACGTTTTATTCAAAACCTGTGTTGAAATAAACGTTGTTCGTAACTTATAAGTATAAATTGTGATTTCGTATGTTAACCCTAAAGTTTGTTAACCTTTGTAAGTCTTTGTGTCTTGATTATTCTTCGAACTCATATAACATACTAATTCTTAATCAATTTAGATTAAGATTAGTACGTTATACGTTCATTGTTTATATGATTAACCTTGTTATTGACTTTAACTCATTGTAAAAGTGTTGACATCATACTCCACCAACTTTGTTGTAAACTTGATTAATCCATTTTATAAGTGATCCTTTTTTGTTACTTAAACAAAGTCTGGCTTAGATATAATCTCTTGACATGTTTAAAACCATAATTTATGATTTAAAACACTTGTTTTAAGGGTTATTTAAAGGTTTTAAATAATGATTAAGTAATATTCATGAAAATATCATTAACTACGTTGTACCCAAACCCAATTGGCTCTCGATTAACATGGTTTGAATGGTTCTCTATTTAGACAACCACTAAGATAGTGTTCTCGGCTGGAGCTGGATAATATTCAAATGAATGGGTGTGGTATTATGGTGTTTACTCGACCGTCATAAGTAATTTTCTTGGTTGTGTGTGGCCAACCATAGGTTCCAAATTGATTTTTGTAGTTTTGGACTGAAATATGTAGTTCTTGGCCATATTAGGAGTTCTCGGCCACATTAGGAATTCTGGGCCAAGGGAGGTGGTTGTCGGATTATGGATAGCAAACAGAAAATGAATTCTTCACATCATTTAAATTATACTCTACCAAAGTAATTGGTTCTCGGTCAGGGAATTAAATAGGTTCTCGGTTATTCAAGGGAAGGGGCTCTCAAATGGAAACGAATTTGGTTCTCGGTCAACCAAATGATTTTCGAATGTTTCATCTTCAACCTCACGTTCTCAATCTCCACAAAAGTTGCAGGTTACTTAAAAATTCCTTATTTTAAGTAATTTAAATCTCAGATAATACAGAAAAACCTATATAAAAGTGAAGAATTCAAGGTTTGATGTGATAGAACCAAGTTCAAAATTAGTTCACCCGGGTTTATTAAAAACCCTGAAAATCCGAAAGTTTGAGCTCACATTACCTGCAAATAAGTGGATTTCAAGCCCGATCTGTTGTACTTTCACGTTCTACTCGTCAAGGGCTTCGATTTCATACCAAATTTGAAGGATTTGAGCCTGAAATGAGAGGGTTATTGTCACACCCCCTGCGCCGCGTGCGGAATCCACGGCGCGGTGACGATCGATGGTTGAATCATGCACAAGTATTGAATAAGAAAAACCACAATGCATTACTAGATTTCATAAAGATTAGACCAATGTTTAGTTACAGACAATCTATCTATGTTACCAAAAGACTGACAACTACAGACCCAAAAATAATGTTTACAACATAAGACTTAAACAAGACAATTATACAATTAGGATTAAGTGTGTTTCTAAATCCATCCTAGCTTGTTTCTTCATCTTGTTCTATCTTACAACGGTCTCCTTAGTTGTCCTTGAATGTATACTAAACCTTATTACCTGAAACACGTGAAAAGTAACTGTCAACTACAGAAGTAGTTGGTGAGAACAATAGGTTTAACAATTGTAAATATGAATCTGCAATGTAAGGCATATGTATAAAACAATGAATGAAAATACATGGATGGTTGCAACCCAAACTAACATCAAGTCTGTAAAACGTGTGCAAACAGTCAAAAGACTGTTTACTAGAAGAGCCAACATATAATCAAGTCCCAAACTACGTTTGGAGTCAGAAAATGTATCAGCAACTTTGATATAACCATAATGTAACCAATTCTGCAGTTAGCTTTTAAAACAAATCTAAAAGTTAACTCCATCTTTGGTCTATCCAAATGTGTCCGCTTTCCCTTGTTGTGATCACCCAGTACTAACGCTAAATGAATATGTAACTTGATGTGTGTATAAGTTTGTTCACAACGATGAACACCATGCTTTTGAATACTTTGATTTGAAACCTTTGGTTGAATGCCTTATTTGATTACCATGATTTGAAAATCTTGCTTGAATATCATGAATTGAAAGCCTTTGATTGTATACCATCATGAAAAACTATTGATTTAAATCCCTTGTTTTGAAACCTCTGATTTAATTCAGAGAACAGAGTCCTTGTGTAATAACAAGATTTATAAAATATCCTTTACTCTAAAACACAAGATTTTAGGAGAAGAGTTTATACAAATTATTCTTTACAAGTATTAAACATTTATAAAACTTTTTTATGTAAAATAGATGTAAGCAGTTTAGTGATCTTTTTATAAAACAGTTTAGTAGAAATTATTAAACAATTGATAAAACTATTATAAATGGTTGATAATTCCGTTGAAAATAGTTGAGAAATCCCTTGGATTTCTAGAGTGAACCTGTAACATTTGATCAATAGCATAAATCTTGTATATGAAATATGATTTGCATAAAGAATGTTTGATCACGTGTTCCACCCCAACACAGTTGAAAAACAGTAAAAGAGGGGCTAATGTTCTCACCTGTCTGCAGTAGACTCTGAACTATAACAAGTAGCAAGTAGCAAACAAGGCTTCTAACTGGCGCCTATATTATTGTAATCATATATAGAATATAAGATTTATGATTGAATAAACTTTGATTTATTGCTTGACTTGTGTTATCATGATCTTGATTAACTCTTGAATAACTTGTTCTCATGTTTAAGAATGTTGTTTGAATTTGAACATCATGATTGAGTTATTTGATCGATAATTGATTCATGAAAAGAATGTGTCATGTTCTTTGATGCACAAACTTGTTATGCATAAAATAACATGTGTTTGTGAATTTGATAAACCTTGTTAAACATGTAGTTTGGAAAGATGTTCGAATTGTTTTAAGTCTTTGGGATTATGACTTGATCTCTTAATTATGTTAAGTTATAAACTTAAACCGAATAAGATCAACTCACAATTACTTTAAGTTGTGGGCCAAACATTGGGCCTTGAGCCCATGAAACAATGGTGGGCTTAAACAAAGGCCATGGGCCTCTTAGGTTAGACATGGGCCAATGCGGTTGTTATTGGGCCGGTTAAATGGATTGTTGGGCCGAATCAAGTATGCCATTTGGGCTACGGATTTTCTCGGCTAGGAAGAGGATGGTCACAGCCTCCATGCAGCGAACCTTGATAAAGTTTTATCCGAAGGTTCGGACACTAGTCAGCGAACCTTCGAGTCCAATCAAGGTTGGGTTCGGCTAATGATGTGGTGATCAAGGGTTCGTATGGCTGCAACATAGGTTCGGTGAATGTTTAGCTGTTAATGGTTCGTGCATGTTAACACCCACACGTTCGTGACATGTCTGCTCATGGGTTCGTGTCTATCCTTAGGTTCGTCCGAAATGAAATGGGTTCGTTCCAATTGAGGGTTCGCTACATGGTCTAAGGTTCGGTGGTTACATGCGGCTAGTAGGTTCATCTAGGTTCGCTCCTATGTGATGGGTTCGGCTGTCTCCATGTGCTATCCCAGGTTCGCTCATGATGACTGAAAACAGGTTGGGGGAGCGGCAAGATTCGTGAGTCATGCTGGATGGTTCGGTGCAGGTTCGTGAAGTCCCCTAGGGTTCGTTCATCAGGCAGGAAGGGTTTAGGAGTGGTTCTACACAGGTTCGGTGGACAGCTGAGGTTTGCCGGGTTGGGTTCTGACTGGATGCATGAAGGTTCGGCCCTGTAGGGTTCGGCCATGAACCACAGGTTCGGCTCTGAGCTGCTGAAATCGAGCATCATCCCACGAACCTGTCATCATCACTTCAATTCAACCTTGGTCCTTTAATCCAACCGTTCCCATGCTATGAATACACGTAGACACCTCCTCGAAGTGTTGTTAGTTCGACTAAAATGGCTTAGAACCGGCTAGAACTTTGGTTTAGACAAACACATACAAAAACCCTATTTTTCAGAATATTCATGGCTTTATACCTCATTTTTGGTCGGCTAAAACTTCAAATCCTTTGTCCTTCCATGTAGGGAATGTCAAGAGCTTCGCGTAGGTTCAAGAATCATCCATTTTCGTCAAGAAACGAAGAAGATATGAAGATTTTTGTGATGTTTTCTAGTGTGAGAAAGTGGAAACCGAAAATCTTAGAGAGAAAGGGTTGGGCTGCAATAAATGAGGAGGAACACCCTCATTTGGTGTTTATATACCATCGGGGTATTCGGGTTCGTTTTGGTTGCTCGGTTCGCGTTTTCGTCGCGTTTCCGGAAATTTTACGCGCTTTAAATAAAAGAGTTATTATTCTCATCATTCTGATGAGTTTCAAAATTGTAAAAATGTAAAATAATTTATTTTACTTATTTTTATGTTTCGTTCGTTGACAGACCGTTAAACGACTATAATTACGTGTATACCCGCAATCGCGTACGTTTTTCGATCGTATTATTTATTTATTGTCGTTTACTCGTAATTATAAGTTCAACATTCGTATCTTTATGGATCGTCACCCATAACTATACTCAGTCTCGCTTACGCATTACGATCTTGTTTAATTAATTCGTTTGTCATAATATTCGTCTAAACACTACGCACTAACACTATCCCATTACACCGAACGCAGTATATGTATAGGGCATAACCCAGAGTCCAACTACCTGCCTTATCTGACGCCATCCCACCACTGTTTCGATATAATACGATACTGTTCTTGCCTAGCGAAATCGACTGTAAATAAATAATACGTACTTGTTCCTATTTAAATAAGATCCTATCACACACAAACACAATCATGAACACTTGAATCACATTGAAAACACTGAATAAAACACATATTGTTCTATCACTGTTTATGACTACCATGACTACATGCACAAATGTTACAGTCTCCCCTAGTTAAGGGAATTTCGTCCCGAAATTAACTAGCCGAAGGTACTGTAAAAAGATGAGGGTACTTAAGCTTCATCAGGTCTTCACGTTCCTAGGTGAACTCAGCACCACGTTTGCCCTCCCGTCATACCTTTATGATCGGGATACGGCTACGTTTGAGTTTCTTGACTCCATGATCCATGATTTTGACCGGACGTTTTATGAATTGCATGTTGTTTTGAATCTGAATGTCTTCCAGTGGAATTTGAACATCATGATCTGCCAAGCATTTCTTAATATTCGATACATGAAATGTATCGTGAACATTGCTTAGCTCCACCGGAAGTTTGAGTTTGTAGGCTACGGGACCAATCCTTTCCAGGATCTCAAAAGGTCCAACGTACCTTGGTGCAAGTTTCCCTTTCTTCCCAAATCGGACAACGCCTTTCCAGGGAGAAACCTTGAGTAAGACTAGGTCACCGACTTGAAACTCAAGCGGTTTCAGATGTCGATCGGCATAACTCTTTTGTCGATCTCTTGCGGCCTTAAGCCTGGATTGAATGATTGTGATCTTGTCGGTTGTTTCTTGAATGAGTTCAGGTCCTACGACCTGTGAGTCACCAACCTCAGTCCAACAGACCGGTGATCGGTACTTTCTACCATATAAAGCTTCGAATGGTGCACATTGAATGCTTGTATGGTAGCTGTTGTTGTACGAAAACTCGATGAGTGGAAGATGAGTATCCCAACTCCCACCAAAGTCAATCACATTAGAATGAAGCATGTCTTCGAGTGTTTGGATAGTCCTTTCGCTTTGACCGTCGGTTTGGGGGTGATACGCCGTGCTAAGATTAACACGGGTTCCCAAAGCCTTTTGCAATGATTGCCAAAAGCGAGAAGTGAAACGACTATCACGATTAGAAATGATTGATGTTGGAGTACCATGACGTGCAATGATTTCGTTGATGTACAGAGTGGATAACTTCTCCATTTTGTAATCCTCTCGGATAGGGAGAAAATGAGCAGATTTGGTGAGTCGTTCAACGATCACCCAAATCGAATCGTAACCTCGCGGTGTTCTCGGCAACTTAGTTATGAAATCCATGGAAATTTGTTCCCATTTCCATTGAGGAATTTCAGGTTGCTGTAGAAGTCCCGAAGGCTTTTGATGTTCCGCTTTGACTTTGGAACATGTTAGACATTTCCCCACATACAGTGCTATGTCTTTCTTCATTCCCGGCCACCAGTAAGATGCCCGCAAGTCTTGATACATCTTATCTGCTCCAGGATGAACTGAATATCGCGACTTATGAGTCTCATCACAGATGAGTGTGCGCAATTCTTCTGACTTTGGAATCCAAATGCGGCCGTTAAGATATAACACACCATCAGATCGAGGTTCTAGTTTCTTCTCAATTCCGCAGTCTAAATCTGTTTTCAGCTGATTGTTTGTCACCACTTGTTGTTGTGCAATACGAATCAAGTCCTTCAAGTTTAGCTATGTGTGGATCTCCATGGCTCTTACACGAATTGGTTTGACTGGTTCCTTAAGACTAAGAGCATCCGTCACCACATTGGCTTTACCCGGGTGGTAACGAATCTCACAGTCATAATCAGTTAGAAGCTCAACCCAACGCCGTTGTCTCATGTTGAGTTCTTTCATATTGAGAATGTGTTGCAGGCTCTTGTGGTCTGTATAGATAACACATTTAGTACCATAAAGGTAGTGTCTCCATATCTTCAATGCAAAGACCACTGCCCCTAACTCAAGGTCATGAGTAGTATAATTCTTCTCGTGAACCTTAAGCTGTCTTGAAGCGTATGCGATCACCTTGTCCCGTTGCATAAGTACACATCCGAGACCAAGGTTTGAGGCATCGCAGTAGACAATGAAATCATCACTGCCCTCTAGAAGACTAAGGATAGGGGAGTTGCATAACTTCTGTTCAAAAAGTGGGAACGCATCTTCTTGTTTCTATCCCCATATAAACGCTTGACTTTTCTGGGTTAATGTGGTAAGTGGCAAGGCAATCTTTGAAAAGTTCGCGATGAATCTTCTATAATAACCTGCCAAACCCAGAAATGAACGAATCTCTGTTGGAGTAGATGGGGTAGTCCAGTTCTTAATCACCTCAATCTTTGCTGGATCTACATGTATTACATCTTTGTTTATGACATGTACTAAGAAGTGAACCTCTTTTAGCCAAAATTCACATTTTGAGAATTTAGCATAAAGTTGTTCCTCTCTCATTAATTCTAAGACTTTCTTCAAATGATCATCATGCTCTTGTTCCGTCTTTGAATAGATCAGTATATCATCAATGAAGACGATAGCGAACTGATCTAAGTATGGCCTGCAGACTGGATTCATCAAGTCCATGAACACTGCCGGTGCATTGGTTAGTCCAAACGGCATAACCACGAACTCGTAGTGTCCATATCGAGTCCTAAATGCAGTCTTTGGTATATCCTCATCATTTACTCGTAACTGATGATACCCGGATCGTAGATCAATTTTAGAAAAGCAAGTCGTTCCCTGTAATTGATCAAACAGGTCATCGATCCTAGGCAGAGGATACCTATTCTTGATTGTCAACTTGTTTAGCTCACGATAGTCGATGCACATACGAAACGAACCATCTTTCTTCTTGACAAAGAGAACCGGAGCTCCCCATGGAGAGAAACTTGGTCTAATGAAACCTTTGTCTAGAAGCTCTTGGAGTTGACTAGACAGTTCTTGCATCTCAGACGGTGCTAATAGATACGGTGACTTCGCGACTGGGTTCGCTCCAGGGAAGAGATCGATTCTAAACTCCACTTGTCTGATCGATGGTAGTCCAGGCAATTCTTCTGGAAATACATCTGGATAATCTTTAATGGTCGGAACGTCTCCAACTGCTTTCTTCTCAGGTTTCTTCTCTACCACGTGTGCCAGGAATGCATAATACTTCTTCTTTAGGTACTTCCTAGCCTTGATGCATGACACAATCTTCAATCCGCGGCAGGGTTTCTCGCCGTAAACTCTCATCATTTCGCCAGACGGTAGGGGAATTCGGATAAGTTTCTCCGAGCATACAATTTCGGCATTGTTTTTGGATAGCCAATCCATTCCTACTACAACTTCTAAACTTCCGAGCGTCATAGGAATAAGATCGATGAGGAAAAGATGGTCGTTTAATCTTAATTCATAACCATATATTATGGAATCCACAAATATGGTCTTACCATTGGCTACTTTTACAGTGTAGGGAGTAGTAAGTATAGATGGTTGTATGTTAAACAAAGAAGCAGTATGAGGAGAGACAAAACTTTTATCAGCACCAGTATCAAATATGATAGAAACGTAATGATCATTAATGAGAAATGTACCCGTGACGACTGCCGGCTCCTCACGTGCTTCGGTAGTTCCGATAACAAAGGCACAAGCAGTAGCAGTTGTGTTGTTGAGACGGGGACATTGGTTTCTGAAATGTCCCTCTGCTCCACAGTTATAACAGGCTTTACCACATGTAGTAGTAGTAGGAGGAGTAGTGGTAGCAGTTGTAGCAGCAGTAAGATGAGTAGCTCGACATGTAGCTGCCAAGTGTCCCATCCGTCCAAACTTGAGACATTTTTTGCATGGGGTAGTGGGTAGGTGATGGTATTGACATTTGGTGCAAAGTGGAAACAGGCCAGTATAGGGTTTTCTGGCCGTTGCAGGTTGTGGAATAGCAGTAATGGGAGTGGCTTGAGTAGGTGCAGCTACAGTCATGGCTGCAAAATTCTTGATTGTCTTTTGTTTCTTTTTCTTGTGGTGATGTTGCTCAGGCTTCTTGCCTTCTTCAATCTGTGCTCTCTTGTACCCCTTTCGAGTGAGCACACCAGACTTAACATACTCTTCAGTAAGTGTAGCACCAAGCTGAATTGCCGCTTCCAAAGTAGTGGGGTTACTCCCCATAACAGTTCCACTGACTATTAGAGGTAAGCCTTCAATGTACTTCTCTATCCTGCGGGATAGAGGAGTAACCACATGTGGCACCAAAATACATAACTCATGGAAACGAGTTGTATATTTGGCGCTTTCGCCACTGTCTTGGACTAAGTTTCACATTTCCACCTCGAGTTTCTTCAGTTCATGGCGTGGACAAAACTGTTCCACCAATACCTTCTTGAAATCCTCCCATGGTAAGGCCAAAGCAACTTCTCGTCCTCTATTGTTCTTCTCAGAATTCCACCAGGTGAGTGCGCCCTTATGAAAAGCGCTTGAAGCCATCTTGACCTTCAGGTTTTCTGGACATCCGGTGAAGTCTAGGATGTCCTCAATGCTTTCCAACCATTGCAGTAGACTGGTAGCTCCCTCAGTACCAGAGTACTTAGGAGGCTTAGCATCATTGGACTGCTTATAAGTGAAGGTAGCAGTTCCGGCGTTAGTGGCATTTGAGTTGTGTGCTGAATCACTTGTACTTCCTCGAAGATTCTGAGTGATATCAGCGACCATACCCGGAATGACATCCCTCATATGTACAACGATGGCCCGGGCAATTTTGTTGATCTCATCATCGTTGCCACTTGTTGAACCCCCTCCGTTGGGATCACGTCGAGGAGGCATTCTACGAATAGAAGCCACAAGTGGTTCAGTAATGAGAAAGAATACAATTGAATTTACATGATAAAGTTAGTAATATGTCCATACTACTAATATTATCATTCAATTGTAACATGAGCAAATACACGTATAAGCAATTAACTTATTAGCATACTTCTCATGTGTATATGTATGATGTCTCATGATTTCTCTCCACCAAACCTACACACTGACACTTTCCCAGTATACCGAAGATAGCTTATATATAGGGCATACAAAAGGTTTCAGCAAACTGCCAGCCCAGTCGCCAGCCCACCACCGCTTCGATATACCACGATCATGCCCTTGCTAGCATTTGGCAATACGATTGTACTGACTTCCAAATATGTTCCATTGATTAAGAATCCCATGATCTTTGATCAATTGAACTGTGGTTGAATCTATGGTTGAATTACGGTTGAATTAGGTATGCACCTACTAACAATTGTTAACATGTAGAACTAATTCATCTGTGTGCTCTACATTTTTCTTGTTAACATATGTTAGTAAGTACTAAACATGTAATCACTTAAGAATTTCACTTAAGGTTTACATTTAAAGAATGTTCACAACTTGATTGATTCACACACAATGGTTGACTCATCTGTGGTTGATTAGCACAATGATTGTTTCACACACTTGTTTGATTCGTCTTTGATTGTTTCACACAATGGTTGTATCTCAAATGGTTGTATCTCATATGTTTGACTAATTTTCAATGATTCCAGTTGCTCCCGAATCTTTACTTCAAATACGAATGCCGAATTCCCCCTGTCATACTGAAGATAGCTTATATATAGGGCTTACGTAGGGTCAAGCAAACTGCCTGCCTAGCCGACATCCCATCACCACTTCAGTATGCCAGAGCTTGGCCGCCATTTGTATTTGAAGCTAGGATTCCAACTATTGATTGATTTTGATTGATTCATGATTGTCTCCTGAACTATGAATATGATTATGATTGTCAAAACCGAGGTTCTTGATTTACTAAAAATCAGGACCTTAGGTTTCAATATATGTGTCCTAGGTTAATTAACCTAGGTTCTCAATATCTACAGTATTGAGTATAATGATCTCCTTGTGTGGACTTCAACTAAAGAATGTTGTTACACAGATTCTAAGTTATGAAGTCTTAATGATAATGATAACATGATGAGAATTTTCAAATCAAAGATACTAAGAATACAGATCTTTGCCTCTGAAACTCTTAATAAACTCTGATTAAGAATTTCACATCAAGGATACTAAGAATACAGATCCTTGCCTCTGAAATCATGGAATGAACTCTGATTAAGAATTTCAGATCAAGGATACTAAGAATACAGATCCTTGCCTCTGAAATCCTAGAATGAACTCTGATTAAGAATTTCAGATCAAGGATACTAAGAATACAGACCCTTGCCTCTGAAATCCTTTAATGTGTATGCATTTGGGATCTTAATTTGGTTTCTAAAATTATAGAATTCCAAATTTAATCCCTTGACCTTTAACTAACTCTGAAAAGTATAGTCCCTAAGATCATGCAAGCGTATTGTAGACTTAATGCTTAACTTAAGTTTACTTAGATCCTAAGTATCCTCAAGCCTATAGCACTTCGTCCTATTGGGTATCTTAGGTTATAGTATAGGTCATTAAGTATTGGGTTTTTCCTAGTTCTCTACAACATTGGCTCTGATATCAACCTGTCACACTCCCCGCGCCGCGCGCGGAATCCACGGCGCGGTGACGATCGATGGTTGAATCATGCACAAGTATTGATTAAGAACAACCACAATGCATTACTAGATTTCATAAAGATTAGACCATTGTTTAGTTACAGACAATCTATCTATGTTACCAAAAGACTGACAACTACAGACCCAAAAATAATGTTTACAAAATAAGACTTAAACAAGACAATTAAACAATTAGGATTAAGTGTGTTTCTAAATCCATCCTAGCTTGTTTCTTCATCTTGTTCTTTCTTACAACGGTCTCCTTAGTTGTCCTTGAAAGTATACTAAACCTTATTACCTGAAACACGTGAAAAGTAACTGTCAACTACAGAAGTAGTTGGTGAGAACAATAGGTTTAACAATTGTAAATATGAATCTGCAATGTAAGGCATATTGTCACACCCCAACCCGAGGGGATTAGGGCATGACGATTGATTTCAAATCATTTAACTAACTTTGCGGAAGCATAGTTTAAATAATTCATAGCCCAAAGCAAACTAAAGCAAATAAAGTCTCAAACACACAGCAATTGTCTAAACTGCCACGCAGGGCCCAATAAAACATAATTCAATAACATAAATTGTTTTTCAATTAACTCCATTCTAAAGCCACACTACGCCTCTAGAAGCTCATCCAGTTCTCCTACTCTTACCAATTCAACCTGAAAGACATGCTAAAATACGTCAACTAAATAGTTGGTGAGAACATGAGTTTAATAATATGACACAATAGTAACAATAAGTATAACATGTGATAATTCAATAACAATACAACCAACCCTGTTCCATGCTCGGGCGTTTGCCTCATACACTGTTAGCCCACAACATGGTCAATTCCAATTTACTTCCCAATTCCGAGACCCGTTCCTGCTCTCGGTCATTCATGTATCATAAAGAATATATGCCACAACGGTTGCTGTTAACCTCAGTGGGGTTTCAACCTTTCTTTTACAAGGCCACCCTTTCGGGCCACTGTGCGTGGGGGATTCCCCAAGTAGTACTACCCATATACTCACCGGCTCCCCTTATGAGTTAGGGGTTGTAAATTATGTTTAATGTCTAGGGGAAGCAATTTTATATGAAACGGACGTTCATTATCACATAAATATAATTTTATAAACAGTTTATGGAGCATGCTTTCAGTATCCCAAAACAGTAAAAAGAAAAGGGATCACATGAACTCACCTGCAACTGATGTTTGGTTATCTGGCGATTGTAGGGATTGTTGGTAAATCTTGATTGGTTCACTTGCCTAGTGTATGTTTAGATTTTAGTAAGCATTCATGCCATAAATATTGGTGTGATATTGTTTTTCATTCAACAATATTTTCAAGTGTTCAAAATCTTTCGTGTTTAACAATTACTCATGGATTTAGGTTTACATATTTTATATGTTTTTCCCCCATTAATTTTTATTAGTAAAGGGTCTGGGTAAATTTTTATTTACTCATTCTCTACTATTTTATATTAACCACTTGTATCAAATATTGTTTTTAAAATCTTCAAAAATTCACAGATAATGATTCTGATCACTAAAAATTCCGAAACTATTTATATAGTCTCATACTGGTGTTATTTAACTCCTGTAAAATTTTCAGAATTTTTAAAGCTCGTTTACTATTTTAAACAATTTTAAACATTTTAAAAACCATTAATATTATAATAAATATTTCCCGATATGTAAAAATTACTAAACTTTTTATACAGTAAACAAATCATGTTCTTCGGCTACTGTAGAAATTTCAGAATTTTAGGAGGTCATTTACTTTTTAAAATGATTTTTGCACTATTTAATATATTAAATAACAAATAAATACTTGACAGACACTAAAAATTACCATATTTTTACTTAGACCTCTCAGTATTATTAGAATACTGGGAAAAATATTTACTTCATATTTTTGACAGTAACAAATTAAATTCGTATTTTTAACCTTTACAAAAGTTTTAAATGTCGATTAATAAGTTTAAACTATAAATTTTTAGTTTCAATATTTTTCCCAGGCCTTCTAACTATATTCATACCGACTTAAATTGTACTTAGGATTTTTATCACTTAGGAGCTATTTTTGATGATTTTATCAAGATTTATAGGGATTTTAATAAATCTATAACTTATTCTAGACATAACAATAAATACTCAAACTTTTTGAGTGTTATCCTAACATTATTATGGGCCTATTTTAGTTATACATTCTGTCCAGAAAGTGGTTAACATCATTTTTGATATTTTACATACTTACAAACCTTAGAAATTGGGTTTTTGGGACAAAATTAAAAATATAACATTCCTATCATCAAAACCCAATCTTTTCTACAATATTTCCAACAATAAAATCACATCTAGACCTGATCAAAATTTCGTGACATACACATTAGCATTTTAAAGTTGTAGTTTCCATGCATGCATATATATATTAATCCTTAGAGAGGTATAGTCATACCCTTGTGTTGTGAACTTGTGAACCATGATTCGAGATGATTCTTAGGATGGTTAGAACCTATCAAATGTGTAGAAAGGTTTTAGAGTTAGCTAGAAATATGAAAATGGGAGTTATGAGTTTCCAACTCATGGATTAACACATGCAAAACTTACGTGTGTTTGCATGGTTTTAAGTACTTGTCCCCCATGGATTTGGGTGTTTTAGAAAGGTATTAAAATCGATTTCTTAGAAGATGAAATGGTCCTTGTAGCGAAAATCATGATTTTTGTTTAGAAAAGACGAATTTTCACACATGCATGTACATGCATGTGTGCTTTTCGGATATTGGCATCAAAACTCATACTTGCATGTTTTGAAAAAGTTCAATATAGATGTTTAGGGGCTGTCGAGAGTTATGAGGATAGAAAAGAGTAGATAGGACAAGATTTTCGAGTTTTAGGAGCTCACTATCTAACCTTTGTGTCGAATGTAACCCTTTAACTCGAGATGGTCTTGTGTTGTGACCTCTAAACCGTCGATCTCTTGAGAGGGAGGGGCTGGAACTCGTCAAGCTTGAGAGAGAATAGAGAGTGAATTCCTTGAATAGTTAGAGTGTTGTGTGGTAAAATGAAATGTGGGTGGGTGATGCCGATTAAAAGAGAAAGAGAGAGAGTGAGGATTTGGTCAAGGTAAAAGAAAAAGATGGAAGGGGGATTGGTGGGTCGGTTATGGGATAGAGAGGAAAAGAGGGGATTGGTTAAAAATGTGGTGATGAAATAGGTTAGTGTGGCATTTTGTTTTCTTGTGCATATGCATGTATTTGATCGAATATATGTGTTTTGTGTATATATCTATATAGATATAAATCTTATGATGGTGATGTATGTGTAAGAGAGCAAGAATGATTTTTATTGGTGGTGATGGGTGGTGGGATAAAAGTTTATTTGATTGCATGTGTATGTATGTCGAGATATATGCATGTATTGGTATTAATGTGTGTGTGCGTCGGGTATAGATAGATAGAGAGAGAGAGTTTGTTTTGATTTGATGGTAATGCATGAGGGGGGGGGGGATTGGGTAATATAAAGGTGGTGTAAGGTTTTTGTTGTTTTGTGATTATGTATATGTGTGTGCATGTGAACCGTGTATGTGTGTATGGACATATATATGTGTAACCGTGTGTATATATATACACTATATATGTCATATAATTTCTTGAGTGCGTCACGCATGTATGAATATATGTATATATAGATAGTGTAGAAGAGTTGTATTTGATTCATCTAAATAATCTAGGCATGTATGGATATATGTGGGTGTCGCACATATGCATGAATGTGTAAACATATATAAGGTTTTTATTTGTTGAGTTATAATATTTTTAATGCGTGCATGAATATAAAATTGGAACGTATACATGTCTAAATATATAAATAATGTAAAGAGTGGTATTTTAAATTAGGTTAATCTATGCATGCAATTATATATGGTTGCATGTTCCTATAATCATCTCAACAAAGATGTATGTGTGTGTATGTCGTGATATACGTACAAATTTTAATATGATAATTATTTATTAGAAGTAGTTTTGCATTAGATAATATACCTATCATGAATTTAAGCATGCATAAAGTAAATATATATATATGAATATGTGAAATTATTGTTTCGCTTTATTTTCACTCATTGTGTCACATGGGTATATATATCATTATGTTTCATAGAAGGATTCTTGTTTCTAACCTTTATGGCATGGGTATTCTATTGTTCTCAACTAATGACATAATTTCTCTACTTAATGTTTCTAAGAAGTGTGTTTATCTAAACATATTAACAAAATGCATCGTAATTAAAGTTTTAATATAAACCTGGTTCGTGTGTTGTCACACATATGTATAAAACAATGAATGAAAATACATGGATGGTTGCAACCCAAACTAATATCAAGTCTGTAAAACGTGTGCAAACAGTCAAAAGACTGTTTACTAGAAGAGCCAACATATAATCAAGTCCGAAACTACGTTTGGAGTCAGAAAATGTATCAGCAACTTTGATATAACCATAATGTAACCAATTCTGCAGTTAGCTTTTAAAACAAATCTAAAAGCTAGCTCCATCTTTGGTCTGTCCAAATGTGTCCGCTTTCCCTTGTTGTGATCACCCAGTACTAACGCTAAATGAATATGTAACTTGATGTGTGTATAAGTTTG
Organism: Mikania micrantha; assembly: GCA_009363875.1. Lineage (NCBI taxonomy): Eukaryota > Viridiplantae > Streptophyta > Magnoliopsida > Asterales > Asteraceae > Mikania > Mikania micrantha. The sequence continues at coordinate 69,128,010 of CM018697.1, forward strand.
TTCACAATGATGAACACCATGCTTTTGAATACTTTGATTTGAAACCCTTGGTTGAATGCCTTATTTGATTACCATGATTTGAAAACCTTGCTTGAATACCATGAATTGAAAGCCTTCGATTGTATACCATCATGAAAAACTATTGATTTAAATCCCTTGTTTTGAAACCTCTGATTTAATTCTGAGAGCAGAGTCCTTGTGTAATAACAAGATTTATAAAATATCCTTTCATCCAAAACACAAGATTTTAGTAGAAGAGTTTATAGAAATTATTCTTTACAAGTATTAAACATTTATAAAACCTTTTTATGTAAAATAGATGTAAGCAGTTTAGTGATCCTTTTATAAAACATTTTAGTAGAAATTATTAAACAATTGATAAAACTATTATAAATGGTTGATAATTCCGTTGAAAATAGTTGAGAAATCCCTTGGATTTCTAGAGTGAACCTGTAACATTTGATCAATAGCATAACTCTTGTATATGAAATATGAATTGCATAAAGAATGTTTGATCACGTGTTCCACCCCCAAACAGTTGAAAAACAGTAAAAGAGGGGCTAATGTTCTCACCTGTCTGCAATAGACTCTGAACTATAACAAGTAGCAAGTAGCAAACAAGGCTTCTAACTGGCTCCTATATTATTGGAATCATATATAGAATATAAGATTTATGATTGTATAAACTTTGATTTATTGGTTGACTTGTGTCATCATGATCTTGATTAACTCTTGAATAACTTGTTCTCATGTTTAAGAATGTTGTGTGAATTTGAACATCATGATTGAGTCATTTGATCGATAATTGATTCATGAAAAGAATGTGTCATGTTCTTTTATGCACAAACTTGTTATGCATAAAATAACATGTGTTTGTGAATTTGATAAACCTTGTTAAACATGTAGTTTTTAAAGATGTTCGAATTGTTTTAAGTCTTTGGGATTATGACTTGATCTCTTAATCATGTTAAGTTATAAACTTAAACCGAATAAGATCAATTCACAATTACTTTAAGTTGTGGGCCAAACATTGGGCCTTGAGCCCATGAAACCATGGTGGGCTTAAACAAAGGCCATGGGCCTCTTAGGTTAGACATGGGCCAATGCGGTTGTTATCGGGCCGGTTAAATGGATTCTTGGGCCGAATCAAGTATGCCATTTGGGCTATGGATTTTCTCGGCTAGGAAGAGGATGGTCACAGCCTCCATGCAGCGAACCCTGATAAAGTTTTATTAGAAGGTTCGGCCACTAGTCAGCGAACCTTCGACTCCAATTAAGGTTTGGGTTCGGCTAATGATGTGGTGATCAAGGGTTCGTATGGCTGCAACATAGGTTCGGTGAATGTTTAGCTGTTAATGGTTCGTGCATGTTAACACCCACAGGTTCGTGACATGTCTGCTCATGGGTTCGTGTCTATCCTTAGGTTCGTCCGAAATGAGATGGGTTCGTTCCAGTTGAGGGTTCGCTACATGCTCTAAGGTTTGGTGGTTACATGCGGCTAGTAGGTTCGCCTAGGTTCGCTCCTATGTGATGGGTTCGGCTGTCTCCATGTGCTATCCCAGGTTCGCTCATCAGGCAGGAAGGGTTCGGGAGTGGTTCTACACAGGTTTGGTGGACAGGTGAGGTTCGCTAGGTTGGGTTCGTGACTTGATGCATGAAGGTTCGGCCCTGTAGGGTTCGGCCATGAACCACAGGTTCGGCTCTGAGCTGCTGAAATCGAGCATCATCCCACGAACCTGTCATCATCACTTCCATTCAACCTTGGTCCTTTAATCCAACCGTTCCCATGCTATGAATACACGTAGACACCTCCTCGAAGTGTTGTTAGTTCGACTAAAATGGCTTAGAACCGGCTAGAACTTTGGTTTAGACAAACACATACAAAAACCCTATTTTTCAGAATATTCATGGCTTTATACCTCGTTTTTGGTCGGCTAAAACTTCAGATCCTTTGTCCTTCCATGTAGGGAATGTCAAGAGCTTCGCGTAGGTTCAAAAATCATCCATTTTCGTCAAGAAACGAAGAAGATAAGAAGATTTTTGTGATGTTTTCTAGTGTGAGAAAGTGGAAACCGAAAATCTTAGAGAGAGAAGGTTGGGCTGCAATAAATGAGGAGGAACACCCTCATTTGGTGTTTATATACCCTCGGGGTATTCGGGTTCGTTTTGGTTGCTCGGTTCGCGTTTTCGGAAATTTTACGCGCTTTAAATAAAAGAGTTATTATTCTCATCATCTTGATGAGTTTCAAAATTGTAAAAATGTAAAATAATTTATTTTACTTATTTTTATGTTTCGTTCGTTGACAGACCGTTAAATGACTATAATTACGTGTATACCCACAATCGCATACGTTTTTCGATCGTATTATTTATTTATTGTCGTTTACTCGTAATTATAAGTTCAACATTCGTATCTTTATGGATCATCACCCATAACTATACTCAGTCTCGCTTACGCATTACGATCTTGTTTAACTAATTCGTTTGTCATAATATTCGTCTAAACACTACGCACTAACATTATCCCATTACACCGAACGCAGTATATGTATAGGCCATACCCCAGAGTCCAGCTACCTGCCTTATCTGACGCCATCCCACCACTGTTTCGATATAATACGATACTGTTCTTGCCTAGCGAAATCGACTGTAAATAAATAATACATACTTGTTCCTATTTAAATAAGATCCTATCACACACAAACACAATCATGAACACTTGAATCACATTGAAAACACTGAATTAAACACATATTGTACTATCACTGTGTATGACTACCATGACTACATGCACAGATGTTACAGTTATGGTGATTTTGGTGATGAGACTCCCGTGAGAGAGGGTAAAACCGAGATTTAGAGAGAGAAAGAGGTAGATGGAGAAATAAATGAGAAATAAATGCTTGGTTGGGGTTTTTATACCCCGAGCAAGTTTGGGTTCTTTCGTTTGCTCGGTTTTCGTTTTCTTTACGTTTACGAAACGTAACGCAAAATTTACGAATATAAATAAAATAGTTTTCTTTTAACCTTTTTAAGGTGGTTATTCCTAGTAAATGTTTTATAATTCTTTATTTATTTTTATTGTTTCGAAACGTTTATTTTTATTAGTTTCGTCAGATCGTTTCATCTTCGAGCGTATTCGTTCGAATCGTCACCCGAACGAACACGACGACGGTTTCACGTTCTGATTTTTGTTTTCTACTTTTCAGATACCATTCAGAACGTTAAATGTTACACGTCGTATCTCAAAACAGTATATATATATAATAAAGAATAAAGGATTTATTTGTTGACTGGTCAAACATGGTTCAAATGGCTTAAATAAATTTGAATAAAAGATGGTCGGTTGAGTTTGAAAGACGACCCGTCAATTTCCGGTTTAAACTGGACCCAAACACAAACGAGATGAACTAACGTTAGAATATATATATATATAGGGGAGGGATATTCTAAGAAGGCAAAAAACCATGAGAAGTGTGAGAAGCCACGAGAATGTGACATGTGTATTTTAGGGTAAAGGGTATAAACGTCAACACATAAATGGAGGCTGCACATGCAAGTCACATGTTAATTCCACCAAATTTTTTAAACGTATGTAACTATTTTATACGTTAATTTTTTTTAAAAAAAATTACACCATAAAATCACAAATTTCTTTACCTTTCTAACGATTATAATATTGTTATATTTAACAATAGAAAAAGAACAAACATGTATGTTCTTGAAACTTGTGCGTTTTTATGGTGTTTTCATATTGTTTGTGAAACTAGACGTTTTATGGTGTTTTTGAAAAAGAACACAACGTTTTTTAATTGCGTCATTTACACATGATGTTTTATGGTGTTTCTATACTGTGTAATTTTCACAAACATTTTATGGTGTTTTTGAATTGTAATTTTATTTATGGTGTTTTTGAACTGTAATGTTATTTATGGTGTTTTTGGACTGTAATTTTATTTATGGTGTTTTTGAACTGTAATTTTATTTATGGTGTTTTTGAACTGTAATTTTACACATTGTGTTTTATGGCGTTTTTGAAAACTAAAAAACATGTCGTTCTAAACTTTGTGTTTTTACACATTTAAGTTTAAAACGTCATGTATAAAATGTTTATGAACCAGGTGTTTTTGTTATGGTGTTTTTCAAATGTTTATGAAATATAACGATTTATGGTGTTTTTAGTATTCAAAAACACCATAAAAATGTCTTGTCTTAGTTTCAGGAATATCCGAACACAAAAACACCATAAACACAATAACATATCTTGAAAAAACGCCATAAACAATAAAATATCTCGAAAAAACATCATAAACTAAGTTAAAAACACCACGTACAAACTTAGGTGTTTATGGTGTTTTTCGTTTTCAAAAACACCAAAAAATGTCCTCATTTAGTTTTATTAATACGCAAACACCAAAAAATAACATAAAATGTTAACATCATAAACACCATAAAATATCTTTGAAAACACCATAAACATACATATGGGTAAAAAACACCATAATAGATCAGTTTCGTATATATTGGAAAAACACCATAAACATATGGTTCGTGAAACTCATTTTAGGTTGTTATTTTAATTTTAAAAAATATATTAATATTATACTCATTAGAAAGATAAAAAAATGCTCGATTTTATGGTGTAATTTTTTTTAAAAAATACTAACGTATAAAAAAGTTATTAGCGTTTAAAAAAGATGGAGGAAAATGCATGTGACTTGCATGTGCAAGTTTTTGGCTAGATCTTCCCATTCTACCCCTACTGATGGTTTTAACTTATAACTATTTACGAAAATACCACTAAATTAATCTCAACCACAAAACCAATTGATCTAATGGTTGAGATCTCTTCTCACACTTCTCATGGTTTTAAAACTATTTAGCCAAACCTTATATATGTATATATTGCATATATAAGTTCACGTGCTGTTAAAAAAAGCAAATATATGTATATATTGCATATATCAAGCTCACGTTCAAAAATAAAAAAAAAATAAAAAAATAAAAAATATATATATATCTTTTGAAGACTACATACATGGTTTTAAAGGCCCAGTTATGTTTAAGTGATACTCCACTATTCATAAAGGAGTTCGAGTAGCTGAAACCAGACAGCATGAGCAACGAGCAGGAGAAGAAGAAAAAAAAAAAGAAAGGGTTTCAACAAGCAACACAACAACGTAATCGAGAGGAATCAACTACGAGTCTTGAACCCAAATGATTTGGGAACTACCATTATCAAGATGTGAATAATATTTAAGCTATCTTAACTATTGCATTTACACAATTAGGGTTCTTGAGTTTAAGAGTAATCTATTTTACCCTTTTTGTATAGGGTCGTTTATGAGATGAAGTTGAAGCTTAAAATCATATAATCAAGAGATTAGGGACGATTTGAGAAGAAAATGGAGGCTAAAAGTATGGATTTCTTCTCTTTGGTCAAATGTAGGTATATGTATATCAAAGTTCAACAATTTAGAGCTTTTGACTTTATATGTAGGTTAATCCATATACTTGTGTAAAGACTTGAACTTGAGCATCATTGGGCACTTAGAAAGGTATTGACACTTGCTAATTTTTTTTTAGTGGTTATTTGACTCAAAACATGATCTTTTTGGTACCTAGAGTAAATAAGGGCAAAAATGAGCATTTTAACTAAATCGACCCGATAAGTATTTTTAAGAATGAGCATATGTGGATTACGTTCAAAAATGTTATAGAAGCTCACTTGGATATAAAATGTTAGAATTTAGTCATTTGGCCAATGATGGTATGTAAATTGTAAAAATATATTTTTGAGGGCAAGTTTGACTTTTAAAAGTCAAACTACCAAGAATATAGACTATGGTTTTAAACCATCATTATGTTTAATGTTTCTAAAAGTATTATTGGTTTCGTTAACCGTATTTGACTACTCAAGACTCTATCGGTCTAGTATGAGCCATAATATACATATATATATATATATATAGGATCCGCATCCTATAATAACCCTCTCTTATTGCATAACCCAAAATAACCCTGCAAGATGAACCCGAATCTTTGGTTTTTTTTTCAAAATATATAGGATGCGGATCCTATATATATATATATATATATATATATATATATATATATATATATATATATATATATATATATTATGGCTCATAGGGGTGTTCAAAAAAATCCGTATCCGAATCCGAAATCGAAATATCCGAAAATCCGTATCCGAAATATCCGAAAGTTCGGATATCCGGAAGTTCGGATATCCGGAAGTTCGGATATCCGGAAGTTCGGATATCCGGAAGTTCGGATATCCGGAAGTTCGGATATCCGGAAGTTCGGATATCCGAAGGTCCGGATATCCGGAAATTCGGATTCGGATTCGGATAGTAATTTTGAAAAATTTCGGATAGTTCGGATATCCGAACTATCCGAAATAGTTATTTTTTTCGGATAGTTTTCGGATATTTTTCGGATATTCGGATATTTTTTCGGATATTCGGATATTTTTTCGGATATTTCGGATAGTTTTTCGGATATTCGGATATTTTTTCGGATATTTCGGATAGTTTTTCGGATATTCGGATATTTTTCGGATATTTCGGATATTTTTCAGATTTTCGGATATCGGGATGTATTTTTTTTAAATTTTTCCCCCTTTTTTTAGAGTTCGGATATCCGAACAGATATCCGAATCCGAATCCGAAATTTCGGATATCCGAACTTTGGATATCCGAAATTTCGGATTCGGATTCGGATAGTGAAAACCACTATCCGAAATTTTCGGATATCCGAAATTCGGATATCCGAACCTCCGGATATCCGAATTTGAACACCCCTAATGGCTCATACTAGACCGATAGAGTCTTGAGTAGTCAAATACGGTTAATCAAACCAATAATACTTTTAGAAACATTGAACATAATGATGGTTTAAAACCATAGTCTATATTCTTGGTAGTTTGACTTTTAAAAGTCAAACTTGCCCTCAAAAATATATTTTTACAATTTACATACCATCCTTGGCCAAATGACTAAATTCTAACATTTTATATCCAAATGAGCTTCTTTAACATTTTTGAACGTAATCCACATATGCTCATTCTTAAAAATACTTATCGGGTCGATTTAGTTAAAATGCCCATTTTTGCCCTTATTTACTCAAGGTACCAAAAAGATCATGTGTTGAGTCAATTAACCACTAAAAAAAATATTAGCAAGTGTCGATACATTTCTAAGTGCCCAATGATGCTCAAGTTCAAGTCTTTACACAAGTAGATGGATTAACCTACAAATGAAGTCAAAAGCTCTAAATTGTTGAACTTTGATATACATATACCTACATTTGACCAAAGAGAAGAAATCCATACTTTTAGCCTCTATTTTCTTCTCAAATCGTCCCTAATCTCTTGATCATATGATTTCAAGCTTCAACTTCATCTCATAAACGACCCTATGCAAAAAGGGTAAAATAGATTACACCTAAACTCAATAACCCTAATTGTGTAAATGCAATAGTTGAGATAGCTTAAATATTCTTCAGATCTTGATAATGGTAGTTCCCAAATCGTTTGGGTTCAAGACTCGTAGTTGATTCCTCTCGATTACGTTGTTGTGTTGCTTGTTGAAACCCTTTCTTTTTTTTTTTTCTTCTTCTCCTGCTCGTTGCTCATGCTGTTTGGTTTCAGCTACTCGAACTCTTTTATGTATAGTGGAGTATCACTTAAACATAACAGGGCCTTTAAAACCATGTATGTAGTCCTCAAAAGATTTTTCTTGTTTTTTTTTTATTTTTGAACGTGAGCTTGATATATTCAATATATACATATATTTGCTTTTTTTTAACAGCACGTGAACTTCTATATATATATTGCTTGAACTTTAATATATATATAGGGTTTGAATCCTTTAGAACCCGATCTTAAAGAGAAAACCCTTAAACCCTACGTGGACCGTTAAATCAAACTTATTTTATATTTTAATTAATTAAACAGAAAAACAAATGTGGTCCACAATTAAAGTTAAATCTTTTAATGGGGCCTTTGAAAAGAAAATGTCTCTTTTACCCTTTAAGAAATATAAGTGACTTTTTTCACTCTCTTTCCTCTCTCCTCATTAATGAATCTATATTCTCTCTTCTGTCCATTCTCTTTTCTCTCTCCTCTTTCCTATCTCCTCACTCTTCTTTTTCTTCTCTCTCCTTATTTGAATTCGTTTTTTCTCTCTTCTCTCCTCTCTTTGTCTTTTTCTATATAAATGACTATTAAAATAAAAAAAATTTAAAGAAAAACAAAAAATTTACACGTGTATCAAACACAAATTTCACTATACAAACACAATATTACATATTTTCAACCATAATAAATATTACACACGTGTATCTTACATATGAAACAAAAAAAATTACATAGGTGTAATTTATAAAAGAACATCAAATAAATCAAAACACCAAAAACTACACATGTGTAGGTGTAATATTTTATAAATCTCAAATATATAAAATATACACATGTGTATATTTTTATTTCTACACATGTGTATTATTTTGAGTAAAGTATACTTTGTGTATTAAAACTTTTACACTTTTATTTATACGCATTTGTAATTTTTTATATTTTATTGTAAAAATACGATTTTTTAATTTCGTATAAAAAATATACATTTTTGTTGTTTTGAAATTTTAAAAAACAATTTTTTTAATTGATGGAAAGAGAAGAGATAGATGAGAGAGAAAATTTGATATTAATAAATTATTTTATATATGTGTAACATCACTGTACTTTCGGTTGTCCGTACGTCCGTACATCCGTACGAATGTACTGTTACGACCGGAGCTTTATTACTTATTAATGATTATGAATTAATGATATTCATTACTGATATTATCACTGTACTGGTATGCATGTTCATAATTTATTATACGCGCAAACCACGGGAAGTTTAGTTGTAATTCAACTAAACAGACCCGTAGTGTTTATCGCAGTTACTTATTATTGATGATGATGGATTAATGGTCTGAGAATGGATTTGGGTTAGAACTGGGAGTCTATTAGAGTCTGGTTGCTAAACGTGGTCAAGGACCCATGGTCATGGTTTATCGAAATAGCGGTGGGACGGTGGCTAGGGCAGTTGCGACTGACCCTTACATATGCCCTATATATATGCATATTTCGGTCTATCATGGATGTGTCAGTGACTAGGGTTTAGTGGGTTTTGGTTTGGGGAAAACGATAATATTAATGTATTAAATAATGGGAATTATTTACGCGATGTGAGTTACGAACATTAATTAAACGCGAGTATTAATTCAGAAACATTTAACTTAATGATGTATTCGCGTGGGTGACGATTCACACGAATATAATTATTAAGAATAATATTCTGAAACGATATTCCATAAATCATAAATCAAATCGAAATACGATACGAGCATCGGATTCGCAAAGGTGACGATCTTTACGAATACGTACGCGAGTACCGCGTTTCGACGAGATAATTAAATAATATCAAACGATATTAATTTAATAAATTAAAACTAAGAATATTTATTAGGAATCACAACCTAAAATGATTTCGAATAAATTGATTTATTATTAATTTATTTGTTTAACGATAATGAAACGGAATCAATTTATGAAACATTTTATTTAAAACCATTTTAATTAAACAAAAACTAAGTTATTTAAAACGATTTATTGTTTTAAATATGTTACGTTAGAAAACCGAGCATGTTGTTACATTTCACGCGTATTAAACGAGATCTGTTACGAGACAAAGATTTTTTTTAGAAATCATGATAATTAATGAAACCATATTATTATTTAAACACTTCATATTTAAATATGTTTAACGAGAAAAAACCGAGTTTTTATTATGTTTTATCGCGATAAAAACGAGACCAAACACGGGGATACTACACGCGATAAAAGAAAGATTTATCTTCCTTTTTCTCTCATTATCTCTACACACACTCTCTCTCTATTTCACCTAAAAACACACACATAACCTTCTCTCTACGATTACGAGCTCGTTTCTTGGTGGATTCGCGAGATCTCGGCGCCTACACGACCGCGTGAACGAGAGCTACAAGGGGACACGAAGAAACCTCAATTTTGACCGACGGGTTGAGGTAAATCTCAGTTTTGTTTCTGTTTTTCGCACCATCACCAAACCGGTTGTGTTTAAACATGTTAAACAAGATCCATACCTCAAACCGAGTTGTTGTTGAGCCATGGAAACCACGATCGGACCTGCAATGGATTAGGACCCGAGATGGTGAGGCGGGACTTGATGGTTCGTGAAACAACAAAGGAGGGCCGAACCCTGCGTGGGCAGCCACTGGCCGATCCTTTTGAGCCCACGAACCTTGTTGAGCAAGTTAGTGAGGAGCGAACCCTGCCCCGCGAACCCTTGCTCATCCTTAGGGCAGCGAACCCTGGTCTACAACTTGGTATTTTGGCCGAACCCTGGCCTGTCCCGAACCTGCTGCAACAATTGGCGAACCTTGCTAATGGCTACGAACCATGGGTGACGAACCCTGAGCCGAACCCTAGTCACCTTAGGAGCCGAACCTATATTTTGTTGGTAAAGGTTCGCTGCCTCTTTGGAGGTTAAACACTAAATCTTGTTTCTTTAAGGAATTTGAAATAATTGGTGGACATAACCATTATAAATATACATTGATATATACATATGTAAATATACACACATATACGTACCCATGCATGCATGCAAGGAAAATTAAGTGACTATTATTCCATAAGTATCAATTTGAATTATGAAATCATATGGGTTGAACATTTTATAAAGTCAAGCTAAACATATATTCTTGATCGAGAATTTAACAGATTTAGTAACTTAGGTTTCATGATGATAACCTAACTAAGGGTGCATGCAAGTATGGGTATAGATACGTGTATGATAAGGATTAACATCTTTGAATATACATAATTATGGAGAAACACATAAGGAAATTTGCAACTAATTATCATGTAGAAAATAAGTTAAACTAACAAGTTTAGTTGGTTCCCGTATGATAATCATTTATAAAAAAAAAAACCTCAAGTGAATGATTAAACTCAGACTGGAAAAACGAAGTTAACGAAATGCTTGAGCATCACAAGAAAACACTTATGGACACTTAAATTAATAGAATTATCAATACTTATAAACACGATCACATATTAAATTTACAGATTCTTGAGTTACCTTGAGTTTACATACGCGAGCGCGCATTATACGAGAACCCGGATTCTAAGGACTTCAGGTGAGTTCTCATAACCTCCTTTTCTTTAAACCACTTTGTTTTTAAAACTCGGAGGTGAAGCATGTATACCAAATTAAATATTATTTTGATAACACAAGGTTAATACCTGTTTATCAATATGATATTCACATTTATAAATTATCATTATTATTGGATTGTCTCTTATATTTATATCCATGTAAATATTGTCATTGACTTCGGTCAATAACAAAGATTACATGAATTGTCACATACTCCGTAAATCATTGCCTTTAACTTCGGTTAATTGCTTTGAATTCATGTATTGTCACGTGGAGGATTCCACATCTGTGAATCATTGTTTTAACTTCGGTTAATTACTTTGACTTCATGTATTGTCACGTGGTTAGCTACCACTCCATGAATCATGTATTTAACTTATGTTAATTACATAATGATCATGTATAGTCACGAACATTATTTGAGAATATGATTGATGAGATTGGTTGATTAGTTTGTGGATTGATTATCTATATTTGAGTATGATTATTTGTGATTGACTATGATTGATTTGGTCATGTGGTTATGTGATTGTGTATGTGTTTGATTGTTGAATTGATGGATGTGTGTTGGATTATCTCATACAGGTATTCATATGGATTTTCTCAAGAAGATCATAAGTTTTATATTCGTTTTAAATAAAGCATTTTATAAAACCATTTTAAGCATAAACTTTCAAACTCATTTTACTAAAACATTTTTTTTTAAATATAAAAACTTATGATTACTCACCAACTACTTTTGTAGTTGACACTTGGTTTTCTTACATGTTTCAGGTGATGGAGACAAGTAGGAATGAAGAGAGGATCTCTTCTATTTTGGACATCATCATATAGGATCTTGGACTTAGTTAATTAACTAAATTTCTGGCGATTAGAGTTTAGTTAGTTTAACTAATTCTTTTGTGTAATTGATGTAATTGATTCATGACGAACATGATTATTGTGTAATTATGATGTTTGCTTAAATGATATATGATGATTGAATTAGATGCCCACGAGCTTTTGAACAATCTACACATCCCTCGTGGCATCCCGACGTTTCCGCCATCGGTCGGGGTGTTACAGATTGGTATCAGAGCCTGGGTTATAGGGAATTAGGTTACTAGAAATGGCTGACCTAGTCTATAACCGTAGGATACCCTAGTATGAAGTAATTTCATACACTAGTTAGTATATTCAGGATTTCATGCCTATGTGTTTATTACATGTTAACTGAAATCCTGTTATACATCTGATATATGTATGCTGCTTATAAATTTCTTGCTTATGTGTGCCCTAATGATTCGATAAGGACATGCACGTGGTGTATCGTAAAGGTGGTGGGACGTTGGCTAGGGCAGTTGCGACTGACCCTTACATATGCCCTATATATATACCATTTACGGTACATTGGGTGGATGTCAGTATTGAAGAATGTGGGAACTACCCGTTTGGGAAATTACCTGCTTAAGAAATTAAATGCTTAGGAATTATCTGCTTTAGGAATTATTTGTTTTATCTATAAACTCCAGACAAGGACACACTCGTGGTATACTACAAAGGTGGTGGGACGGTGGCTGGGGCAGTTGCGACTGACCCCTACATATGCCCTATACATATACCATTTGTAGTATATTGGGGGTCTGTCAGTGTCAGGAACTTAGAATATTATTAGGAAACCCTGCGAGGTTATGATTGATGGTTGGTGATGATATGTTGGTTGAGAATGTGTTGGATTGACATTTTGATGATCACATTGATGGACACTACTAAATTCACTTATGAACCATAATGATTGGACACGTAGGGTGCATAGGATTAACGAACGATATGAGCGATTAGTGATGGAATATGGACTTGGGTGATGATATAGACACTTGATGATAATATAAACGTATAGTGATGATACTAACACTTAGTGATGGTATGGACACTTGATGAGAATAAACTATAGGGAGGATATGAACACTTAGTGACAATAAGAGCACTTCGTGATGATATGAACCCTTAATGATGATTATCTACATTGGGATTGATATGGATTTTAGTGAACTTATACAGTTGGGGGAAACTTAATGTCAGGTGAACTTAGACATTAGGTGAACTTAGAAATAGGCAAGCCTACATGTCAGGTGAACTTAGACATTAGGCAAACCTAATTGTCCAAGGACACTAGTGATCACTTCACTCAAAATTATCCTATTTAGGATAAGGTTTGTGAAGTGAGATTATGGTGAAATACATGACACACTCTACACACTAGCAAGGGCATAATCGTGGTGCAATGGAACGGTGGTGGGACGGTGTAGGGGAGATTGCGATCTACCTCTGCATATGCCCTATATATAAGCTTGTTGCATTGCATTGGGAGGTTGTCAGTGTTAGTATAGAGTGAGGAATGTATAGGACCTAGGAAATAGTTAGTTAACACTAGTTATGACCAACTAGGACACTTAGAATAATAATAGGAAATTATAAACCTTTTTGAGTTTAATGACTGATAGGAGAGAAATATAGTTCCTATATGTAATCCTAATTGTCTAATGAACTCATTTAAACATTGTTTGTATGACTTACGTTGTAAACGGTAGTAACATGTTTCTATTTCCTTCAGAAACATGCCGCCACGCCGTCACAAAGGAGATGATACGAACGCAGAGGATGCTAACGGTAATGCCAACCCTGGCATGCAAGAGTTAGCTAACCTCATCACTGGGTTGGTGAACCAGTTGACTCAGGCCAACCAAAACATCAACCAGAACCGAGGTGGTGCAAACCAGACAACTTGCACATTCAAACACTTCAATTCCTGTAATCCCCTGAAATTCACGGGTGCTGAATCGGCCACTGGTCTGCTGCAGTGGTTCGAGAGTATGGAGAACACCTTCATCAACAGTGAATGTCCCGAGAATCTGAAAGTCCGTTATGCCACCAGTGTTTTCCAAAAGAGAGCCCTGACTTGGTGGAATGGGGAAAAGCGAACTAGGGGAGTGGATGATGCACTCGCACTGACGTGGACTGAGGTCAAGAACTTGATGACTACTGAATTCTGTCCTCGAAGCGAGATGAGGAAACTGGAGGCTGAGTTCTGGGAGCTCAAGCAGGATAGCGGGGAGAACGTCATCTATAATACTCAGTTTCATGAGTATAGTTTACTGGTACCTCATATGGTGACACCTTTGGAAAGAGCAATTGAGAAGTATATCGGGGGACTGCCGATATAGATTCAGGACACGGTCTACGGGAGCAATCCCAAAACACTTGAGGCCGCTATCCGTTTATCTGCAACTCTTACTGATAATCACGTGAAGAATGGAACTCTTACTCGGAAGGGATATAAGAAGACTGACACCAAGACTGCTGCAAAGGAAGTCAAAACTGAAGTCAAGTCTGAAGCTGCTAGCTCATCCAAAAGCAGCAACAAGAAGAGGAAGAATAGAAACTTTACGGTCACTGTACCTGCTGCTAAGTAGGCGCAGCAGTCATCCAACAACTCTACTGCAAGAAATTACACTGGGAACACTCCCCAATGTAATACTTGTAGATATCATCATGCACCTAACTTGCCATGTCGCGTCTGCAACAACTGTGGCAAGTTTGGGCACTATGCTAATGTTTGTCGGAGTGCACCGCAAGCACAAAGGATGCAACATGCACCGCTTGCATTGCCAGCTCCTCATGCACAACCTATTCCGGCTGTACCCATTCGCCAGGTACCTCAAGCACAGGCAAGAGCCTGTTATGAATGTGGTGAAGTGGGTCACTTCAGAAATCAATGCCCAAAGTTGACTGGAAATAATCAAAGGGTGGCAAGAGGCCGGGCTTTTCAGTTGAATGCTCCGGCTGCTCAAGCCAACCAGGACGTCGTCAACGGTACATTTCTGATCAACAACTCTTATGCATCTGTCTTATTTGATTCTGGTGCCGATAGGAGTTTCGTTTCATATGATTTTGAATGCTTGCTTGGTAGAACACGTACATATTTAGATAAACCGTTTAACGTGGAGGTGGCTGACGGAAACACTATTGATATTGACACTATTATCGTTGGATGTACGGTGAACTTAAATGATCACGTTTTCCCAATTGATCTCATACCTATGCATCTTGGTAGCTTTGACGTTATCATAGGCATGGACTGGTTAGCCACCCACAAAGCGGAGATAGTATGCCATGAAAAGTATATTCGTATTCCCTTACATTCGGGTGAAACTTTGAGAATATTTGGAGAAACTGCTAGTAAAGGTCTTAAGTTAGTGTCTTGCACTAAAGCACACAAGTACCTTAGAAAGAAATGTGTAGCATTTCTAGCTCATATTGTGGAGAAGAAAGAGAAAGAAAAGAGAATTGAAGATGTTCCAGTGATACGAGATTTTCCGGAAGTATTTCCAGATGATTTGCCGGGTCTTCCACCAGAACGTCAAGTTGAGTTCCGAATCGACTTAGTACCTGGTGCGAACCCAGTCGCCAAAGCTCCCTACAGACTTGCGCCTTCGGAGTTGCAAGAATTGGCGAGCCAGCTGCAAGAACTTACCGATAAAGGATTCATTCGCCCGAGCCATTCGCCATGGGGTGCACCGGTCCTGTTTGTCAAGAAGAAGGACGGGTCATTCCGAATGTGCATCGACTACCGCGAGTTGAACAAACTCACAATCAAGAATCGATATCCACTGCCGCGTATCGATGATCTCTTCGATCAGCTTCAAGGCTCGGCATGGTTTTCAAAGATCGATCTTAGGTCTGGGTATCATCAGCTTCGAGTACATGATGATGATATTCCCAAGACAGCTTTTAGAACGAGATATGGCCACTATGAATTTCTGGTAATGCCTTTCGGCCTTACCAATGCACCTGCGGTTTTCATGGATCTCATGAACCGTGTTTGCAGGCCATACTTGGATAAATTTGTGATTGTATTCATTGATGATATTCTGATCTATTCAAAGACCAAGGAAGAACACGAGAAACACCTCAAGTTGGTTTTGGAGATCCTAAGAGAAGAGCGACTGTATGCCAAATTCTCTAAATGTGAATTTTGGCTTAAGGAAGTTCAATTCTTGGGACACATAGTCAACGAATACGGTGTTCACGTGGATCCTGCAAAGATTGATGCTGTGAAGAATTGGAGTACACCGAAGACACCCACGGAGATTCGATCATTTCTCGGACTTGCCGGTTACTATCGGCGGTTCATCTCGAATTTCTCCAGAATTGCTGTCCCTCTCACTTCTTTGACTCAAAAGAATAAACCTTATGAGTGGGGACCAAAGCAAGAAGAGGCATTTCAGACCTTGAAGCAGAAACTTTGTGATGCTCCTGTCTTGACATTGCCTGATGGAAATGATGATTTTGTGGTTTACTGTGATGCATCCAACTTAGGTCTCGGTTGTGTTCTCATGCAACGGGGAAAGGTTGTGGCTTATGCATCAAGACAATTGAAGATTCACGAAAAGAACTACACCACACACGACTTGGAACTTGGTGCAGTCGTGTTTGCCTTGAAGATATGGAGACACTATCTTTATGGCACTAAGTGTGTAGTGTTCACTGATCATAAAAGCTTGCAACATATTCTCAATCAGAAAGAACTCAATATGAGACAACGGAGATGGGTTGAACTGTTGAATGATTATGACTGTGAAATTCGCTACCATCCTGGTAAGGCGAATGTAGTAGCAGACGCGCTTAGTCGCAAGAGTCAAGTTCAAATCCATAGTGTCCGAGTGCACAATAACCTCCGTAATGATATTCTCACAGCCCAACAACACTCATTAGCTCAAGATGACTTGAAAAATGAGATGTCTTGCGGGGCTGAAATACTGTTGGAAACTAAGGATGATGGTTTGATGTATTATTTGAATCGGTTGTGGATACCGAACAGGGGTGATCTCAGGATGGTGATTATGAATGAAGCTCATAAGTCTTGTTACTCAATCCATCCAGGTTCTGACAAGATGTATCAAGACCTTAGGGACTTGTACTGGTGGCCTGGAATGAAGAAGGATATTGCTGAATATGTGTCTAAGTGCCTTAACTGTGCCAAAGTCAAGGCCGAACATCAGCGACCTTCGGGATTGTTATTACAACCAGAGATACCGATGTGGAAGTGGGAGAATATTTCCATGGATTTCATTACTAAACTCCCACGAACTGCAAACGGTAAAGATAGCATTTGGGTTATTGTTGATAGATTGACTAAGTCGGCTCATTTATTACCGATACGCGAAACTTACCCTGTGCGGAAGTTAGCTCGCATCTACATTGATGAAATCGTTAGCCGACATGGTATTCCCTTGAGTATAATATCGGATCGTGATGCTCGTTTCACGGCACGATTTTGGGAATCACTTCATGAAGCCTTTGGAACAAGATTGGATCTTAGCACCGCTTATCATCCTCAAACGGATGGTCAAACGGAGCGAACGATTCAAACATTGGAAGATATGTTGAGAGCTTGTGTCATCGATTTCGGTGGCAATTGGGATGGCCATCTACCATTGGTTGAGTTCTCGTATAACAACAGTTATCACGCGAGCATTGGTATGGCACCGTTTGAAGCTCTCTATGGCAGGAAATGTCGGTCACCTATTTGTTGGACCGAAGTCGGCGATTCGCGGATTACTGGTCCAGAGATTATTCAGGAAACGACTGACAAGATCCGCCAGATCCGCGACAATCTGTTAGCTGCTCGCAGCAGACAAAAGAGTTACGCGGATAAACGAAGAAAACCTCTAGAGTTTGAAGTGGGAGATATGGTATTGCTTAAAGTGTCGCCTTGGAGGGGCGTTGTTCGATTCGGAAAGAAGGGGAAGCTTGCTCCACGATATGTTGGCCCTTTTAAGATCCTTGAACGGATCGGGAAGGTCGCTTACAAATTAGAACTTCCTCCTGAACTTAGTAATGTGCACCCGACGTTTCACGTGTCCAATCTAAGAAAGTGCTTAGCTGATCAAGATCTTCAGGTACCACTCGATGACATTCGTATCGATGATACCATGCACTTTGTTGAAAAACCAGTGGAGATAATGGACCGTGAGGTTAAACAGCTCAACGCAGTAGAATTCCAATTGTCAAAGTCCGTTGGGAATCGAAGCGGGGTCCAGAATTCACATGGGAGGGGGAAGATCAGATGAAGCTTAAGTACCCACATTTATTTACTACGGTCACTCCAAGTTGAATTTCGGGACGAAATTCCTTTAACTAGGGGAGACTGTAACATCACTGTACTTTCGGTTGTCCGTACGTCCGTACATCCGTACGAATGTACTGTTACGACCGGAGATTTATTACTTATTAATGATTATGAATTAATGATATTCATTACTGATATTATCACTGTACTGGTATGCATGTTCATAATTTATTATACGCGCAAACCACGGGAAGTTTAGTTGTAATTCAACTAAACAGACCCGTAGTGTTTATCGCAGTTACTTATTATTGATGATGATGGATTAATGGTCTGAGAATGGATTTGGGTTAGAACTGGGAGTCTATTAGAGTCTGGTTGCTAAACGTGGTCAAGGACCCATGGTCATGGTTTATCGAAATAGCGGTGGGACGGTGGCTAGGGCAGTTGCGACTGACCCTTACATATGCCCTATATATATGCATATTTCGGTTTATCATGGATGTGTCAGTGACTAGGGTTTAGTGGGTTTTGGTTTGGGGAAAACGATAATATTAATGTATTAAATAATGGGAATTATTTACGCGATGTGAGGTTACGAACATTAATTAAACGCGAGTATTAATTCAGAAACATTTAACTTAATGATGTATTCGCGTGGGTGACGATTCACACGAATATAATTATTAAGAATAATATTCTGAAACGATATTCCATAAATCATAAATCAAATCGAAATACGGTACGAGCATCGGATTCGCAAAGGTGACGATCTTTACGAATACGTACGCGAGTAACGCGTTTCGACGAGATAATTAAATAATATCAAACGATATTAATTTAATAAATTAAAACTAAGAATATTTATTAGGAATCACAACCTAAAATGATTTCGAATAAATTGATTTATTATTAATTTATTTGTTTAACGATAATGAAACGGAATCAATTTATGAAACATTTTATTTAAAACCATTTTAATTAAACAAAAACAAAGTTATTTAAAACGATTTATTGTTTTAAATATGTTACATTATAAAACCGAGCATGTTGTTACATTTCACGCGTATTAAACGAGATCTGTTACGAGACAAAGATTTTTTTAGAAATCATGATAATTAATGAAACCATATTATTATTTAAACACTTCATATTTAAATATGTTTAACGAGAAAAAACCGAGTTTTTATTATGTTTTATCGCGATAAAAACGAGACCAAACACGGGGATACTACACGCGATAAAAGAAAGATTTATCTTCCTTTTTCTCTCATTATCTCTACACACACTCTCTCTCTATTTCACCTAAAAACACACACATAACCTTCTCTCTACGATTACGAGCTCGTTTCTTGGTGGATTCGCGAGATCTCGGCGCCTACACGACCGCGTGAACGAGAGCTACAAGGGGACACGAAGAAACCTCAATTTTGACCGACGGGTTGAGGTAAATCTCAGTTTTGTTTCTGTTTTTCGCACCATCACCAAACCGGTTGTGTTTAAACATGTTAAACAAGATCCATACCTCAAACCGAGTTGTTGTTGAGCCATGGAAACCACGATCGGACCTGCAATGGATTAGGACCCGAGATGGTGAGGCGGGACTTGATGGTTCGTGAAACAACAAAGGAGGGCCGAACCCTGCGTGGGCAGCCACTGGCCGATCCTTTTGAGCCCACGAACCTTGTTGAGCAAGTTAGTGAGGAGCGAACCCTGCCCCGCGAACCCTTACTCATCCTTAGGGCAGCGAACCCTGGTCTACAACTTGGTATTTTGGCCGAACCCTGGCCTGTCCCGAACCTGCTGCAACAATTGGCGAACCTTGCTAATGGCTACGAACCATGGGTGACGAACCCTGGGCCGAACCCTAGTCACCTTAGGAGCCGAACCTATATTTTGTTGGTAAAGGTTCGCTGCCTCTTTGGAGGTTAAACACTAAATCTTGTTTCTTTAAGGAATTTGAAATAATTGGTGGACATAACCATTATAAATATACATATAGGTATATACATATGTAGATATACACACATATACGTACCCATGCATGCATGCAAGGAAAATTAAGTGACTATTATTCCATAAGTATCAATTTGAATTATGAAATCATATGGGTTGAACATTTTATAAAGTCAAGCTAAACATATATTCTTGATCGAGAATTTAACAGATTTAGTAACTTAGGTTTCATGATGATAACCTAACTAAGGGTGCATGCAAGTATGGGTATAGATACGTGTATGATAAGGATTAACATCTTTGAATATACATAATTATGGAGAAACACATAAGGAAATTTGCAACTAATTATCATGTAGAAAATAAGTTAAACTAACAAGTTTAGTTGGTTCCCGTATGATAATCATTTATAAAAAAAAAACCTCAAGTGAATGATTAAACTCAGACTGGAAAAACGAAGTTAACGAAATGCTTGAGCATCACAAGAAAACACTTATGGACACTTAAATTAATAGAATTATCAATACTTATAAACACGATCACATATTAAATTTACAGATTCTTGAGTTACCTTGAGTTTACATACGCGAGCGCGCATTATACGAGAACCCGGATTCTAAGGACTTCAGGTGAGTTCTCATAACCTCCTTTTCTTTAAACCACTTTGTTTTTAAAACTCGGAGGTGAAGCATGTATACCAAATTAAATATTATTTTGATAACACAAGGTTAATACCTGTTTATCAATATGATATTCACATTTATAAATTATCATTATTATTGGATTGTCTCTTATATTTATATCCATGTAAATATTGTCATTGACTTCGGTCAATAACAAAGATTACATGAATTGTCACATACTCCGTAAATCATTGCCTTTAACTTCGGTTAATTGCTTTGAATTCATGTATTGTCACGTGGAGGATTCCACATCTGTGAATCATTGTTTTAACTTCGGTTAATTACTTTGACTTCATGTATTGTCACGTGGTTAGCTACCACTCCATGAATCATGTATTTAACTTATGTTAATTACATAATGATCATGTATAGTCACGAACATTATTTGAGAATATGATTGATGAGATTGGTTGATTAGTTTGTGGATTGATTATCTATATTTGAGTATGATTATTTGTGATTGACTATGATTGATTTGGTCATGTGGTTATGTGATTGTGTATGTGTTTGATTGTTGAATTGATGGATGTGTGTTGGATTATCTCATACAGGTATTCATATGGATTTTCTCAAGAAGATCATAAGTTTTATATTCGTTTTAAATAAAGCATTTTATAAAACCATTTTAAGCATAAACTTTCAAACTCATTTTACTAAAACATTTTTTTTTAAATATAAAAACTTATGATTACTCACCAACTACTTTTGTAGTTGACACTTGGTTTTCTTACATGTTTCAGGTGATGGAGACAAGTAGGAATGAAGAGAGGATCTCTTCTATTTTGGACATCATCATATAGGATCTTGGACTTAGTTAATTAACTAAATTTCTGGCGATTAGAGTTTAGTTAGTTTAACTAATTCTTTTGTGTAATTGATGTAATTGATTCATGACGAACATGATTTTTGTGTAATTATGATGTTTGCTTAAATGATATATGATGATTGAATTAGATGCCCACGAGCTTTTGAACAATCTACACATCCCTCGTGGCATCCCGACGTTTCCGCCATCGGTCGGGGTGTTACAATATGGGTGATTTTAAATGAGAGAGAAAGAGATAAATTATTATATAAATTGGTAAGTGGTAAAGACTAATATACCATTTTCATATTCATAAATTAGAATTATAAAAAAGGTTGATCTAATGGTTGATATAAGGTTTAAGGTTTCTCTTTAGGATCGAGTTTTCATTTGATTCAAATCCTATATATATATATATATATATATATATTCTAACATTAGTTCATCTCGTTTGTGTTTGGGTCCAGTTTAAACCGGAAATTGACGGGTCATCTTTCAAACTCAACCGACCATCTTTTATTCAAATTTATTTAAGCCATTTGAACCATATTTGACCAGTCAACAAATAAATCTTTTATTCTTTATTATATATATACTGTTTTGAGATACGACATGTAACATTTAACGTTCTGAATGGTAACTGAAAATTAGAAAACAAAAATCAGAACGTGAAACCGTCGTCGTGTTCGTTCGGGTGACGATTCGAACGAATACGCTCGAAGATGAAACGATCTGACGAAACTAATAAAAATAAACGTTTCGAAACAATAAAAATAAATAAAGAATTATAAAACATTTACTAGGAATAACCACTTTAAAAAGGTTAAAAGAAAACTATTTTATTTATATTCGTAAATTTTGCGTTACGTTTCGTAAACGTAAAGAAAACGAAAACCGGGCAAACGAAAGGAACCCAAACTTGCTCGGGGTATAAAAACCCCAACCAAGCATTTATTTCTCATTTATTTCTCCATCTACCTCTTTCTCTCTCTAAATCTCGGTTTTACCCTCTCTCACTGGAGTCTCATCACCAAAATCACCATAACCCTCTCATTTCAGGCTCAAATCCTTTAAATTTGGTATGAAATCGAAGCCCTTGACAAGTAGAACGTGAAAGTACAACAGATCGGGCTTGAAATCCACTTATTTGCAGGTAATCTGAGCTCAAACTTTTGGATTTTCAGGGTTTTTAATAAACCCGGGTGAACTAATTTTGAACTCGGTTCTATCACATCAAACCTTGAATTCTTCACTTTTATATAGGTTTTTCTGTATTATCTGAGATTTAAATTACTTAAAATAAGGAATTTTTAAGTAACCTGCAACTTTTGTGGAGATTGAGAACGTGAGGTTGAAGATGAAACATTCGAAAATCATTTGGTTGACCGAGAACCAAATTCGTTTCCATTTGAGAGCCCCTTCCCTTGAATAACCGAGAACCTATTTAATTCCCCGACCGAGAACCAATTAGTTTGGTAGAGTACAATTTAAATGATGTCAAGAATCCCTTTTCTGTTTGCTATCCATAATCCGACAACCACCTCCCTTGGCCCAGAATTCCTAATGTCGCCGAGAACTCCTAATATGGCCAAGAACTACATATTTCAGTCCAAAACTACAAAAATCAATTTGGAACCTATGGTGGGCCACACACAACCAAAAAATTACTTATGACGGTCAAGTAAACACCATAATACCACACCCATTCATTTGAATATTATCCAGCTCCTGCCGAGAACACTATCTTAGTGGTTGTCTAAATAGAGAACCATTCAAACCAATGTTAATCGAGAGCCAATTGGGTTTGGGTACAACGTAGTTAATGATATTCTCATGAATATTACTTAATCATTATTTAAAAACTTTAAATAACCCTTAAAACAAGTGTTTTAAATCATAAATTATGGTTTTAAACATGTCAAGAGATTATATCTAAGCCAGACTTTGTTTAAGTAACAAAAAAGGATCACTTATAAAATGGATTAATCAAGTTTACAACAAAGTTGGTGGAGTATGATGTCAACACTTTTACAATGAGTTAAATAACAAGGTTAATAATATAAACAAAGAACGTATAACGTACTAATCTTAATCTAAATTGATTAAGTACTAGTATGTTATATGAGTTCAAAGAATAATCAAGACACAAAGACTTGCAAAGGTTAACCAACTTTAGGGTTAACATAAGAAATCACAATTTATACTTATAAGTCACGAACAACGTTTATTTCGACACATGTTTTGAATACAACGTCATCACAAAAACAAAGAGTGCAAGCATTTCTTGATTACTTAGTCAACCACATTAATTACAAGGTGATTTCATATGCCCCTTTCTAATCTTTTGATTTTAAATGCGGGGCTGAGAAACATGCTAGCTGTTTTAAATCATTAAAAGTTTTAGTACATTATTCAAACATCATGGGATTTAGATAATAAAGATGTAATCTTTATTATCATACGTTATTCGAGATCAATGTTTATGCTTGTGTGTGCATCAACGACAATGACAATCAAGGATTTTTCATGATAAAATAACTTCATGAATTCTTCCAATCATTTAAATAACTCAAGTGAAATAAGATTTGATCTTATAATACTTTGTTATTTACAACGAGATAACAATGAGATAACATGAGAGAATTACAAGTAATAACAAGAATGATAATCATGATAACATAATTTCATGATGATGATATCATTCACCACATACACTAACATCGTGTAATAAGACTAGTTCTTATAACACTTTGTTATAGACTCTAGGAACACATAACACTAAGAACAGATGACATTGAGACAATGACAATGGGAGAACACACAATAATAACAACAACAAATTACTATTAAGACTGTTTGTATTATATCACAACAATCATGTGTTCATGTGTACATGTTCCGTCGTAAGTCCCTTCAAGAAAATCGTTTACCATTTGATTTAGTGCGACTAAACCGACGATAGCATAGTGGTACCATAGTTTGACAAACCGTCGGTGAGTGAGGTCAGTACGTTAATCATAACATACTCATTGGCCGGTATCGTATGACCGGTAACAGGGCTGCATCAGTCAGGTTTGGTAAACGACACATGGTGATATTAATCTTCAGACACTGGTTGTAATTAAATCCTTCGTTTCTATTAACTGGTAGAATGAGGAGTTGATTTTCTTTCATGTCATAATATTGGTATTAGTTTCGTTGAAGGCATTGATTCTATTGAGACTACAAATGGGATAGAGGTAAATTAGATGCATTGTGGTCTGATTGCGTGAGTACCACAATGGATCCCATTTAGGCTCTTTACATTCAAGATTCCGAATAATATCAATGAATTAACTATCACTCCTAATATTGGAAGTGAATTATAGTAAATTCTACAATCGAGAGAAAACTAAAAAGGATAAGATTAAATTAATCTATTTTCCTTAAAACATTAAGGGATTATCATAACTTAGGTCATGGTAACTCATTCCCTTCAAACACTTTTATTCTATACATATAACACTGCGGGTTATGAACATATCTTATGGGTTGAATATCAGATGGGATGTACACATGTGAGATGAAAAATTGGTATCCATAGTTGTATTTACAAGTGGTTTTGAATTCAGTCAAGTATGTGGAGGGCTAGCGGCTTCATTCATTATACGTATGCCCTATATATAAACATGCTTGATTTGGATGATATACTATTTGTAAGTGTAACTATGGAGAGGACATCGTGTGAGACAAGATAAGATAATATCAACATGACTTGTGTGTGACATTTTGACTTGTGAATGACAACTACAAGAGTTTTCAATTACTAAACTTAAGAGCTCACCAATCTACTGTTGACTTGTTTTAAATGCATGTTTTCTCAGGTGAAAAACAAGTTTAGTCACCAGACATCAGGACATAAGCTAGTTGGACTTTATAGTGGACTGATAGCTTACTTTTGTGTTGTGCATATTTTGGATGACATATTGGTGAATTATCTTTTGTAAATCTTGTGCAGATACAATATAGAAACTTCAGATTCTTTTTGGGTAGATTTACTTGGTTAAATAATTAACACAGATTGTGTAATTTAACTTTGTAATTCTATGTCAATGTCATGTTAGCATTTCTCATTATGCATCATGTGCCATGTAAACAATCTGATCAATCCTATTATTACATGATATCGTGCCCCAATAACCTTCCGCCTGACGAGAAAGTCCATCCATCCCGGCGGCTCGGGGTGACATGGCGGCTGATAAGGCAGGTAGCCGAACTCTACGTATGCCCTATACATAAACTGTGTTCGATGTAATGGGATAGTGTTAGTGCATAGTGTTATGAAGAATAATAGAACAAATGAATCAATTAAACAAAATCGTAATGTGTAAGCGAGACTCGGTATCATTATGGGTGATGATCTATAAAGATATCATCATTAAACTTATCATTACGAGTAAACGTTAATAAATGCATAAAATGACCAAAACGTATATAATTATGGGTGTACACGTAACTATTTTCGTTAACGGTTCGGAAATAGGCGAACAGTAATAAAACGTAAAATATTATATTTTATGTCTTACAACTTTGAAACTCATCAAAAAAAAAACCAAAAATCTAATTTACAAGACAACTATTTAATACTCAAGAACCCAACTCGAAATCAACTTATAAATACTTGGGAAAGCTTGGATCAAAGTGCCAAGGGCTGGAAAGGTCGACAAAGAACACAGAAACATAAGAACCCATTAAAACGACCCAAAAGCATGAGTATAGACTAACAACTAAATAACTGAAATGCAGGTGACTGAATAGAAGCGACATCAAGCTATCCGCATCATCTCAAACAACCAACATCTATAGGTGAGTTCATAGCCCCCGTTTTCATACTAGTAAACCGTTTTCCTTACATTTTGGGGCTGAGAGCATGAAAATATTTTGTATATATTATCTATCATAATTATGTACATGCCCGTATAAATCGCAATTAACACAAGGAGATAGTCTATTTTGCATATTCCTTGAGGCACATGAGAGTTATACACATATCAGTAAGACCCGTCATCAAACATTCATTTACCATTAGTTGACGAGTGTCAACCGGCGGTAACGTAGATAGTACTATTAGTTTGACAAACTTCCGGCGCTGAGGTCGGTACGTTACGCTACGCGAAGTCTTCATCATCCGTAAGGCTAGACCCATGTGGTCTAGTCAACACGGGCAACTCAAGGCCAAGATTGGTAAATTAACATGTGTGGAATAGAATAGACAGACGTACTCCTCATTAGTGTCAAAATCCATCAACTAAACCATATGTACGATGTGTTAAGTTGAAGGGAGAGAGAATAAGGCAAGAGCAAGGGAATCTCCTTCTACCCAAGTTAGGTATATAGTCGTGAATTAGCTAGGGCATGGTGGGCTGGCGGCTGGGTCTCAGGACCTTACGAATGCCCTATACATATACGAGACTAGCTGGTTCGGGGAGGTATATATAATCTTAGGAAGCCACTGCTCGTGCCCTATTTCATTTCCCTAGAACTTGTAATTGTGACGTCAGATTTCATTACTATAAATTTATGAACTCACAAACATTATATTGACTTTATTTTACATGCTTCTCAGGAGACGAATAGGTATGAAACCTGACATGGGGAACGCTGGTAGAAGGGTGTAGCTCGACAGGGATGTAGCTTAGTTAATGTTAGTTAGCTGACCGTGGGAAATTGAGAAAGATGTTTTTGATGGACAGATGTATTCAGACAATGTTGTATAATTAGACAAGTATTATGTAATGTTTTGAAACATGTAATGGTTTAATCATTGTAACCTTCTTTTATATATCATGTGCTGTGTAATCAATCTGATCACTTCAATTCCAATCATGCCTCGGGATTATTCCGCCCGACGGGTCCCCAATCCGGCCCGCCGGCCTGGGGTGTGACAGTAAATATACATGAGAAACAAATTAAATGCAATTTAATATACATACATATAAACACATATGTATGCAACTTTGTATGAATTCTTATATAATCCAAAAAATAAAAAAAATCATAAAATTTTAATTAAAACTCATAAAAAATTGTTAATTAATAAATTAAACATTTATAAACTTTGGTATTATTAAATAAAACATTTATAAACTTAAAATATTACAATTGCATTAGTTTTAAAAATTTTAAAAGTAACTTGGTTTTAATTATATAATTTTAAAACAATGACGAAACATCTGTAAATACATAAATACTTTTTTTATGTTGGTTTTTATAAAATGTAAATTTAGGTTATAAAAATTAAAAAGGAGTTAATAAAAATTAAGGGTAAAAAATGTCAAATTTGAAATTTTAATGAAAACATAAAAAGGGAAGGACCATAACTGCCAATATCCCAAATATGGTATCCTCTTCCACCCTTAAACCCACCTGGGTCGAACCGTGATCTGTACGTGACACGGGTTTACCCCTGTGTGTTCCAGCACGATTCCAGCTCAATTGGAACCATTTTTGGAAAGCATTCGAACGCGATAATCTATTCAAAACCTTAATTGTTCGAATTCATTGCGTATCAATCGCGAACCATTGTCAAAAATACGAACACTAGACACATTAATCAAAATCGTTCATAACAAGTATGAAAACCACATTACTCACGCATACATAACCTCGAACTCACTACGAAACTTTCTGTAATACAAGAACAAGTTCCCAAACAATTATTGTTGCAGATCAAGTCCAAAATCCTTGCGGTTCATGCGTCTCCTCTTTGACAGTTGAAACCTACTTAAACACAAGACAAGGTTAGTAATTCCTGCATCAATCAATTCAGTTTTGAGTGTAGAACATTAGCCCCATGATTTGGATTTCAATCGGTAACCCATTCAATAAAATTGGAACGAAAGGGAAATTAGTGCTCGATTGCAAGAAACTAAGATTTGGGGAAACTAGAAAGGTCCATGTTAAAAACAAAAGATCTCGAAAGCTATCACGAGCTAAGCTCCAGATCAACCGGTAGCAACTATATATGGTTTCCGATAGAGAGGTCGCGGGTTCGAAAATTGTTCCAGGCGGGTCAACCAATTTTGGACCATTTTGATTAAAATAACCTTGATTTAAAACTCCATTTTAAATTCTAACTCCACATAAATTAATAAAATATTAACAATTTAATTCTTTTAAATTTAAAATAAAAATTTATTTAACAACAAAAGCTATTTAAATTTTAAAAACCTTATTATGAGAAATTTTTTTAGCAAATTATATCATTTACTAACCAAAAACTATTTAATTTCTTTTATAAAAAATCTGATAATAATTCTATTAAATTGAAATAATACTTTTATTAAATCTTAAAATGTTATCATTGGATAAATTTTTAAGCCAATAATGTTATTTATTTACTAAACAAAAAAAATTTATAAATCACTTTTATAAATGTATAATCTCAGGAAATTGAAATAAAAATTTATTTAAATACTAGAATTCATAAAAAAAACATTAAGTGTCGTAATTCATTATCATTTAATCATATATTTTATAAATTACTTTTAGTAACTTATATTATACAAATATTTTGATAAACTAAAACTTTATTATACATTTTATAAACATATATTTTTTCATCCAAATTAGTTTAATTATTTAATGAATTTATAAATTATTAATTCAATTACTTTGTTTATAAATTATATATATATATATATATATATATATATATATATATATATATATGTATATATGTTATGACGAGTTCTTATATGGACACACTATTTAATAAATTCCTTTGAAATTAAACATAACCAATCTAAACATTCTAAAACATTATTATTACTTTCAATTAACTAATTATAATGAAGTTTAGGTTTTAATTATTCAAAACATATCGAGCCTATTGATCCATTTAGACCTTAGATAAATCTATAGAAGAACATAGTATGTTAACATTATGCCTAGTGGACCATTTAGGTGAACTTTGAACTTGTTGGGTACACATTGAGCTATACTTTGATATACACGATCAAAGACTACCACATATATTAAGGTGAGTCTTTATATCCCCTCTTTTACTTTTTTTGAACTTTTGGGGTAAAACATATTATCTTTGAGCTTATATTAACTTTTTAACATTTTCACGTGAACTTAGCTAATGGCTTTATAGTTTGTGAACTTTAGTTAAGGATAGGCATTGATCACATCCATTTTAGTGACTATGATTGATCTATTGGACCGACCATCCCACCGTTGTTTGATTTACCCTTCGGGGGAGGCAGCGGTGATAGTTTACTACTTAAGCATTTTTATGCTAAACAAAGGTCAACCATCATTTGCTAACATTATTTGATCTGCTATACTTTCTAGTTCATTTTAACTATGTTCATTATGCTCTGTGTTCACATATGACATCATTTACAACATTTTTGTAAAGATATTTTGGTGTGAGTGTTCAAACGTATGAAACTCACCAACTATTCGTAGTTGACACTTGGTTTTAAACATGTTTCAGGTGGAAATGACAAGTTAGCTATATTAACGAGCTTGGATTAGCTTACATATAATTTGTATTTAATGTAATAGAATTGAAATGATGTAATAGTTATGGTTTGATCTTTCGAAGCGATGTAATAAATGTTTGAGTTATTGTTTGAACTATTTACAACTTGATACCTTGTGCTATGAAAATCTACACTTTGTGTCACCACGATGTTTCCGCTATTGGTCGGGGTGTTAAAGATTGGTTTCAGAGCCTGGGTTATAGAGAATTAGGTTACTAAAATTAGATGACCTAGACTATAACCATAGGATGCCTTAGTTTAAACTCTATAGTTGCCATATTAGGCCATGAACTATTATGTGAACATTATAGTTGCCATGCTAGACTTTGAACTATTACTTGAACCTTATAGTGGCCATGATAGGTCAAATTGACTTTCTTTTGTGCTACTTGACTGGTTAATTGAAAGGTCAATTGTTTGAACCTAGTTTAGGATGCCCTCACACACTAGACTTTAGGGTTAAAAGCTTCTCGACCTTATTCTTGCGATTTGCACGAGGATCGTCACTACGAAGAATGATATTAGACTTTTAGTCTAATAAATATTTTGAATCTCGTCAAACGTCTTTAGGTTCATATTAGCGAATAAGAAACACATACAATCTATAAGGGGGGAATATATGTACTTTAGGGAGTTCTTTCTAGGAAAGCATTTCGTATAATTCCAAATCAACCGATAGACATGTTATGCTTTCCTGGGAACCCTTAGAATGAGTATGAACCTATAGGCTAAAGTATGTCTTTTTGAAAGTTAAATTGTACACAGACACTTTGATCTATCAAAAGTATTCCCTCAAGAATACAATCCATGTATTACTTTAACCTTCATTTGAACTCTCAATTTAATTATTTGAACTCTTTGAGGAAATTGTATAATTTGAAATTGAGGAATTTTCTAACTTTTCCCTTACTTTCTTAGCTTTGTCATCGTACTTTGCTGACTAGTCTGCAAGTTTTTCTCGTAATGAATACGAGGGCTTTACAAAAGTGCTGGAGGAGGAATCCAACGGACCCAGAATGATAGAAACCGAGTCAGCACTGGAATATTGGCCAGAAGCTGAAGCAATACCACCCCAGCCTGACATTCCATTTTCCCAGCTTTGCTCATCACATTTCTCTAGACACAACTCATCTTACTAGTCTGGTTCCATACATTGGGTCAGCTCTACTGGACTGCGAATTTCCATCTTCTTTCAAATTCATAGTTAGGGAGAACCAAAATCCCCGGTTTACAGGCCCTTGTCTACCAAGAAGTATGAAAGGGAAGTAGAGAAATAGGAACTAAAGTCTGATGCAGAGAGTCCATACTGCCATCCTGAAGCCCCATTGACTACAGCCAATTCTCAAGATTCCCCACCAAAGGCCCTGATGCCCTCCACAAACCCTACCATTGCTCAACCAAAAGCTCCAAAACCTCCTACCAGTTCCACAAGTAATTCTGAGAGTCGAGTGGGACCAATATTCATTACTGTTGAGCCCCCACCAAAGATACGTCGCCTAAGCAAAGGCACACGACTATCTCTACCACGTGAAGTATAGGTTTATGCTAGGCAGTTTGCTCACACAGTTGGGTCGTGTTCTTGGGGAGCTCATGAGGAGTCTGAGGATTAGCAGAGTTTGTTGGCTTATTTATTTCTTTTCTTTTATTTCTAGTATGTACTAGGCATCAAGTATATACATATGCATACGACATATGTATACTCATGTCTAAAATTTTGTCTACATGTCTATTCGTGTATTATTAATGAAAAGATTATTTATTTCAATTCTTAACACAATGAACTTTGTATGGATTGATCCAAAACAACTATTACTTAAAATAAGTAACTAATAAACACATGATAAAATGTCCCATCGTCATGAAAATTGGATTGAGTAAACTTGCAACATTAATCACGCAACAACTATGTCACACCCCGAGCCGGCGAGCTGGATAATCAGGATGATCAGATTGTATACATAGCACAACATTCGAGAATAACTAAAGCACAATAATAATTAAGCTAGAATATACAAAGTTAAATTACAATTGTCATGTTGGCTAATTTAACTAAGTAATTCCACCAAAACGAATCATATGTCTACTACCTTGTAACCGTACAAGATATCAAATTGATTCACAACTAACAGCCAAATATGTGCTTCCCAAAATCTACTAGGTCCTCTATCTGGCATCCTAGTATGCATCCTACGATGTTAACCTAGTGTTGTACGTTACCTGAGTAAACATGTAAGAAAACAAAGTCAACACATGGTTGGTGAGGTCATATAAGTTTGTATTTTTAAATGAGTTCCAACAAACCTTTTAGACTAACAACCTTAACTTCACTAATAACTACCTATCCTATCTAGCCCAGTATGCTTATATATAGGGCATACGTAGGGTCAAGCCTAGCCACCAACCAACCACATCCCGAACCGCACACGATATTGTTATTAGTGATAATTAAGCATTTTACCCATTACCACATTCCACATTCAGCATCATTCTTAGAATTTTGATTAACTGATTTCCAAGTCATTAGAGTTTGAAAACCAAGTTTGATTTCGAATTGGTGGGCAACCGAATAACTGGATGGTACGTCATCTGTCACACCCCTGCGCCGCGTGCGGAATCCACGGCGCGGTGACGTATGATCAGTTGAATCATGCACAAGTATTGAATAAGAACAACCACAATGGATTACTACATTTCATAATGTTTAGACAGTTGATTTGTTACAGACAATCTATCTACCAAAAGTAAGACAACTACAGACCCAAAATATAGTTTACAAATTAAGACTCCAAACAAGACAATTAAACATTTAGGATTTAGTGAGTTTCTATTCCATCCTAGCATGTTTCTTCATCTTGTTCTATCTTAGAATGGTCTCCTTAGTTGTCCCTGAGATTGTCTTAAACCTGATTACCTGAAACACGTGAAAAGTAACTGTCAACTACAGACGTAGTTGGTGAGAACAATAGGTTTAAGCATTTGTAAACATGAGTATATGATATAAGACATAGGTAAGTTAAAGCATCATAAGATTCACACGGATGAGCTGCAACCCAAACTAACATCAAGTAAGAAAATGAGTGTAAACAGTCCAATCACTGTTCGCACGACAGCCGATAATATCAAGTCCCAAACCACGTTTGGAGTTAGATAATACGTCAGCAGTTTTGATAACCATATGACACCAGACCTGCAGTTGGCTTTTAAAAGCAAATTTAAAAGCCAACTCCATCCTGGATAAGAAAACCATGACACCAGACCTGCAGTTAGCTTTTAAAACAAATTTAAAAGCTAACTCCATCCTGGATAAGAACCAATGTGTCCGCTTTCCCTTGTTGTGATCACCCAGTACTAACGCTAATGAATATGATACTTGATGGGTTTATAAGTTTGTTTACAACAATGGACACCATGTTTTCTGAATCTTACTTTAACCGGATGTGTTAATGTCTTATTGAAAACCTGGATTTAACTCCACGAGTTGAATCCTTTGTTTATGTAACATGAAATGAATCTCTTGATTTGAATACCATGTTGTGAACAACTTGACTTGAATACCATGTTTTGAACCAATGAATTTGAATACCATGTTTTGAACCAATGAATTTGAATACCATGTTTTGAACCACTTGTTTTGAATACCATGATGTGATGACCTTGTGTAATAACAAGGTTTATAACAAAAGGGTTTGTAAAATCCTTTATAAGAACATTTGAGTAAAACTGTTATAAAACATTTCAAGAAAACATTATAAAATCCTTTTTAGTAATAAGGGTTTAATAGTAAATAATTCCTTTTAAACAGTTGACAATTTCCTTAAACATTTGATGAATCCCTTGGATTCGTAAGATGAACCTGAAATGTTTATGACTTACACATAACCTGTGTAATGAGACAAGATTGAAATAGCGGTTTTGATCACGTGTTCCACCCCAAAACAGTTATAAAACAGTAAAAGAGGGGCTAAAGTTCTCACCTGTCTGCAGTAGACTCTGAACTAAAACAGTTAGCAAGTAGCAAACAGGACTTCTAACTTGTTCCTATAACATTGTAATCATACATAAGATATAGGATTTATAATTGTATAACTTGATTCATTGATTGACTTGTTTTCTCATGATTTGATTGTTGTGAAAACTTGAATGTTATGCTTTGAGTCATTTGATTGATCATGGGTCCAAGAAACTTATGAAATGTTCTTTGATGCATAATTCATATGCATAAAATGATAAATGTTCTTGAATTTGATAGCCATTGATTAACATATATTGTGATAAGATGTTCAATTGTTTCTTAAGTCTTTGTGATTGTGATTTGATCTCATGATTAAGTTTAGTTATAAACTTAAACCCAATAAGATCGAATTATAATTTACTTTGAGTGGTGGCCTATAATGGGCCTTAAGCCCAATAAATCATGGTGGGCTTAATCAAAGTTCCATGGGCCTCTAAATCAACTATGGCCCACTTAAATGTGATATTGGCCAACCAACTATGACCAAAATCTCATGTACTTAGAGTTTGTGGGCCACAATATGGGCCTTAATGGGCTAAACTACTCCTTTGGGCTTACCTCACCCCTATGGGCCTTGTATTAAAGCAATTGGGCCAAGTAAATTGGAGTTGGGCCGAAAGGAGAGTGAACTGCCACCTTAGGCAGCGAACCTCCTGAATTATTGCCTAAGGTTCGGCTAATATTCTATGGTCATGGTTCGTTGTCTATCAGAAGACTTGGTTGACTACATGGTTCGGTCAACATAGTGTAATGAAGGTTCGTTACTGATTGCATCAAAAGGTTTCGGCTGATATCACTGGTTGTCAAAGGTTCGACTGAAAAACCCTAATAAGCTCGGCGCTACAAGGTTCGACTACATTTCCACGAACCATGCAAGGGTTCGTGAAGAATGAAGGGTGTAGGGTTCGTGCATGTCTACTAAAGTTCGTGATCTT
This sequence comes from Mikania micrantha, assembly GCA_009363875.1. NCBI lineage: Eukaryota > Viridiplantae > Streptophyta > Magnoliopsida > Asterales > Asteraceae > Mikania > Mikania micrantha. The sequence continues at coordinate 69,163,310 of CM018697.1, forward strand.
GCAGGCTTCGGTTCTTGTGGGTTCGTTGCTAATGTTGGTTCGTCCAAAGATAGTTCGGCAATGGAGCAGCGAACCATGTAGGGTTCGTCATTGCAGGGTTCGTGTAAGCTAAAGAATCCATTAGGGTTCGTCTACTCATGCAACGAACTATGCAGGTGCATGAAGCTTCACCATAGATCCAGGGTTCGTGATGGTTCGCGAATCAGTACCAAGGTTCGTGCAGTTCCATGAGACCCCTTTAGGGTTCGGCTGCTTGTGTCCAACGAACCCCAGGTTCGTTTTCAGCATGGATTCGCCACAGAGGGTTCGTCCCCTCCAACTGTCACGAACCTGTAACTCTGCATCCCTACCATCATCGAACTCCTTGATCCATACCAAGATTTAAACTATTATGCCTTCAAGGGATGTTAATATATGTGCGAAAATGGAATTGGAGTGCTAGTATCGGTTATACATGCGTTTAACAAAGCCACGAGTTAAAAACCCTAATTTCCAGATTTTTCATGCCTCATTACCTCGAGATTGGCTGGTTGAATCTGCGAAAATATTGTACTTTCGTGTAGAGTTTGTCGAGAGCTTCGCGTGGACACCAAGAACGTCGAAATCCGTCGAGAAATAAGCGAGTTACGAACGTTTAAAGTGAGTTTTTCTAGAGAGAGAGAGGGTTTGCGAAAATTTGTAGAGAGAGAGAGGGTTTGGCTGCCAAAAATGAAAGGAAAAGGTTTGTTCAAGGCTTTTATAGCCCGGGTGGTATTCGGGTCCGTTTCGGTCGCTCGGTTCGCGTTTCCGGAACGAGACGCGTATTTTACGCGGCTTTTATTTAAAACAATTGTTAAACTCATTAAAATGATGAGTTTCAAAATTGTAAAAATATAAAATAATTAATATAATTATTTTTACTCTTCGTGTGTTGTCGGATCGTTAAACACTCACAATTACGTGTATACCCGCAATCGCGTACGTTTTCCGATCGTATTAAAAGTTTAAAGTCGTTTAATCGTAATTATAAGTTCAACATTCGTATTATTATGGATCGTCACCCATAACTATACTCAGTCTCGCTTACAGATTACGATCTTGGTTGAATTAATTAATTGTTATACTATTCGTCTCAACACTACGCACTAACACTAACCTGTTACACCGAACGCAGTATATGTATAGGGCTCACTCTCGCTGCCCACCACTGTTTCGATATAACAAGTTACTGTTCTTGCTTAGTGAAGTCGACTGTAAATAGATAATACATACTTGTTTTCTGACTACTAAGATCCTGTAACACACAAGCACACATTATGAACATACTGAAACACATTGATGAACTGAACCATGAATAGACACTGTTCTAATACTGTTTACAACTACATGACTATATGCACAAATGTTACAGTCTCCCCTAGTTAAGGGAATTTCGTCCCGAAATTAACTAGCCGAAGATACTGTAAAAAGATGAGGGTACTTTAGCTTCATCTGGTCTTCACGTTCCCAGGTGAACTCAGCACCGCGTTTGCCATCCCATCGCACTTTCACGATCGGGATACGGCTGCGTTTAAGTTTCTTGACCCCATGATCCATGATCTCAACTGGACGTTCAATGAATTGCATGTTATTCTGAATCTGTATGTCTTCCAGTGGAATCTGAACATCATGATCCGCCAAGCATTTCTTAAGATTTGATACATGAAAAGTATCATGAACATTGCTTAGCTCCACTGGAAGTTTGAGTTTGTAGGCTACGGGACCGATCCGTTCCAGGATCTCAAAAGGTCCAACGTACCTTGGTGCAAGTTTCCCTTTCTTCCCGAATCGGACAACGCCTTTCCAGGGAGAAACTTTGAGTAAGACTCGGTCACCGACTTGAAACTCAAGCGGTTTCCGACGTCGATCAGCATAACTCTTCTGCCGATCTCGTGCGGCCTTAAGCCGTGACTGAATGATTGTGATCTTGTCTGATGTTTCCTGAATGAGTTCTGGTCCTACAACCTGTGAGTCACCAATTTCGGTCCAACAGACCGGTGATCGGCACTTTCTACCATATAGAGCTTCGAATGGTGCACATTGAATGCTCGTATGATAGCTATTGTTATATGAAAACTCAATGAGTGGGAGATGAGTGTCCCAACTTCCACCGAAGTCAATGACACAAGAACGGAGCATGTACTCAAGTGTTTGGATAGTCCTCTCACTTTGGCCATCGGTTTGGGGATGATACGCTGTGCTAAGATTAACACGCGTTCCCAAAGCCTTCTGCAATGATTGCCAAAAGCGAGAAGTGAAGCGACTATCACGATCAGATATGATTGATGTTGGTGTACCATGACGTGCAATGATTTCGTTGATGTACAATGTGGATAACTTCTCCATCTTGTAATCCTCTCGGATTGGGAGAAAATGAGCAGATTTGGTGAGTCGATCAACGATCACCCAAATCGAATCGAAACCTCTCGGAGTTCTCGGCAACTTTGTTATGAAATCCATGGAAATTTGCTCCCATTTCCATTGAGGAATTTCAGGTTGCTGCAGAAGTCCCGAAGGCTTTTGATGTTCTGCTTTGACCTTTGAACATGTAAGACATTTTCCCACGTACAGTGCAATGTCTTTCTTCATTCCCGGCCACCAGTAAGATGTCCTCAAGTCCTGATACATCTTGTCGGCTCCAGGATGAACTGAGTATCGCGACTTATGTGCCTCATCACAGATGAGTGTGCGCAATTCTTCAGACTTTGGAATCCAAATGCGGCCGTTGAGATATAACAACCCATCAGCTCGAGGTTCTAGTTTCTTCTCAATACCACAATCCAAGTCTGTCTTGAGTTGATTATCTGTTACTACTTGTTGTTGTGCAATACGAATCAAGTCTTTCAAGTTTGGCTGTGTGTTGATCTCCATGGCTCTAACACGAATTGGTTTGACTGGTTCCTTGCGACTAAGAGCATCCGCCACCACATTGGCTTTACCCGGATGGTAACGAATCTCACAGTCGTAATCAGTTAGAAGCTCAACCCAACGTCGTTGTCTCATGTTGAGTTCTTTCTGATTGAGAATGTGTTGAAGGCTCTTGTGGTCTGTATAGATAACACATTTAGTACCATACAGGTAGTGTCTCCAAATCTTCAATGCAAAGACCACAGCCCCTAACTCAAGGTCATGAGTAGTGTAATTCTTCTCGTGAACCTTGAGTTGTCTTGAAGCATAAGCAATGACCTTGTCCCGTTGCATAAGTACACAACCGAGACCAAGGTTTGAAGCATCACAGTAGACAATGAAATCATCACTGCCTTCTGGAAGACTAAGGATAGGGGAATTGCATAACTTCCGTCTAAGAAGTTGAAATGCATCTTCTTGTTTCTGTCCCCATATAAAAGCTTGACTTTTCTGAGTCAATGTAGTGAGTGGCAAAGCTATCTTAGAGAAGTTTGCAATGAATCTTCTATAATAACCTGCCAGACCCAGAAATGAACGAATCTCTGTTGGAGTAGATGGAGTAGTCCAGTTCTTAATCGCCTCAATCTTGGCTGGATCTACATGAATTCCATCTTTGTTTATGACATGTCCTAAGAAGTGAACCTCCTTTAGCCAAAATTCACACTTTGAGAATTTAGCATAAAGTTGTTCCTTTCTTAGTAGTTCCAAGACTTTCTTCAAGTGATCCTCATGTTCTCGTTCTGACTTGGAATAAATCAGTATATCATCAATAAAGACGATAACAAACTGATCCAAGTAAGGCCTGCAGACTCGATTCATCAAGTCCATGAACACTGCGGGTGCATTGGTCAGCCCAAATGGCATAACCACAAACTCATAGTGTCCATATCGAGTCCTAAATGCAGTCTTTGGTATATCCTCATCATTTACTCTTAACTGATGATACCCGGATCGTAAATCAATCTTAGAGAAGCAAGTTGCTCCCTGTAATTGATCAAATAAATCATCGATCCTAGGTAGAGGATATCTGTTCTTGATTGTTAACTTGTTCAGCTCACGATAATCTATGCACATGCGAAATGAACCGTCTTTCTTCTTGACAAATAGAACCGGAGCTCCCCATGGAGAGAAACTCGGTCTTATGAAACCTTTGTCTAAAAGTTCTTGAAGCTGACTAGACAGTTCTTGCATCTCAGACGGTGCTAACCGATACGGTGACTTCGCCACTGGGTTTGCTCCAGGGACGAGATCAATTCTAAACTCCACTTGTCGGACTGGTGGTAGTCCAGGCAAGTCTTCTGGAAATACGTCTGGATAGTCTTTGATAACCGGTACATCTCCAACTGCTTTCTTGTCAGGTTTCTTTTCCACCACGTGAGCTAAGAACGCATAATATTTCTTCTTTAGATACTTCCTCGCCTTGATGCACGATACTATCTTCAATCCGCGGCAGGGTTTCTCACCGTAGACTATCATCGTTTCGCCGGACGGTAGGGGAATTCGAATAAGTTTCTCCGAGCATACGATTTCAGCATTGTTCTTAGATAACCAATCCATTCCTACTACAACTTCGAAGCTTCCGAGAGTCATAGGAATGAGGTCGATGGGGAAAAGATGGTCATTTAGTCTTAGCTCACAAGCATTAATGATGGAATCTACAACTATAGTCTTACCATTCGCTACTTCTACAATATAGGGAGCAGTAAGTGTGGATAGTTGCATATTAAGCAAAGAAGCAGTATGAGCAGAGATAAAACTTTTATCAGCACCAGTATCAAATATGATAGGAACATAGTGATCATTGATAAGAAATGTACCCGTGATGACTGCCGGCTCTTCACGTGCTTCAGCAGTTCCAATAACAAAAGCACGAGCAGCAGCAGTGGTGTTGTTGAGTTTTGGACACTGGTTTCTGAAGTGCCCTTCTGCCCCACAATTATAGCGGGCTCTTCCACCTGCAGCAGTAGAAGTTGTGGCAGCAGTTGTTGCAGCAATAAGATGAGCAGATCGACAAGTCGCTGCAAAGTGTCCCATACGCCCACACTTGAGACACTTCTTGCATGGAGTATTGGGCAGATGATGGTACTGGCATTTGGTGCAGAGTGGAAACGAGCCAGTGTACTGCTTTCTGACATTAGCGGGTTGTGGCATAGCAGTGAGGGGAGTAGCATGAGTAGGTGCAGCCGCAGTCAACGCTGCAAAGTTCTTGATTGTCTTCTGTTTCTTCTTCTTGTGGTGATGCTGTTCAGGCTTCTTGCCTTCCTCAATCTGTGCTCTTTTAAATCCCTTTCGGGTGAGCACTCCCGATTTAACATACTCCTCGGTCAGAGTAGCACCGAGTTGAATCGCGGCTTCCAAGGTAGTGGGGTTGTTACCCATGACAGTTCCTCTAACAACCAGAGGCAACCCTTCAATGTATTTCTCTATCCTGCGGGATAGAGGAGTAACCAGATGTGGTACCAAAATGCACAACTCATGAAAACGAGTTGTATACTTGGCATTTTCGCCACTATCCTGCACCAGATTCCACATCTCCACTTCCAGTTTCTTTAGCTCGTGACGTGGACAAAACTTTTCCACCAGTAAGTTCTTGAATCCATTCCATGGTAAGGCTAGAGCAACTTCACGTCCTCTGGTGTTCTTCTCAGAATTCCACCAGGTGAGTGCGCCCTTGTGAAATGCACTCGAGGCCATCTTGACCTTTAGATTTTCAGGGCATCCGGTGAAGTCTAGAATGTCTTCGATACTTTCCAGCCATTGCAGTAGGCCGGTAGCTCCCTCGGTACCAGAGTACTTAGGAGGCTTAGCATCGTTGAACTGCTTGAAAGTAAAGTTAGCAGTTCTAGCGTTTGTGGCATTTGAGTTATGTGCAGAATCACCGGTACTTCCCCGAAGATTCTGGGTAATATCAGTGACCATGCCCGGGATCACATCCCTCATGTGAACAGCGATAGCTCGAGCAATCTTGTTAATTTCATCATCATTACCGCTTGTCGAACCCCCAGCATTTGGGTCTCGTCGAGGAGGCATTCTACGAATAGAAGCCACAAGCGGGTCAGTAATGAGAATGGATACAATTGAATTTTCATGATAAGGTCAGTAATATATCCATACTACTAGTATTATCATTCAATTGTAATATGATCCAGTACACGTATAAGTTATCAACTTATTTGTATACTTATCATGTGAATATGTACGATGTCTCATGATCTCTCCACCAAACCTACACACTGACACTTTCCCGATATACCGAAAATAGTATATATATAGGGCTCACTCTCGCTGCCCACCACCGTTTCGGTATACCACGATCATGCCCTTGCTAGCATTTGGCAACACGTTTGTACTGATTTCCATGTGTTTTCCATTGATTAAGAATTCCATGATCTTTGATCAACTTGAACTATGATTGATTCCATGATTGAACTATGATTATGTTATGCGTGCACCTACTAACAGTTGTTAACATGTAGAACTAAATCATACGTGTGCTCTACACTTTCCTGTTAACTTATGCCAGTAAGTACTAATGATGTAATCACTTAAGAATTTCACTTAAGGTTTACATTTATGATATGTTCACAACTTGGTTGATTCACCATTATGTCTGGTTCATCCAAGTTTGAATTTCATTATGATTTGATTCACCAATGATTGTTCCCCAAATGATTGTATCCCATGTGTTTTGACTAATGTTCCATGTGTCCAGTTGATCCCGAATCCTCACTCCAAATACAAACGCCGGATTCCCCCTAACATACTGAAATAAGCTTATATATAGGGTAAGCTCTCACCGACCCACCACTTACCTCAACACGTCAGCGTTAACCCGTCGTCTATATTTGGGGCTAAGATTCCAACTGTTGATTGATTATGATTGTCTCATGATTTCTCTTGTTCCTTGATTCTGTTTATGATTGTGTAAACCATGGTCCTTAATTTACTAGAAACTAAGACCTTAGGTTTATGTATATGTGTCCTAGGTTAATCAACCTAGTTTCCCAATACTTACAGTACTGAGCATAATGATTTCCTGTGAGAACTTCAACTAAAGAATACTGTTACACAGATTCTAAGTTATACAGTTCCTATGATAATGAATCCATGATAATGATAGCAATGACAAGGATTTCAAATCTAAGTTCTAAATTAATAGACCTCAACCTTTGAATTCCTATAGTGATATGACCAGGATCTCAAATCCAAGTTCTAAGTTAATAGATCTTGACCTTTGAATCCTATAATGAATATGACAAGGATCTCAAATCCAAGTTCTAAGTTAATAGATCTTGACCTTTGAATCCTATAATGAATATGACAAGGATCTCAAATCCAAGTTCTAAATTAATAGATCTTGACCTTTGAATCCTATAATGAATATGACAAGGATCTTAGATCAAAGATACTAAATTAATAGATCTTTGCCTCTAAATCCCATAATGAATATGACAAGAAATTCATATCAAAGATACTGATAATACAGATCTTTGCCTCTGAATTTCTATAATGATCTCTGTGTGAGAATTTCAGATCAAGGATACTAAGAATACAGATCCTTGCCTCTGAAATCCTTAAATGCATATGTGTGAGAATTTAATTCGGTTTCTAAAATTATAGAAGTCCGATTCAAATTCTTTGACTCGATGTCTAATCTTAGTAAAATGTCCTTAAGATCTTTCAAGCGTGATGTAGACTTAATGCTCACTCAAGTTACTTAGATCCTAAGTATCCTCAAGCCTATAGCACTTAGTCCTATTGGGTAGCTTAGGTTATAGTCTAGGTCATTTAACATTGGGTTTTTCCTAGTTCTCTACAACCTTGGCTCTGATACCAACCTGTCACACCCCTGCGCCGCGTGCGGAATCCACGGCGCGGTGACGTATGATCAGTTGAATCATGCACAAGTATTGAATAAGAACAACCACAATGGATTACTACATTTCATAATGTTTAGACAGTTGATTTGTTACAGACAATCTATCTACCAAAAGTAAGACAACTACAGACCCAAAATATAGTTTACAAATTAAGACTCCAAACAAGACAATTAAACATTTAGGATTTAGTGAGTTTCTATTCCATCCTAGCATGTTTCTTCATCTTGTTCTATCTTAGAATGGTCTCCTTAGTTGTCCCTGAGATTGTCTTAAACCTGATTACCTGAAACACGTGAAAAGTAACTGTCAACTACAGACGTAGTTGGTGAGAACAATAGGTTTAAGCATTTGTAAACATGAGTATATGATATAAGACATAGGTAAGTTAAAGCATCATAAGATTCACACGGATGAGCTGCAACCCAAACTAACATCAAGTAAGAAAATGAGTGTAAACAGTCCAATCACTGTTCGCACGACAGCCGATAATATCAAGTCCCAAACCACGTTTGGAGTTAGATAATACGTCAGCAGTTTTGATAACCATATGACACCAGACCTGCAGTTGGCTTTTAAAAGCAAATTTAAAAGCCAACTCCATCCTGGATAAGAAAACCATGACACCAGACCTGCAGTTAGCTTTTAAAACAAATTTAAAAGCTAACTCCATCCTGGATAAGAACCAATGTGTCCGCTTTCCCTTGTTGTGATCACCCAGTACTAACGCTAATGAATATGATACTTGATGGGTTTATAAGTTTGTTTACAACAATGGACACCATGTTTTCTGAATCTTACTTTAACCGGATGTGTTAATGTCTTATTGAAAACCTGGATTTAACTCCACGAGTTGAATCCTTTGTTTATGTAACATGAAATGAATCTCTTGATTTGAATACCATGTTGTGAACAACTTGACTTGAATACCATGTTTTGAACCAATGAATTTGAATACCATGTTTTGAACCAATGAATTTGAATACCATGTTTTGAACCACTTGTTTTGAATACCATGATGTGATGACCTTGTGTAATAACAAGGTTTATAACAAAAGGGTTTGTAAAATCCTTTATAAGAACATTTGAGTAAAACTGTTATAAAACATTTCAAGAAAACATTATAAAATCCTTTTTAGTAATAAGGGTTTAATAGTAAATAATTCCTTTTAAACAGTTGACAATTTCCTTAAACATTTGATGAATCCCTTGGATTCGTAAGATGAACCTGAAATGTTTATGACTTACACATAACCTGTGTAATGAGACAAGATTGAAATAGCGGTTTTGATCACGTGTTCCACCCCAAAACAGTTATAAAACAGTAAAAGAGGGGCTAAAGTTCTCACCTGTCTGCAGTAGACTCTGAACTAAAACAGTTAGCAAGTAGCAAACAGGACTTCTAACTTGTTCCTATAACATTGTAATCATACATAAGATATAGGATTTATAATTGTATAACTTGATTCATTGATTGACTTGTTTTCTCATGATTTGATTGTTGTGAAAACTTGAATGTTATGCTTTGAGTCATTTGATTGATCGTGGGTCCAAGAAACTTATGAAATGTTCTTTGATGCATAATTCATATGCATAAAATGATAAATGTTCTTGAATTTGATAGCCATTGATTAACATATATTGTGATAAGATGTTCAATTGTTTCTTAAGTCTTTGTGATTGTGATTTGATCTCATGATTAAGTTTAGTTATAAACTTAAACCCAATAAGATCGAATTACAATTTACTTTGAGTGGTGGCCTATAATGGGCCTTAAGCCCAATAAATCATGGTGGGCTTAATCAAAGTTCCATGGGCCTCTAAATCAACTATGGCCCACTTAAATGTGATATTGGCCAACCAACTATGACCAAAATCTCATGTACTTAGAGTTTGTGGGCCACAATATGGGCCTTAATGGGCTAAACTACTCCTTTGGGCTTACCTCACCCCTATGGGCCTTGTATTAAAGCAATTGGGCCAAGTAAATTGGAGTTGGGCCGAAAGGAGAGTGAACTGCCACCTTAGGCAGCGAACCTCCTGAATTATTGCCTAAGGTTCGGCTAATATTCTATGGTCATGGTTCGTTGTCTATCAGAAGACTTGGTTGACTACATGGTTCGGTCAACATAGTGTAATGAAGGTTCGTTACTGATTGCATCAAAAGGTTTCGGCTGATATCACTGGTTGTCAAAGGTTCGACTGAAAAACCCTAATAAGCTCGGCGCTACAAGGTTCGACTACATTTCCACGAACCATGCAAGGGTTCGTGAAGAATGAAGGGTGTAGGGTTCGTGCATGTCTACTAAAGTTCGTGATCTTGCAGGCTTCGGTTCTTGTGGGTTCGTTGCTAATGTTGGTTCGTCCAAAGATAGTTCGGCAATGGAGCAGCGAACCATGTAGGGTTCGTCATTGCAGGGTTCGTGTAAGCTAAAGAATCCATTAGGGTTCGTCTACTCATGCAACGAACTATGCAGGTGCATGAAGCTTCACCATAGATCCAGGGTTCGTGATGGTTCGCGAATCAGTACCAAGGTTCGTGCAGTTCCATGAGACCCCTTTAGGGTTCGGCTGCTTGTGTCCAACGAACCCCAGGTTCGTTTTCAGCATGGATTCGCCACAGAGGGTTCGTCCCCTCCAACTGTCACGAACCTGTAACTCTGCATCCCTACCATCATCGAACTCCTTGATCCATACCAAGATTTAAACTATTATGCCTTCAAGGGATGTTAATATATGTGCGAAAATGGAAATGGAGTGCTAGTATCGGTTATACATGCGTTTAACAAAGCCACGAGTTAAAAACCCTAATTTCCAGATTTTTCATGCCTCATTACCTCGAGATTGGCTGGTTGAATCTGCGAAAATATTGTACTTTCGTGTAGAGTTTGTCGAGAGCTTCGCGTGGACACCAAGAACGTCGAAATCCGTCGAGAAATAAGCGAGTTACGAACGTTTAAAGTGAGTTTTTCTAGAGAGAGAGAGGGTTTGCGAAAATTTGTAGAGAGAGAGAGGGTTTGGCTGCCAAAAATGAAAGGAAAAGGTTTGTTCAAGGCTTTTATAGCCCGGGTGGTATTCGGGTCCGTTTCGGTCGCTCGGTTCGCGTTTCCGGAACGAGACGCGTATTTTACGCGGCTTTTATTTAAAACAATTGTTAAACTCATTAAAATGATGAGTTTCAAAATTGTAAAAATATAAAATAATTAATATAATTATTTTTACTCTTCGTGTGTTGTCGGATCGTTAAACACTCACAATTACGTGTATACCCGCAATCGCGTACGTTTTCCGATCGTATTAAAAGTTTAAAGTCGTTTAATCGTAATTATAAGTTCAACATTCGTATTATTATGGATCGTCACCCATAACTATACTCAGTCTCGCTTACAGATTACGATCTTGGTTGAATTAATTAATTGTTATACTATTCGTCTCAACACTACGCACTAACACTAACCTGTTACACCGAACGCAGTATATGTATAGGGCTCACTCTCGCTGCCCACCACTGTTTCGATATAACAAGTTACTGTTCTTGCTTAGTGAAGTCGACTGTAAATAGATAATACATACTTGTTTTCTGACTACTAAGATCCTGTAACACACAAGCACACATTATGAACATACTGAAACACATTGATGAACTGAACCATGAATAGACACTGTTCTAATACTGTTTACAACTACATGACTATATGCACAAATGTTACATCATCAAAGGACACACACGATGACATTCGATATCAATCCACCGAAGCAACTCAGGTGTAACAGTCTGTGTCGGTGCGTAGTTGAGGATATCCATTAGTAAGCGCTAAGTTTACTAATGGTATCATAATCATCCGAGCCACATGTTACAAAACCATGGATGAACAATGAAGAACACTGAATGACTAGTTTGGGTTGACACCATAGGTCATCGCTCGGTGGCCAATTTAGTCTATCTTCCAAACTCCTGACAACGAATAACACTGAATCACTTGTTTGGGTTGACACCATAGGTCAACACTCGGCAGGCAATCAGTCTATCTTACGAAGTCCTGATGAGTATGCTGTATTAGTTCTCTCCGTACCATGTGCACATGTACGTTTTTACAATCCAATCTTGTTCAACCTCTTACATATGTTTGAGTTTGAGTCTGAGTATATGTTTCAGTATGTATTCAAAAAGTATGAATTTGTATGAGAAAGTATATGTTTGAGATAGTACATAATAATATTAGTTTATAACTGACATCATAAAGTTTCAAGCATAAACATAACAAGTATATAATACAACAGTAACAATTTATAACCAGTTTATAAACAGTAAACCATTTGTAAAACATGACAAACATTTATATAAAATAATAGATAAAACAGTTATATATAAAACATTTAATATGTTTCTCAGTCCCGCTGGAAAACAAAATAGTTTGAAAGGGGACAAATGAACTCACCTGTGTTGTAGACTGCTTGAACAATCTAGAAACGCGCTCGCTCGCTTGTTGTATTGGATATATCTTCAACTCCTGATTTCATTGGTTAGGAGGTCGTATTGAAAGTGTTTATAGTCATTGATATTATAATTTGATCCAAGTGTGTGACTAAGTGTCCTAGGGTTACTATGATGAGTTACTAGTGTTTAGTTCTATCTTATGTTATTTGACTTAGCATTCTAAACCCTTACTCGGCACAAATCAATTCTAACTTAGTTAATCAACTTTAGGTTTTAAAAAAAAACATAGTACAAGTATTTAAGAAAATTAGTTGTGAAGATGTACATGATTATTAGGAAGTTAATTTATTTATAAACTTTATTCATTTATAAAAATAATTTAATATTTTCTTATAGAATTTATTTTCATAAAAGTAAGTAGTATATTTTCTAAATAATATAAGATTAAATCGTGAAATATAAATTTTTGGAAAGTAGGGACTTAGGTTAACTGAATTAAGTATAACCTATGTCCTGATTAGTTTTCTTGATGCTCATTTTATACACTTAACTATTAACTTACTTGATGTAAATAAAGCTTGCATTAAGTAACACATGTTTTGAAGTCACTAGCAAACATTATATTTTCAAGCCTTCGTGTTTAAACTAGAATAAGATTGAAGTTATTCATAAAAGATACATTTTACAACAACATGTGTTTATCTTGAAAATGACAATTAGTGTATGACATCGCTTGAACCCTTTTGGGCTGTTTTGCTTAACTTAACAAAACATTTAAGTTATGTTACAAAAACTCTTTAATCTTATAAGCCTTGGAAATTGAGTTAACCTTATTGATATGTCATTAACTAAATCACTTAAGTAATAGATTGTATTATTTTATAGAAAACTATGTTTAAAGTATAAAAATTTATTTTGAACACTTAACAAGTCTCAAAAACTCTTAACTTGTTTGAATCCTTTTTATCGTCTCATTGTTATCCATGTGTTAGTGTTTTACTTATGTTCCGTTTAATATGACATTAATCCACTCATTTAATAGTGTTTAAGAAAGGTTTGCGATTGAGTCGATGAATTCTTGAAACAGGTGAATGTTCATGTTGATACACTTTTATGCCATCCAATTTCTTATGTCCTTAGGTTAAATATTAAGTGTTTTTAATCCTAATATGAACGTTTTAAACTCCTTGAAGCTAGTATCGATTTTTTAGCACCCCAAGAAATCTAGTGTCGATGAAGTCAAAGCAGTTCCCCACCCTATCGATACTAGTCTCTCCCATACAGCCTCCTAATCCTATTTTTGCTTAATATCGATGGCCTATTGATTCAAAACACTTGGATGTTGTGACCAGAAGAGTTTCAATGAGTGGGAATCAATATCGATGGCTAGTTCGATATTCATAGGTCTTGTTCAAGTTTGGGAGGGGGTTGCCGATACTAATGGTACCGACAACAGCCTTGCAATATCGATGGATTGGGTAGCCTGGTACCTTAATATCGACAGAGTTAATTCCTTAGCTCCTTGGAGGGGTCGATTCTATCAGTGCCAACAAAGAGTAGGTGTGTCCAGTCCATCGAATTTAACAAGTTCAACAATACTGTGCATCTTCTTCCCCATGGACCCATCGACACTATGCTTCCAGCCATCCTTGTGTCAATACTAAATTCAAACCCCCACTTCCGCCATTTTCAGCCCACATGAACCTTAAATCGACATGTTCTTCCAGCCCTAAACTCATTTTTTATCACAATCTAGGTGTTTAGAAGGATGAAAACCGGTTTTGATGTTCATACCACCAAAATAGTGAAAACCCACTTCTGGTCGTAATTTATTTCCAAAACTGCAACCAATCCAGTTCGTTTCACCCCCGATCCTTTTTCCTTCTGTGTTCTCCTCGTTCCCACAGTCGTTTTGACTACTAGATCATAAATTTTGATGGAGTATTGAAGGAGTTATGGAGGTTCGAAGTTAGAGAGAGAGTAGAGAGAGAGTGACGATTTTCTTGAAGGTAGAGAGAGAAAGAAGGCTGGACTATGAGGAGGAGGAAGAAGAAATGGGTTTTATACCCCAAGTGTTTAGCCGTGTGTTCGGTCTTGATCGGTTCCGTTAATTCGCGATATTACGTTGTGTTACGTTAATTGCGTATAGTTTTGTAAAAATAGTTTTATTCAATTATTTTTAGGTAATAATTCCTAATAAATATTATTATATTTTTATTATCATTATTTTAAGGTTTGAAATTGTTTATTTTATCGTTTCCGTCAGAAATCGCAACTTAGCGCGTTTTCGTACAGAGCGCTAGCTGTATGAATGCGATCGTTCGTTTCCCTTTCTGATTTGGTTTTCTATCACCATTTATCATTTAAAATATTAAACCAAAAGATATATTCGTTCGTTATGAGAATTGTGTTGACGCCAAGAACTCCGAATTTGGCTAAGAATTGAGTAGGTTGAGTGTGGGTTTTGTGTAGAGAGTGTAGAGACAGTTCCAAAAATTCTAGTGAGTGAGAATCTTGAGCTTCCACAAATGAATGAAATAAGGGGTATTTAGGGCTTTTATAGCCCGGGCCATTATGCGTGCGTTCGGGTTTGTTCGGTTTTGTTTTAACGTGTCATTTTCGTTACGTTTCGTTAAATCGTATACATTTATGAAAGTAGTTTTATTTAAATGTTTTTAGATGGTAATTCCTAATAAATAGTCTGTCTATTTTTTATTATTTTTAAAGTTTCAAAAACGTTTATTTTAAATGTTTCATCGGTTTGTACCGCTTTCGGGAGTATTAATACAGATCGTCACCAGTACAAACATGATGTCATCTTTACTTTCTGATTTGATTTTCTAACTACAAGATATCATTTAAAACATTAAAGACACAAATATATTCGTGCGAATCGTCACCCACACGGACACAATGTTAGTTTAATAGCCACAAACGCCATCCTTATAGTTTTGAATTTAATATTCTCACATACGTTTATACATAACAATATCATAACTAGCATCAGTGTGTGTTATCGTTCAACAGTTTCATATCGTAATTAAAACGATATTGTGTTCGTTGTGCATAGTTTCTCAGTATTCGAACTTTGTTGAGTTTCTTATATAGTTTCTCTGAACTATTTATTATTGAATTTACACATAAGAGTTTAAAACGAGTTCCGTCCACTAATCTACCATACAAATCCTACTGTTCAGGCACTGGTTGTCACATAAGACTACCCTCCTTTAGTTGCCATCCAACCGAGATTCTGATCCTAAAGAAGTTAGGAAATTGTCATGGAAGATTTCATCATAATACCATATCACTTCCCATCTCATAACCTAGTACATCAACTTCAAATGTACTCTTCCTTAGTCCTACTTTCGGTACCATAGTAGAGCTTCTATCCCTTCTTTTTGCAGCAATAACATGACCCTTACTTACCTCCTTGTAGATGGAAGAGACAAATGACAGCCTCTATTCTCCATAAGAAGTTATGGAGATGTTCACAAATCCAACACAACGAACCCATCAATCTTTCCAAACATAGAAGCACCATCAATTCTACAAAGCTGCAACAAGGACATTGCTTACCTTCCCTACAGCTGCTATGTAGATGGAAGAGACATTGCTTACAAAGCTGCAACAAGGACATTGCTTACCTTACCATCAATAACATGACCCTTACTTACCTCCTTGTAGATGGAAGAGACAAATGACAGCCTCTATTCTCCATAAGAAGTTATGGAGATGTTCACAAATCCAACACAACGAACCCATCAATCTTTCCAAACATAGAAGCACCATCAATTCTACAAAGCTGCAACAAGGACATTGCTTACCTTCGCTACAGCTGCTATGTCATCCTCCTCATCCCCCTACCAGCTAGAAATGACAGCTTAGGACAGCTTCCTTACCTTCTTGTAAGCTGCCAAAACATCAGTCATGTACCCATCAACTTCTTCCCATGACAAAACCCTTCAAAGTAGAAGCAAAGTAACGGTAGTACCATGTTTTACCCCTTCTTTTTGCGGCAAGAGGAATCTTCTCAGAGATCCACCTAACCGACCCTATCTCAAATCTTGGCTGGTGGTGTGTCATCCGACGAGTTTGGACACAAGGGTGGATATCACCTAGGACAGCCCAAGAACATACAAGTCCCATCCATCACGTCACACCATGCGCCGAGTGCGGAATCCACGGCGCGGTGACGATTGATTGAATCATGACCAGTATTAATGAAAAATAGCCACAACGTTTACTAGATTTCGTAAGATTAAATGCAGTTTAAATACAGATCATATCTAACTGCCAAAAGAATGTACAACTAACTGACCTCAAAATAATGTTTACAAAAGTAGAACAGACAAGATGATTAAACAACAAAGGTTAAGTGAGTTTATAATCCATCCTAGCTTGTTTCTGGATCTTGTTATATCTTAACTAGGTCGCCTTAGTTGTCCCTGGAATGTTCCTATCTCTGATTACCTGAAACATGTGAAAAATATCTGTTAATTACTAGTAGTTGGTGAGATACATAGGTTTAAAGTTTAAACAATATAAGTTCGTGAATAATAACCTGGACGAAATTATAATTAAATAAATGGACAATGTACAATTTGAAATATAAATAATATAACAATAGTAACATGTTGTTGTAACGCAAATTATCATCAAGTATATTAACATGTCATTTTAGATCCAAGTTCCAAACTACATTTGTAGTTAGGTTCTAGATTGACCACTGAAACCGATACGGCCAATGGTAATAAAGTTAATTAATACCAACTCTGTATTACTAAGCTTGTGTCCAATATTGCCTAAGTTTTCAAATTTAATTCACAGCTACTCCATATTGCTAAAACTGCACCAATCCACAGTTCTCTATAATACAAATTTAAAGCTAACTCTAACCTTGATGTAGCTGTCACACCCCGAGCCGGAGGGCCGGATCGTGTGTCCCGTCGGGCGGAAAGGTCTCGGGGCGCGATATAGGGAATGATAATCGTGATGCCATATTGTTTACATTGCACTTGATATATAATGAGAAAATGCTAAATAAAATAGGATTACAAAGATAAATTACATCAGTTTCGTTCATAAATTAAAAATGTAAATCTACTATGAACATCATAATTCTTTTATTTTGTATCTACACAAGATATACTAAATAATCTGTATAATAATGCACGTCCAAAATACTAGGTCCTCTATCTAGCCATCCTAGTCAAAAGCACGAACTTCTTAATTAGACATGTTCGTTGCCTGAGAAGTCATGCAAAAAGATCAAGTCAACACATGGTTGGTGAGTTCATAAAGTTTTATTTGAAAATGAATTTGAATAAACCTGTCCGAATGACAACCTTAAACTCACCATTAACCACCTATACCATCTAATTTAGTATGCTTATATATATGGCATATGTAGGGTCATGTTTACCGCCAGCCCAACCACCAGCCCTCCACATACCAAATCACATGATATATTGTTCCTGGTGATAATTAAGTGTTTCATCCAATACCTTTGATTCACAACATTTGATCAACCTGAAAATTTGTTAACATTGAATACCCGGAATGACAACCTTGACCTCACCAACAACCACCTATGATATCCAATCAAGTATGCTTATATATAGGGCATATGTAGGGTCAAGCTTACCGCCAACCCAGCCACCAGCCCACCACATACCGAACTGCATAACATATTGTTGTTAATGATAATCAAGCGTTTCATTCCACACCATCGACACAATAGTTCTTTAGTTCTACGTTCTTGTCGTTCCACAAAAATAGAAATTCTATTGATTCCTTATGTTCATCACACAATCATGATCAACCATAGTAATTTCAGAAACATAACATTAAATGCTTAATTAAATAAATAAGTAGGCATTCAATACAATCTAAGACATAATGATTGGCCTTGGTCAACTCAATCAGCAATTCTTAGCTTATTGGTGGTGTCCGGTCTATATCATCTCACACGTGGCCCATATCAACCTTGACCCAAAAGGATCTTGTATGTGTCGGGACTTTATGATATGCCCATATCAGTATCACTCTCCAGGTCTACTATATATGTCGGGACTTTAGGATATCCGTAGATCGTTGTTCACCTCTGTTTTCTTGTTTCTAGTTTGATTGTTTGATTTGTGCCCGTATTAGCATGACTATAACAGTCTACTATATGTGTCAGGACTTTCAGTTGTTTTACATGTGGTCTTGATCGGCATACGACTGACAACCACCTAGAATTGTTCTTTGTTTAGATCATTAGTTCTTTGTAACACAGCACTGAAAATACTTCTTTGATTAGGATCTTTAGTTCTTTGAAACTCATCTCTGAAAATAGTTCTTTGATTTAGATCTTTAGTTTCTTTGAAATACATTTCTGAAAATAGTTCTTGTTTTGAAACAGTTTTCTTAATCATGGTGAGTAAAAAATTTATTTTGTAAGCCTGTAAATAGTTTACCTAGACAAAATTTAGGATAACAATTTCGCATGTAAAACATACGTGAAGTAAAAGCATGTAAGTAAATATATTCCAAGGAAAAATAATTTACGCATGCTTCTCAGCCCCGCATTTGTAAAACAAAAATGTTTAGAAAAAGGGGCAACGAACTGACATGTGTTGCTATGTAATGAATAACAAAGATACACGCGCTCGTTACTTGTAAATTAATTATCTTAAGTACCTGGGTTGATTTATTATGAATTGAATACGATAAGTGTTGAGATAAAACGTATATGGGGTTTTGGTCTCGATGTGCGACTATGTGTCCTAACGTTACTAATATGTTTCTAAGTTTCTTAAATTAGTCTACACTAGTTACCCTTTATGAAACATTATCCTATAATTATTCACATTTAAACCTTACTTATGTAAGGTCTACATTACGCTTATTCAAGATCTTTTAATTAATTAATCATTTATAAATTTCGTATTATGTTGTAAATCATTAAGTTTAGAAATTATTTCATTTTCATTAAAACATAAGTTATTTTTAAGAAAAATACTAGTTGAACATGTTAGAATTGAAGTTAATTCCACTTGATTAACTCCAAGTCCTTCACTGAATCTTTGTTATTCGTAGTTCTTTGATCATCCTGGTGTATAACTCACATTAGATCATTTGATTTAAATAATCTATGTTAATCATTCCATTGCATGAAAATCACTAAGTATGTAGTGTTGACATATAATGTTGAGTAACATTTATAGTTTCCAAGGTTCCTAATAGGGCTTATGAACATCTCTCATCCACTTACACTTATTTAAACCTAACTTTTATATTGCCCTTTTGTAGCCCTTGGCTTTAGTTGAGAACATCCAAGTGTTTGAAACCCAATAGGTTGTTAAAACTCATGTTTAGGTGTTAAAATAATCTAGAAAGGTTTTGATTTTGAAATTCTTATCATCAAAGTTCCCAAAAACCGGTTAATAATCTTCGAAAACCCTAATGTATTCTCCATTGTGAATTCGTTACATGATCTAACCCATAACCATTTATTTCCTTAACACATGAACTAAGATATGGGCAAGTATTGTTTGCATGCATGAACACCCACAACAGAATGCTGCCATGCGAAGGAAGCCATACGAATGGCTGCCATGTGAAGAAGTCCATGGGATCCGAATGTACCACGCATCCAAACGTAGGTGTTTAGCTGAATAAGAGCTCCATACGAATGTGGTGTCACCCGAATGGAAGACTCATTCGTCAGTGACTTGTTGATGCAAATAGGGTTCCCATTTCGGCCATGGGGCTATGCCATTCGGATCGTGGCCATTCGGCCTAACTGCTCCTCTTTCGCCCGGTTCGAAGCCGCATACCCCTTCACCATCATTTTCGAGATTTAGACCAAACTAAGGTGTTCCCCAAGTTCCTATATCTTTTGTTACTAGTTTCAAGTGTTTCCTATGGGTTTTTGTGGTGGTTTCAACCTGCTCAAGTGGGTGTTCGAACCAGGGGGTAAAAACCCTAAAATCGCGACTTGGAGCTTGAATTTACCTCGTTTTTGGTGGTTCCGAGCTCGGATTCCTTGTACTTTCATGATCTACACGATGTTGTGGTCGTTTTGACACCAAAATCAAATGATTTGGTGGAGTTTTGAGACATCTAGGGTTTGGTTTCTAGAGAGAGTTTAGAGAGAGAAAGTGATGAAAATGGGGGAAGAAATGGGTAGATGAGTGGTGGTAAATGGCATTTAATGCCATTTGGTGCTTTTAAACGTTCCGGTGTATTCAGGTTCGTTCGGTTTCGCGTAAAAGAGTCGGTTTTCGGTCGTTTCCGTAACGAAACGTTACGGTTTTAAAATAAAGCTTATTAATTTAATTTTGGTGGCAATTCCTAGTAAATTAACTAATAACTTTTGTTTATTTTAAATTCGTAGTAAATCGAATCGTACAGTCGTCGCGCGTATTCGTTCGGATCGTCACCCGTACGAACACGACGATAACTACACTTTTCAATATGATTTTCTAATTATTAGACATCATTCAGGACATTAAACTTTCAGATATATTCGTACAGATCGTCATCTCTACGAATAATCCGTCAGTTTAGCATTCACGTAACGACATCCGTTATTGTTTTGTTCTGTACAACCTCACATACGTCTATAATAATGTCCTAACTAACATTCAAGTAATAGTTCTGCGTGGTCAGATGAAATTCTGACTGTTAAACCATGGTTTCGAATCATGTTTCTGAAATGAATGTATAATAATTCTGTGTCAAACATCAGATGATTGTAGTGTATATATATATATATAATACATGTAGTTCGTCCCTGAGTGACTGTGTAGGTCATTGTTCCGGTTACGTTTCTGGCACTGATGTTACAGTCTCCCCTTGTTAGAGAAATTTCGTCCCGAAATTTAAGAATTGTTATCAGGTACGGCTTCCTCTGTAAACAGATGGGGATACTTGGACTTCATGTTATCCTCGCGTTCCCAAGTAAACTCAGGCCCACGCTTTGGAATACGGCTTCGCTTTAGTTGTTTAACTTCGCGATCCATAATCTCTAAAGGTTCCTCGATAAAATGTAGTTGTTCATCCACTTGAAATTCCTCAACATGTATAACAAGTGATTCATTTGAAAGGCATTTCTTTAGGTTTGAGACATGAAACACGTCATGCACACCACTGAGTTTGTATGATAATCTCAGTCTATACGCCACAGGACCAATACGTTCAACGATCTCAAACAGTCCCACGTATCGTGGTGCTAATTTGCCCTTCTTTCCGAAACGAACTACGCCCTTCCATGGGGATACCTTCAACATGACACGGTTTCCCACTTGAAATTCCAACAACTTGCGTCGTTTGTCGGCATAGCTCTTTTGTCTGCTTCTGGTTGTTTGTAACCTTTGTTTAATCTGGGCGATCTTATCAGTAGTTTCCTGAATAAGCTCTGGCCCAGTTATCTGATTATCTCCTACTTCAGTCCAACAAATCGGTGACCGACATTTTCGACCATAAAGGGCCTCGAACGATGAACATCCGATGCTACTATGATAACTGTTATTATAGGATAATTCAATCAGTGGCAAATGAGAGTCCCAATTCCCACCAAAATCTAAAACACATGTTCTCAACATGTCCTCTAGGGTCTGTATTGTACGTTCGCTCTGACCGTCCGTTTGTGGATGGTAAGCTGTACTCAGGTTCAAGTGCGTCCCTAGAGATTTCTGCAATGGTTGCTAGAACCTCGATGTAAATCTGCTGTCTTGATCTGAGATGATAGAAAATGGTACACCATGACGTACCACTATCTCGTTGATGTACATTCTTGCTAGTTTATCCATCGTGAAAGTTTCGCGCATCGGCAAGAAGTGAGCAGATTTGTTAAACGATCGATAATGACCCAGATGGTATCATGACCACTGGAAGTGCGGGGTAGCTTGGTAATGAAATCCATTGCTATCTGTTCCCACTTCCATAAAGGTATTTCAGGCTGTTCTAGTAAACCTGACGGCTTCTGGTGTTCCGCCTTTACTTTCACACATGTAAGGCAGTGGCCGACGTACTCGGCTATGTCCTTTTTCATTCCCAGCCTCCAATAAAATCCCCGTAAATCTTGGTACATTTTATCGGCCCCTGGATGCACTGAGTACCTGGTTTTGTGTGCTTCATCAAAGATTAGTTTCCTCAATTCATCTACCGCAGGAATCCATATACGATCCTGGTATTAGATAATCACGTCCGCTTTTGTTTCAAATTGTCGCTATGCTCCACAATCAAGTTCTTTCTTCAGATTTCTTCGTTCTACTGATTCTTGTTATGCCTGAATAATCTTGTCGCGTAAGCTCGTTTGCACAGTCATGCCTATGGCTCTGACGCACAGGGGTTTGACTTGTTCCTTCCGGCTTAACGCATCTGCTACGACATTTGCCTTCCCCGGATGGTACTTGATCACACAGTCGTAATCATTCAGAAGTTCAACCCATCGACGCTGTCGCATGTTGAGTTCCTTCTGATAAAAAATGTGCCGTAGACTCTTGTGATCAGTGAAGATGTTACACTTGGTTCCATACAAGTAATGTCTCCAAATCTTCAATGCAAAGACTACTGCTCCCAGTTCTAGATCGTGCGTTGTGTAGTTTTTCTCATGAATCTTCAACTATCTCGTTGCATACGCGATAACCTTGTCTCGCTGCATTAATACGCAACCGGGTCCTTGATGGGAAATGTCACAATACACCACAAAGTCGTCTGTACCCTATGGGAGAGATAAGATTGGAGCATCACATAACTTCTGCTTCAAATTCTGGAAAGCATCTTCTTGTTTCTGCACCCTAACAAACGGTTCACTTTTCTGAGTTAACTTGGTGAGAGGCAGGGCTATCTTTGAAAAGTTTTAAATAAACTTTCTATAATAACCTGCTAGTCCAGAAAAGATCGTATCTCCGTTAGTGTCTTCAGAGTATCCCAGTTCTTGATCGCCTCGATCTTAGCAGGGTCTACACGTATTCCTTCACTCTTGACTACATGACCCAAATATTGAACTTCTCTCAGCCAGAATTCACACTTTGAGAATCTGGTATAAAGTTGTTCTTTCTTTAACAGCTCCATGATCTTCCTGAGGTGTTGCTCATGTTCGTCTTTGCTCTTGGAATAAATCAGTATGTCATCAATAAAGACAATGACAAACTGATCCAGATACGGATTGCACACTCGGTTCATGAGGTCCATGAAAACCACAGGTGCATTTGTCAATCCGAAAGGCATCACCATGAACTCGTAATGCCCATACCTGGTTCGGAACGCCATCTTTGGTATGTATTCTTCTTGAACTCTGAGTTGATGATATCCAGACCGTAAATCAATCTTCGAGAAGTACTGTGCTCCTTGTAGTTGGTCAAAAAGATCATCAATTCTCGGCAGTGGATACCGATTCTTGATGGTCAAATTGTTCAGCTCTCTGTAGTCTATACACATATGAAAGGATCCATCCTTCTTTCTCATGAACAGAATCGGAGCTCCCCATGGTGAGTAGTTCGGTCGGAAGAACACTTTATCCAGTAGCTCCTGTCATTGATTTGACAATTCCTGCATCTCTAAAGGTGCTAATCTGTAAGGGGATTTTGCAACAGGAGTTGCTCCAGGAACTAAGTCAATACGGAACTCTACCGGTTGTGCGGGTAGTAAACCTAGTAGATTTTCAGAAAACACTTCCGGATACTCTTTTACTAATGGCACATCCTGAATTTTGATCTTATCTTTCTGTTTCTCCACCACATGAGCCAGAAAAGCTACACACTGCTTCTGTAAACACTTACGCGCCTTTATGCAAGATATGATTTTGACATTACGTTTTGCTTGATCCCCTCGAACTTCCAACACTTGATCGTTCGTCAGCGGAAATTCGAAGCAGCTTTTCAGAACAGATGACTTCTACTCTATTGAGAGATAGTCAATCCATCCCGACAATGATTTCAAAACTACCCAACTCCATCGGTATCAAATCGATGGTGAATGTTTGACCGTTAAGTGTTAATGGCAGTTTCTATATATTGTACTAACTGTGATTTGCTTCCCATTCGCTACTTCTATAATGTAAGGGGAATCTAAAAGTTCCTCAACCTGGTTAAGTTGGCATGCAAAGTCGGTCGAGATAAAAATCTGATCCGCACAAGTATCAAATAGAATAGATTCATAAAAGTCATGTAAGAGAAATGTACTAGTGACCACGTTTGGGTCTTGACGAGCAGTTGGAGCTCCTATAGCAAAAGCTCTTCCACGTAGTGCTTGGACTGCCGGTTGTACTTTCCTTGGAGAGTTCTTTGAAATTTGGCCAATTTCACCACATTTATAGTGTCCACCATTGTTTTGGTTCTGATTGTTGGGTGGAGGGAGAGCTAAAGCAGCATTGTTTACTGCCTGGGTAGGTGCCATCCTGCATTATTGGACCCAATGGCCCTTCCTTCCACACCCAGTGCAGTGCCTGCAGGGAGTATTAGCATCATGATTGTACTAACATTTGGCACACAGAGAATGTGTGCCGGTGTAGGGTTTCTTGTGGAGGTTTTGTGGTGCAACGGCACTTAGTTGAGAGGAGTGGCCATCGTGTAGGTCCTTATGACTTTATGTTTCTTCTTGGGATAATGGTGGGGTTTCTTGCATGATTCTTCCTTGTTCCTTCCTGAGTCAGCTTCCTTCTTTAGAGTTCCAGAGGCTACCATCAAGTCAGTGAGTTTTCCTGACAGGCTAACAGCTGACTCCACAGTGACAGGGTTTGCTGCAATGACCAAACTCTGTATGCAAGAGGGGAGTTCACCTACATATCTGTCAATCCTTTTCTCCAGAGTGGGCACCATCTCTGGCACCAAAGCTACTAAATTGGGATAACAAGTAGTATACCCTAAGTGATTTGGTCCTTTCATCACATGGTTTGACAGTTCAGTCTCCATCCTTTGCAGCTCATTCTTAGGATAGAATTCGTTACTCAGTAGAGTCTTGAATTTTTCCCATGACATCGACATAGTTTCTTCCCTTCCTCTAGCCTGAATTTGTGAGTTCCACCAAGTTAAGGCTCGTTTGCTGAATGATACCGCAGAGTAACGAACCTTGTGATGCTCTAGACAACTGCAAAGGTCCAGAGTAGTCTCAATCTTCTCAATCCATTGGATTAAACCAACGGCTCCCTTAGCACCGCGGAAAGTAGGTGTCTTACATCCCACAAATGACTTGTAGGAGTAGTTAGAAGCACTATCAGTATTCCCACTGACTTCTCCCAATGAATGCCCGGAGTTGCTGTTGTTGTTCTGAATACGGTTGATCATATCTGGGATCACCTCTTTCAGCTGGTTAGTCAACTGACTGCTCAGTAGGGTTGCCAAGGCAACAGTAGCAGGGTCCAGATTTTGAGTCGCGTTTGGGTCAGGAGGTGGAGTGTGTGGGGGAGGAGGAGGTGGAGGAGGAGATGGCGGTGGTGATGGAGTCAATAGAGGAAGTGGTCTTCTCGGCAGCATTCTGATCACAACCAATAGATTATCAGTCAGTGCAATGATCGAATGTAGAAGACACAATGCAAGTAAGTTCCTAAGTCCTATGTTCTCTACATTAAGGGTCCCTAGGTTATAGTCTAGGCCAAACCGTTTAAATAAATGACCTATATTTCTCTATAACCATGGCTCTGATACCAATTTGTCACACCCCAAGCCGGCGGGTCGGATCATGTGTCCTGTCTGGCGGAAAGGTCTCGGAGCGCGATATCGGGAATGATAATCATGATGATCAGATTGTTTACATTGCACATGATATATAATGAGAAAATGCTAAATAAAATAGAATTACAAAGTTAAATTAAATCAGTTTCGTTCATAATTTAACAACGTAAATCTACTATTAACATCATAAATATTTTATCTTGTATGTGCACAAGATATACAAAATAATATGTATAATGATGTTCAAAATTATGCACGTCCAAAATACTAGGTCCTCTATCTGGCCATCCTAGTCAAAAGCACGAACTTCTTAATGAGACCTGTTCGTCACTTGAGAAGTAATGCAAAAAGATCAAGTCAATACATGGTTGGTGAGTTCATATAGTTTTATTTGAAAATGAATTTGAATAAACATGTCCGAATGACAACCTTAACCTCACCATTAACCACCTATACCATCTAATTTAGTATGCTTATAAATAGGGCATATGTAGGGTCGAGCTTACCGCCAGCCCACCCACTAGCCCACCACATACCAAATCACATGATATATTGTTCCTGGTGATAATTAAGTGTTTCATCCAATACCTTTGATTCACAAGATTTGATCAACCTGAAAATTTGTTAACACTGAACACCCGGAATGACAACCTTGACCTCACCAACAACCACCTATGATATCCAATCAAGTATGCTTATATATAAGGCATTTGTAGGGTCAACCTTACCGCCACACTACATACCGAACTGCATAACATATTGTTGTTAATGATAATCAAGTGTTTTATTCCACACCATCGACACAATAGTTCTTTAATTCTACGTTCTTGTCGTTCCACAAAAATTGACATTCTATTGATTCCTTATGTTCATCGCACAATCATGATCAACCATAGTAATTGTAGAAACATAACATTAAATGCTTAATTAAATAAATAAGTAGGCATTCAATACAATCTAAGACATAATGATTGGCCTTGGTCAACTCAATCAGCTATTCTTAGTTTATTGGTGGTGTCCAGTCTGTATCATCTCCCACGTGGCTCATATCAAGCTTGATCCAAAAGGATCTACTTGTACGTGTCGGGACTTTATGATATGCCCATATCAGTATGACTCTCCAGGTCTACTGTATATGTCGGGACTTTAGGATATCCTTAGATCGTTGTTCACCTCTATTTTCTTGTAGCTAGTTTGATTGTTTGATTTGTGCCCATATAAGCATGACTATAACAGTCTACTATATGTGTAAGGACTTTCAGTTTTTTTACACGTGGTCTTGATCGGCATACGACTGACAACCACATAGAATTGTTCTTTGTTTAGATCATTAGTTCTTTGTAACACAACACTGAAAATAGTTCTTTGATTTGGATCTTTAGTTCCTTGAAACTCATCTTTGAAAATATTTCTTTGATTTAGATCTTTAGTTTCTTTGTAATACATTTGTGAAAATAGTTCTAGTTTTGAAACCGTTGTCTTACTCATGGTGAGTAATTAATTCATTTTGTAAAACTGTAAATAGTTTACCTAGACAAAATTTAGGATAACAATTTCGCATGTAAAACATACGTGAAGTAAAAGCATTTAAGTGAATATAATCCAAGGAAAATAATTTACTCATGCTTCTCAGCCCCGGATTTGTAAAACAAAAATGTTTAGAAAAAGGGGCAATGAACTCACCTGTGTTGCTATGTAATGAATCACAAAGATACGTGCGCTCGTTACTTGTAAATTAATTATCTTCGATACCTGGGTTGATTTATTATGAATTGAATACGATAAGTGTCGAGAGAAAACATATATGGGGTTTTGGTCTCGATGTGCGACTATGTGTCCTAACGTTACTAATATGTTTCTAAGTTTCTCAAATTAGTCTACACTAGTTACCCATTATGAATCATTATCCTGTAATTATTCACATTTAAACCTTACTTATGTAAGGTCTACATTACGCTTATTCAAGATCTTTTAATTAATAAATCATTTATAAAATTCGTTTTTTGTTGTAAATCATTAAGTTCAGAAATCATTTCATTTTAATTAAAACATAAGTTATTTTTAAGAAAAAAACTAGTTGAACATGTTAGAACTGAAGTTAATTCCACTTGATTAACTCCAAGTCCTTCACTGAATCTCTGTTGTTCGTAGTTCTTTGATCATCCTTGTTAGGACATTTAGTAATAGTTTGCTTTCAAAATGTATAAGTTAATGTATGTTTTGCTAAGGTTCGTCTTGCCCACGAACCTAGGCATGGTTTTGTAAAGGTTCGGCGAACCTATGTTATGCTTTGTAAAGGTTCGTCCAGCGAACTTGAAGGTTCGTCTGGCAAACCTATGGGTTCGGCTAGGTTCGTTTGTCTGTTTTTTTCAGAAGTGTGTGACAGATCTGAGAGTAAGAGAACCTGTGTGAGATTGTACTAACTGTGTGTTCAAGTTTCATTTCATTTTAATCAGATTGTGTTGATTAATGAAATATGATTGTGTATCTTTGATTCATATAGATCTAATCTAGATTCCGCATAGATTTGATTGTAAATAGAATTTCGTTGATCGATCCCTTAAATCTACAGTGGTATCAGAGCCATTGAAGGAGTTCTATACAAGTCAATTGAAGATAATCAATCATTTTGTAAATTAATAGATCAAGAAATGGATCAAATTTTAATTTTCTTTATCTGATTGTTTGTTGACATTGTTATCATCATCTGCTGCTATCTGGCTGACTAAAATCAAGAAATTTGTGGCTGAAATCTATTGATTTTGAAGGCTTTCGCTCCAAAATTTTCAAATTTTGCAGACAGGTTCGTGAGCCGAACTTTGGGGTATCTTAGGTGCTGTTTGAAGCAGAAGTTCGCTGTAAAAAGTAATTTCTGTTGAGGTTCGTGTACAAATTTTGAAGAGGTTCGTCTCAAGGTTAGTCTATTGCTGAGGTTCGTTTGGTTAGGGTTCGTTTGACTGAGGTTCATTGATTCAAGATTTATTGAAGAGGTTCGTTGGTCAAGGTTTGTCTCAGGTTCGTGAGATAAGGTTCGTGAATTTAAGGTTTGTCTCAGGTTCATGGGATAAGGTACGTGAGATCAATGTTTTGTGAAGGTTCGCTTGTCACTTAGGTTCATGAAGTTAAAATTTCAAGAAAGGTTCACTGATAAAAACTCAGAATCATGGCTGATATGTTTGTTGTTGTTGCTAGTCAAAATTCCAAGATACAAAGTATTTTGATTAGTGAAACTAAATCAGGAAGCACAAATAAAGTACCCAAACTACTTGATTTGACTGATTACGAAAACTGGAAAGGTCGGTTTGACACATCTCAATGGTACTGAAACAAATCTTTGGGAAAGAATCTTGTCACCATACGAACGACCAAAGGTGGTGGGAACAGATCTGGATCAAACTCTTGATATACTGGATGCTGAACAAAGAAAGAAATATGATTCTGAAAAGAAAGCATATTGGATGTTGAGTCAAGCCATTCCTAATCAAATTCTTCATCAATTTGATGAACATAAAACTTCATATGGTTTATGGAATTCTTTAAAAGGCAAGAATTGAGGGAAATATGAAACTCAAGAAAATGAAAGCCACTGATTTACGCAAATAGTTTGAGAATTTCAATTATATTGGAAATGAAAGTCTTGAAGCTTTGATAACAAGATATAGACATTTGTTGACTGAAGTTCGTAAGTGTGGAATTGAGTATACTGAAAAAGAGAAAATAGATTGTTTTGCAGATGCTTTGCCTGAAAGATGGAATTCGTTGGTGTTGATCTTGAGAGAAAATCTACCTGGAATGACACTGGTTGAATTTATCCAAAAGTTAGAAGAACAGGAAATGAAAGATAAGAGAAAAGCAAGAAGAGTTAATGTAACACAGGATCCTTCACTTTATGGTGCATCTATGGTTACACCTCCTGTTTCTTCTGAAAAATTCAAACAGCTTTTGTTTAAAGTACTGCTGATAGCACTTCTGTACCATCTGCGTCTGCTAGCTCAAGTTCATCTTATTCTGTGAATGAGAAGAAGCCTGATTCGTCAACAATTCCAATTCAATTGAATACAACTAATTTGGGAAAAGTAACCGTGGAGGCTGTTAGAGATCATATGTCGATATTGTCATGTGTTGTCAGTGCCTATGATGAACAGATAGCTGGAAAGATCGGAAATTCAAATCTTACTTTTGAAGATTATGAGCAGATAGATGATGGTGAGATGAAACTGATTGATACTCAGTGGGCTTTGGCTAGTGCAATAAGAAGAATTAACAGATATGATAAGAAAACTGGAAAGAAGTTCACTTTTGATCGTAACACAAAGTTTGGATTTAATCCAAAGTCTAGACAATGTTACAATTGTGGTGAATTGGGTCATTTTGCTCGAGAGTGTAAAAATCCAAAGAAGCAAGGAAACTTGAATCATTTCAAGCCAAAAGAAGCTTATCAAAAGAAAAAGGAAAAGCCTGAAGAATCAACAAAAGCTTTAGTCAGTCAAGCAGATGAAGGATATGACTTGGGAAAACAATACGATGATTTAATGGGCGCATTTATGGCTTCTTTGGATGAAGAAACAAACAAGGGAAAAGAAAAGGCTGAAGAGGTAAATAATGATCTTTTAGAGGTCATTGAAAAGTTGAAAGAAATGAATGCTCAATTGACTGCTGAACTGATCGAGTGCACTGAAGCTAACAAGAAGTTGATTTCAAGAGAAAAAGATTTTGATAAAAAGATCATTGATTTGGGAAAAGAAAATGAAGAATTAAAAATTAAAATTTTGCAAAATAATCATGCAGTTTCTGTGCATCTTGAGTCAGTACAAAAGTTGAAAGTTGAATTGTCAGCAGCAAGAGCAGAAGCAGAAATGAATAAGAGCAAGCTAGAGAATTATCAGAATTCTCAGTATGTTATCGATTACTTTGCTGCCATGCAAAGATCATCGAATGATACTACTGGCTTGGGATTTCATTATGTACCACCTCCTTCAGGCTATGTTCCTAGACCACAAATTGATCCAAATTTGGAAGTTCATCCAGTTTCTTTGAATGAACATGAGTCTGAACAAGTTGTTGATAGTGCTGGAGGTTCATCTTATGATGAAAAAATGTCACTTGAGAATGATGCTCCTATCATTAAAGATATCACTGAGTCAA
This sequence comes from Mikania micrantha, assembly GCA_009363875.1. Classification (NCBI taxonomy): domain Eukaryota; kingdom Viridiplantae; phylum Streptophyta; class Magnoliopsida; order Asterales; family Asteraceae; genus Mikania; species Mikania micrantha. The sequence goes on from CM018697.1 coordinate 69,194,356, forward strand.
AATATTCATCTGATATTTTGAGACAAAATGGTTACTGTAACATCTGTGCATTTAGTCATGGTAGTCATAAACAGTGATAGAACAATGTGTATTTATATTCAGCCTGTCACACCACGAGCCGGCGGGGTAGGATCGGGTTTCCCCGTCGGGCGGAAAGTTCCCGGGGCGCGATATCGTGAGTGATAATTGTGATGATCAGATTGTTTACATTGCACATGACATCAATGAGAAATGCTAAATATAATAGAATTACAAAGTTAAATTACATCAGTATTGTTTATAATTTAACAATGTAAATCTACCATCAACATCATAAACTTGTATCTTGTATTTACACAAGATATACAAAATAATCTGTATAATGATGTCTTCAAAATATGCAGGTCCAAAATACTAAGTGTTCTATCATCAACATCATAAACTTCTATCTTGTATTTACACAAGATATACAAAATAATCTGTATAATGATGTCTTCAAAATATGCAGGTCCAAAATACTAAGTCTTCTACAGGAAGTCCTAGTCCATAAGAAATGACTTCTTAATTGACCTGTTCGTCACCTGAGAAGTCATGCAAAAAGATCAAGTCAACACATGGTTGGTGAGTTCATATAGTTTAGTCATTGAAAATGATTTGAAAACCTCTTCCGGTAAAGACCCAAACCTCATTAATTCCACATGTAATATCCACATCGGTATGCTTATATATAGGGCATATGTAAGGGACAAGCCCTAGCCAACATCCCACCACATACTAATATGCATATGACACTGTTGTTAATGATAGTTAAGCATTTTTACCTATCACACCTCTGATTTAGATTATGATCTCAAAAAAATTGATTTGCCTTTGATTCTTCTGAGTTCGTCATAGATACATTATTTCCCCAAAAATCAATGATAGTAATAAAATGTCAAATATTTAATTAAATAATTAAATAAAATATTTAAATACAACTAAGACATGATGATTGGGCATTATTTCACTCAATCAATTAGACTTAGTTGTTGGTGGTTGTCCAAGTTGTAACCTCTCACACGTGACCCATGTCAGGCATAAGTCACAAGGAGTACACCTGAACTGAGTGGGATTTTAATGTTTTGCCCGTTACAGCCTGACCCAATGGTCTTCTGCATCTGAGTGGGACTTTAAGGATATCCTTTGATTCTTGATCTCTTGATTCTCACGATTCGACCTTGATATTGATTCCATTTGATCGTTCATGTTATTGCCCGTTACAGCCTGACCCAAAGGTCTTCTGCATCTGAGTGGGACTTTATATGTGTGTTACACGTGGTCTTGATTCCCTATACAACTGACATCCACCTTAACTTGAATATTAATGATTTCATTATATCATAATGATTTCATTATTTTTAATGATTCACACACATTTATGATTTATGATTCCTTGAGTCTCGTGATCTTGATCTTTTGATTTCCCATGATTCTTAATGATAATTGATTTGATTATGATTCTTTATGTTCAGATCCCACACTGAGTTATGATTCCTTTGAATTTGATCCTTTGATTTTGTTCATTTGATTTCACTTTGAATTTAGATTCTTAAATTTTGTGCTTAATGGGCTAAGGGTTTGTTTAGAGTTTAAATTTAAGGAATTACTCATAAGAGTACTTAAATTTATTTGGTAATCTGATATGTTTAGTAATTTCCTAGACAGGAGTCTAGAAGTATCAATAAACATATATATGTAAAAACATATAATAAATAAAAGCATTTAAATAAACAGTTTAAATAAAACAGTTTACGCATGCTTCTCAGCCCGCGTTTTAAAACAAAATGTTTAGAAAAGGGGCAATGAACTCACCTGTGTTGCTCTGTACTGAATTACCACAAATGCGCACTCGTTGTTGTAGCTTATGTATCTTCGGTTCCTGAGTTGTTTTAAAAGAATTCGAATACAATAAGTACATACGGTAGTTGTCGTAACTAGGGTTTGGTCTCGGTGTGCAACTAAGTGTCCTAGGTTACTAATGTGTTTCTAAAACTTCATCTAATTTAGTCTAATTTATTACCCATCAGTAACCCCATCCATAATTCATCATTACAAATTCTTTATTTAAAATGTTTCTCAGTTAATTTACTTTGGATTAACCCTTAATTTAAAGTCATTTATCTTAATTTAATCAAGTTTAAAATTTCATTTTCTCTTATACAAATCAATTAACTTTAAATAAAATGATGCTTAACACGTGATGGGCTTAGATTAAGTCCATTGGGCCACCCTCCGCCCGTTTATTAAACTTGGTTTTCTGGTTGATGTCTTCCATTCTTTATTACTAATCCGAGATAGTTTAGATAAGCCATCTAGGTTAGTTACATATCGTTATGGATTTCACGAAGTTCAGGTGTTAGTACCTAAATCAACCCCAAAACCGTAAGGGTATTGTTTCGATCCCCATGAGCTTATAACAATATTCTAAGTGTTTTAAGCTACATTAATAGATGTTACCCGCCCGTCATTAGTCGGTTGCAATGATAAAGAGAAACCCCTTTTTCTTTAGAGAATCCCTATCCTTTGTTTAGCTTTTACAGCTTAGTTTATGTAAAAACCCTTATTATTGAAATCCCAACTATCCCTTGTTGATCTTAATCCCATTAGGTAATTATGACTTAGATTTGGCCCTTAAAAGTTATGTGTTGCTTCCACATCCAATAAACCCTAATAAACACCTCATGCACACATGCACCTTAGATCCTCATGCATGGAACCATGCAATAGCTAGTATTTCCAGGTCGTAAGGATAATCCACCCATCCCTTGACCGTTTGAGGCTTGATCGAGTGCACCAGGGCTTGGGCCGAATGGATATGGGCGTATGAACCTAGACTGAATGAGAGGTGGTGTGAGAATGAGTTGGGACGAATGAGAGCTGTCGAATGAGCTATGGCGACTGGAACCTTGCCGACCGAATGGTGTTGCTTCGGTGATGCAACCAGCGAATGAGTCTTGGCGAAAGGGATGGCCGAAGGGGCTGATTGAATCTCCGAATGAAGGCTGGGCGAAAGAGGCATGTGTTCATTCGCCGAATGAAGCTTGGGCTCATTCGATGAGCTGCTCTCGAGCCATTCGGCAGCTAAGAACCCCGATGCAACCCCCCCTTCTTTTCGACAGATCAGCCAAGGTCTAAGGCGAGGGTGTACTACCATCATCCTAGTGTGTTTAGGCGTGGTTTTCCTAGAGTATTGAGGGTGCTAACCGGTTTAGATGGTGGGGCTCGATCTAGGGTTTTCAAACCCTAGAACCACAACTTAAACATGATCTTTACCTCATTTTGGATGGATGGAAGCTTGGATCCCTTGTACTTCCGAGTTCTACAAGTGATTGTGGTTGTTTTGACACCAAAATGGCTTGAAATGGTGAAGAATTGAGAGAGTTATCTTAGAGAGAGAGTGGGGAGTTCTAGAGAGAGAGTATAAAAAGAGAGAGTGAACGGTGGTGATGAGAGAGAGAGGGTTGTTGGGTGGAAGATGAGGCATTAATGCCTCATTTAAGTCTTTAAAACATCCGGTGTGTTCGGGTTCGTTCGGTTTCGCGTGGTTTTACGTAAAACGTCTGTTTCTCGTCGTTTTCGTTACGAAACGACTCGGTTTTAAAAGTAGAAGTTATAAAATTATTTTAGGTTGTGATTCCTAATAAATTAACTAACTATCTTTTATTTATTTAAAATTTTTAGAAATCTTTAATTTACAGTTTACAATCGAATCGTATTGTTGTCGCGCGTATTCGTTCGAATCGTCACCCGTACGAACACGACGATAACTATACTTTTCGATATTGTTTTCTAATTATAGGATATCATTCAGAACGTTAAACTTTCAGATTTATTCGTACAGATCGTCACCTATACGAATAATCCGTCGGTTTAGCATTCGCATAACGACATCCGTATTGTTTTGTTCTGTAAAGCCTCACATACGTTTATACTTTAATACATTCCTAACTAATAATCACTTGATGGTTCTATGTTGCCAGATAATTATCTGACTCAAGGACCATTGTTCTAAACTTGTTTATCTGAAATAATTATGAATCCACTGGTTTGATAACATGAAATGATACTGAAACTTGACATGGAGATGAAATACACTGAAATGCATAAGAATTGTACCTGGTCACTGTTCATGTACTGTATAGATCATTGTTCCGGTGACGGTTCCGGCACTGATGTTACATTGCCTGTCAATGTGATTCATGTGTTCATGTTTGTGTTTGTGTGTTATAGGATCTTATTTAATTATGAATAAGTATGTATTATTTATTTAAAGTCGATTACGCTATGCAAGAACAATATTGTATTATATCGAAACAGTGGTGGGCTGGCGGCAGATAAGACAGGTAGCTGGACTCTGAGTATGCCCTATACATATACTGCGTTCGGTGTAATGGGATAGTGTTAATGCGTAGTGTTCAGTCGGATATTATGACAAACAAATTAATTAAACAAATCGTAATGCGTAAGCGAGACTGAGTATCATTATGGGTGACGATTCATGATGATATTAATGTCAAACTTATAATTACGAATAAACGACAATAAATAAATAATATGACCAAAAACGTACGTAATTGCGGGTATACACGTAATTATATTCGTTTAACGGTCTGATTACGAACGAAAAGTAAAAATTAAGTAAAATATTCTATTTTACATTTTACAATTTTGAAACTCATAAAAAATAATCAAATATATCTAATTTACAAATTAAGATGTTTAATGTCGTAATCGTAAAAAACGCGAGCGTAAAAATACGCGAAACCGACACCGAGCGAGACCGAATATGCGGGGAACCATTCGGGGACATAAAAGTCCATATTTCCTTCCATTTTCACAAGATGTTGCAGCTCTCATTACTTTCTCTCTCTAAATTCCCGTAACCACGTTTTACCCTAGAAACCTCACACTAATCGACCATAACTTCTTCGTTTTTTATCCAAATCGCACATATAATATATCAAAACGACCGTATCGACAAGAGGAATCTGGAAGTACAAGGGATCGGAGCTGATTCAATGTATTCTGGCTGGAATCCTAGAGAGAAGTTACTGCTGAAGGTATGTTACTATTCATCATATTCTTCACAAAAAAAAATGGCTTTTCATGTAACCTTAGCTCAAAAATCAACGACCAGAAGCTTAGGGAACCTATGAATGTTGTTAATCATGACCATAGGAACATAGTTTGGGGATTAGATGATCGGAACAGGTAGTGTCGAAGGGGTAGGAGCTGGGTTCTAGAACATCGTTGGGTATGTGCTGGTTGCTCAATTTTATATCGAATCTGCTATCTTTGTTGGACCTGTTTTGACTTAGAATTACTTTAAACACTTAAGGGTGGCTAATCCAAGTGAATAGGGGCTGGTTTCAGCCGAGACTAACAACTTAGATGAGGGTTTACATCGATAATAAACCACTAGTATGGATGAGTGTGATAAATGAAACCGAATAATACATTCATCGGAGCTCGCAACCAATTTTACAATATTAACCGACATAGTATGTTGAAAACAGGGAATGGGTTGGTCAACAATAATAAAGATCGATGATGCCATTAGAGTTGATACTTATGGATAATGTGGATTAATTAGTGGGTGCATACTTTGATTTTTTTTAACCAGACGAGATTTAACGTGAACACCCATGCAATCCACCGACTCGATGTATAAAGTATAAGCTATCTAATTGTTGAATATGAACCAACAGACCCATAATACTAATATTTACACATCCACCAATCAAATTCAAGAAGGAGCCGGCTAAAATCATTAACTTAGGAGATTACATGGTTTTGTTCGAAATCCCAGCTATGGGTACCAGCTTCTGTTCGAAAAATTAGAAGCCATGCAACCATAGGTCCAAATTTAAAACCATAAATATATCTTTAATCAAGTGAGTCCAAGAGGGTTAGGACCAAGAAACATGGGGATTAGACGTATAGAAAACACAATATCGATTAAATTAAGGATCACCGATAAATTTAATATCGATGGGTTTTTCTTGAACCGTAGATAGTCGATATTGCTAAGCTCGACACTCTCACCTCACTAAGGAATGTCGATATTAGTTGTTTGGTCCATGCACGAGTTCTAAATCCAAGGATTTACTATGTTATACACTAATAAAATTAACATATGATCATTTAAGATTAAAAGGATCAATAAGGGTATTATAACCCTAAATTGATTCTAGTTATTATGGATTCGTTTTATTCTAATTAAGTCTCACTTAATTTAAGAATAAGATTATAACATAATCACAAAAGCTTAAAACACACAAACATTTTCAGGGAATAAATGAGAAACAAGTGTTATCAAGAATCATCAACACGTGTTGCATATATGCATAACTAACCTTATGCATAGTATAACATGACACATTCTCTTTCATGAATCAATTATCATTCAAGTGGCTCAATCATGATATTCAAATTCATACAACGCTTTCAAACAGGAGAACAAGTTATGCGAAAAGTAATCATTAACAAGATAACATAAGTAAACCCTTAACATAAGTCAATCAATAAATCAAAGTCTATACGATCATAAATCTTATATTATATGTATGATTACAATGATATAGGAATCAGTTAGAAGTCTTGTTGCTTACTGCTTGCTACTTGTTCAGGTTCAGAGTCTACTGCTGTCAGGTGAGAACATTAGCCCCTCTTTTACTGTTTGTCAACTGTTTTGGGGTGGAACACGTGACCAAACACTCTTTATAGAATCTTATCTCATATACAGGATTCATGCTACTTTTCAACAATTACATGTTCACTTTACAAATTTAAAGGATTTCTCAACTATTTTTAAATGAGTTATCAAATGTTAAATATTTTCTACTAAAAAGTTTTATAAATTATTTTACAACCGGTTTTATATAAAATGTTATATAAATGTTAAACACTTTGAAAGATTAAGTTTTACAAACTCTTACAAACTTTTAAACTATAACACGTGTATTAAAATAAATGTTTATTAAATGTTTTGTTCAAACCTTGTATTTATACAAGGGTCTTCAATCACCGAATTAAATCAAGGTTTTCAAATAAGGTATTCATTCAAGGGTTTTCATAGTGGTATTCAATCAAAGGATTTCAAAGTCACGGAAATCAATCATGAGTATTCAACCAAAGGTTTTCAATCATAGGATTAAATCTTAAAAACTTAAAAGCTTGGTGTTCATCGTTGTGAACAAACTTATACACACATCAAGACACTTACTCAATCTTATTCTTATTCTTATAATGTTAGTACTGGGTGATCACAACAAGGGAAAGCGGGACACGTTATAGTTACGCCAAGGCTGCGGTTATCGTTTTAAATTTGTTTTAAAAACTAACTGCAGATTGGATGCTTTACGGTAATATGGATTTGCTGCTAATTAACTTTACGAGCATAGGTCATATTGATCGTGTACGTCAACACAGAGTTTGTCTTATGAGTAAACTCATTAGTTTAGCTCGTGTTGAATGTGTTTGCTGACAACTTTTTCTGACTCCAAACATAGTCTGGGACTTGATTATATGTTGGCTTTTCTAGTAGACAGTCTTTAGACTGTTTGCACACGTTAATCTTACTTGATGTTAGTTTGGGTTGCAACTATCCATGTTATTTTCATTCATTGTTTTATACATATGTTTTACAAATGCATATTCATATTTACAAATGTTAAACATATTGTTCTCACCAACTACTTTGTAGTTGACAGTTACTTTTCACGTGTTTCAGGTAATCAGGTTTAGAGCTTCACAAGGACAACTAAGGAGACCATCATTAAGATAGAACAAGATGATGAAACAAGCTAGGATGGATTAGAAACTCACATAATCCTGATTGTTTAATTGTCTTATCTGAGTCTTATTTTGTAAACAATATTTTTGGGTCTGTAGTTGTCATTCTTTTGGTAGATAGATAGAATTTCTGTAACTAAACAATTGTCTAAACTTTATATAACTCTGTAATGCATTGTGGTTTTTCTTATTCAATACTTGTGCATGATTCAACCATCGATCGTCACCGCTTCATGGATTCCGCACGCGGCGCAGGGGGTTTGACAGGTTGGTATCAGAGCCAAGGTTGTAGAGAACCAGGAAAAACCCAATAATTAATGACCTAGACTATAACCTAAGCTACCTCATAGGACTAAGTGCTATAGGCTTGAGGATACATAGGATCTAAGTAAACTTAAGTAAACATTAAGTCTACACTAAACTTGGAAGATCTTAGGAATACATTTCTAAGATTAGATATCGAGTCAAGGAATTTGGATTGAAATTCTATACTCTTAGAATCCAAACTAAATTTCTCAAACACATAATCAACTAAGGATTTCACAGGCAAAGATCTGTCTTCTTAGTATCTTTGATCTGAAATTCTCATCATGTTATCATCATCATGTATTCATCATCATTAGGACTTCATAATTTAGAATCTGTGTAACAGTATTCTTTAGTTGAAGTTCACACCAGGAGATCATTATGCTCAATACTGTAAGTATTGGGAACCTAGGATAATTAACCTTGGACACTTATACTAAAACCTAAGGTCTTGATTTCAGGTAAATTAAGTACCATGGTTTACACAATTATAACCATATAAGATACAATCATTTGAGATAAAATCATTGTGTGGATCAACCATGCGTGAATCAATCAAGTGTGTGAATCAATACAATTGTGTTGCCAAATCCTAGCAAGGGCACAATCGTGGTATACCGAAGCGGTGGTGGGATGTCGGCTGGGCTGGCAGTTTGCTTGACCCTACGTATGCCCTATATATAAGCTATCTTCGGTATACTGGGAAAGTGTCAGTGTGTAGGTTTGCAGCCGTAATCTTATGAAACATTGTACATTATCATCTGAGAAGTATACTAACCTGTTAACTGTTATATGTTAACTACCTTTTAGGTGTACTAGCTCATATTAGAATTGAATGATAATATTGGTAGCATGGATATATTACTAATTTTATTTTATAAATTCAATTGTAAAATTTATAATTTCTCACCCGCTTTTGACTTTCTCTTCGTAGAATGCCTCCTCGACGTAATACTAACGGCGAGGGTTCAACAAGTGGCAACGATGATGAGATCAACAAAATTGCCCGAATTATCGCCGTACATATGAAAGAGGATATTCCGGGCATGGTCACTGATATTACCCAGAATCTTTGTGAAAGTACCAGTGATTCAGCAAACAACTCACACACCGCCGCCACTGGAACTGCTAGCTTCACTTTCAAGCAGTTCAATGATGCTAAGCCTCCTAATTATGATGGTGCTGAGGGAGCCACCGGCCTACTACAATGGCTGGAAAGCATTGAGGATATCCTAAAGTTCACTTGATGTCCAGAAAACCTAAAGGTCAAGATGGCTTCAAGCGCTTTTCACAAGGGCGCTCTCACTTGGTGGAATTCTGAGAAGAACACCAGAGGTCGGGAGGTTGCTTTGGCCTTACCGTGGGAAAATTTCAAGAAACAACTTGTGGAGCAGTTATGTCCACATCATGAGCTGAAGAAGTTGGAGGCCGAAATGTGGAGTTTGGCCCAGGATAGTGGTGAAAATGCAAGGTACACAACTCGTTTCCATGAGTTGAGCATTTTGGTCCCACATATGGTTACTCCTCTGTTCCACAAGATTGAGAAGTACATTAAAGGACTTAGTCATCAGCATAAATGTTATGGGAAGTAATCCCACTACTTTGGAGACGGCAATTCATCTTAGTGCTACTCTTACGGAATAATATGTCAAAGCTGGTGTACTTACTCGTAAAGGTTACAAGAGGGCACAAACTGATGAAGTCAAGAAACCCGAGCAACACCATCACAAGAAAAAGAAACATAAGACAATCAAAAACTTTGCAGCCATGACTGTAGCTGCACCTATTCAAGCCACTCCCATTACTGCTATTCCACAACCTGCTACAGTCAAAAAGTCGTACACTGGACCGTACCCACTCTGCACAAAGTGCCAATACCATGGCGCTCGTTGATTGGAATCAAACTTTTCCCCATTGCTAACTATGTGAAGCTCTTTCATGCAGAAAATGTCTCAAGTGTGGAAGATTTGGACACTTGGCAGCAACGTGACGAGCCACTCACGACCGCTATTGCTACAACTACAGGTGGAAAAGCCTGTTAATAACTGTGGAGCAGAGGAACACTTCGAAATTCTGTGCCCACGTCTCAACAACACAGTTGCTACAGCCACTGCACGTGCTTTTGTTATTGGAGCTACCGAAGCATGCGAGGAGCCGGCAATTGTCACGGGTACATTTCTCATGAATGGTCATTATGTTTCTATCATATTTGATACCGGCGTAGATGAAAGTTTTGTTTCTGCCACTACTGCATCATTGTTTAATAGACAACCATCTATACTTGCTACTCCATACACGATAGAAGTAGCTGATGGTAAGACCATAATGGTGAACTCAATAATTCTTGGTTGTCAATTGAGATTAAACGACCATCCTTACATCATCGATCTTATTCCTATGACACTCAAAAGCTTTGAAGTCATAGTGGGAATGGATTGGCTGTCCAAAAACAATGCTGAAATTGTATGCTCGGATAAACTTATTTGAATTCCCCTACCATCCGGCGAAACGTTAAGAGTATTTGGGGAAAAACCATGTCATGAGCTGAAGATTGTATCATGCATTAAGGTCAAGAAGTATTTGAGGAAGAAATACCACACCTTTCTGGCACACGTGGTAGAGAAGAAACCTGAAAAGCAAACATTTGAAAATGTTTCGATCATCAGAGATTATCCGGAAGTGTTTCCAGAAGACTTGCCTGGACTACCACCAGTCCGACAGGTGGAGTTTAGAATCGATCTCGTCCCTGGAGCGAACCCAGTGGCGAAGTCACCATATCGATTAGCATCGTCTGAGATGCAAGAACAGTCCAGTCAGCTCCGGGAACTTCTAGACAATGGGTTCATTAGACCGAGTTTCTCTCCATGGGGAGCTCCGGTTCTCTTTGTCAAGAAGAAAAATGGTTCGTTTCGCATGTGCATCGACTACCGTGAGCTAAACAAGTTGACAATCAAGAACAGATATCCTCTACCTAGGATCGATGATCTATTTGATCAATTACAGGGAGCAACTTGCTTCTCTAAGATCTACTTACGGTCCGGGTATCATCAGTTGAGGGTAAATGATGAGGATATACCAAAGACTGCGTTTAGGACTCGATATCGACACTATGAGTTCGTGGTTATGCCATTTGGACTGACCAATGCACCGGCAATGTTCATGGACTTGATGAATATAGTCTGCTGGCCATACTTAGATCAGTTTGTTATCGTCTTCATTGATGACATACAGATTTATTCCAAGACGGAGCAAGAACATGATGATCATTTGAGGAAGGTCTTATAACTACTAGGAACTGAACGGCTGTACGCCAAATTCTCTAAATGAGAATTTTGGCGAAAGGAAGTTCATTTCTTAGGTCATAAACAAGGATGGGATACACGTAGATCCAGCAAAGATTGAGGCGATTAAGAACTGGACTACCCCATCTACTCCAATAGAGATTCATTCATTTCTGGGTTTGGTAGGTTATTACAGAAGGTTCATTGCGAATTTTTCAAAGATCACCTTGCCACATACCACTCTGACTCAGAAAAGTCAAGCGTTTATATGGGGGCAGAAACAAGAAGATGCATTTCAACTTCTTAAACAAAAGTTATGCAACTCCCCTATCCTTAGTCTTCCAAAGGGCAGTGATGATTTCATTGTCTACTGCGATGCTTCAAACCTCGGTCTCGGTTGTGTACTTATGCAACGAGACAAGCTGATTGCGTATGCTTCAAGACAGCTTAAGGTTCACGAGAAGAATTATACTACTCATGACCTTGAGTTAGGGGCTGTGGTCTTTGCATTGAAGATTTGGAGACACTACCTTTATGGTACAAAATGTGTCATCTATACTGATCACAAGAGCCTGCAACACATTCTCAATCAGAAAGAACTCAACATGAGACAACGGCGTTGGGTTGAGCTTCTAAGTGATTACGACTGTGAGATTCGTTACCATCCGGGTAAAGCCAATGTGGCGGCAGATGCTCTTAGTCGTAAGGAACCAGTCAAACCAATTCGTGTAAGAGTGATGTGTTGTAAAACACATCTATTTTCCCATTTGTTTCTATTGAGTTTATGTACAGTTTATTATTTTTTTAGAGTCGATTTATGCTGGTTCTTCACAATTTGGTAATTTCATGCTCGCAGGTAATAAACATATCAATTTTTAGCAAAAGATCAAGAAAACGAGCTGCCGGTTGAAAGAGAATAGGCCCAAGAACAACGAGATCAAAATTCTGAATTCTGGAACCCTTCACGTATCGCGAAGGACATCTGAAACCCTGTCGCGGTACGCGACAGAGGAAAATGACCAAATTGCCCCTTTTAATGATTGCGGTTTGACCCGACTAATTTGTCGGGTAGCGAGACCCATCGCGTAGCGCGAAGGGTTTAGAGAAGCTTGTCGCGGTACGCGACAGGGTTAAAAACGCAGAAATTCAAGTTTTATTGATTTTGAAACGGCTGAGGCTAGGGCATTCGATTCTGGACAATTAGAGAAGAGGAGGGAGGCGACTAGAGGCTAGAGGACAAGAGTGGAGTCGATCTTAATCATCGGGAAGCCTTAGACGAGTGATCCGAAGGGTGTAACGTGATCGGTTTACTTTGTTTCTCTTGTTTCTTATGTTTTCTTACATTAAACAGATTATGGGTTGTTTTCATATGATGTTTCTTGGCTAAACTTCTAGAACTACCTAGGTTAGATGATTGTACATGATTGATTTTGGTTTACCTTGGGATTGAAACAATTTGATGTGATGGATTTATGATTTAAAGACTTGGTTTGTAATATTGGATGTGTATGTGTGTCTTCAATTGTTAAATGATTAATATTATGTTCCTCATGTGTCTTGGCGATTGTCTGTCGCGAAATAGGTGCATGCTAGAATCAATTACTGTGTGTCTTTGATTATTGGATGAATTATTGTGATCAGGTAATTCATAGGAATGTTTTATTATGATTTAGATGATTAAGATGTGCAACCAACTTTAATAGCCGTGAGGTGAGAAGTTGTCAATAAGTCTTGGTTGTTAGCTTGTTAGGTTAGAGGCTTCGTGAGAAGATCAGTCTAATTTGTCTAGCAAACCTTGTTTATTGAGTTCAATAGGAAAACCCAAGTTATCCCTAACATTTAAGTGAACTGTTACTTTCGCGTTGTGAGGTAGATTGTCTAACAACTATTTCTTAGGTGTTTTGAGATTATCGTACTGTGAGGTAGATAATCTAGCGGATAATTCATAAGCAGTTGGATGACCTGTGAGGGAATCCATTTAACCGGTGGTTTAACAGCTTTTAGGATATTTAGTTGATTATCCTTGAGAAGGGTCGAGGGTACTCTAAGTTTCCAATAGGTTTAGTATTTTTAGATCCCGGTATCACATTAGTTCCATCCCCGAGAGAACCTTGTCAAGCATGTATATGATTCAAGCCTAGGTAGTGATGTTTTCCTTCTCTGATTTAGTCTTTGTTTGCTCATCTATTCTTGTTCTTAAGTATCTTTTAAGTATTTAGTTGTTAGTAAAAATCCCCCTTTTCCTCATTAATATTTTATTTAAGTAAATTTGTATAGATAAGTCTTTGAGTCTAGTTAGTACATTCTGTAGAAGTCTATGGGTTCGATATCCGGACTTACTTTTATCTTGCTGCATACGATAGGTACACTTGCCTGTCGGTAGCTTAGGATTTAGAGAGTCTAGATTTATTACTTTGTGTCTAGTTTTAGAGTCGGTTTTTAGTTAGTTTATTAGTTAAGCTCCGTCGACATAAAGTTTTTGGCGCCGTTGCCGGGGACTTCTTAGTCGATTGTGCTTACTAGTTCTTGTTCTTATCTGTGCATATTTGTGTTTATTTTGCTTTTCAATTTTATTTTATTTTATTTTATTTCTTTTTGATTATTTTTGTATATTTGTTGGCAGGTTTGTTAGTGCATGCCACACCTACGTTCACACGGACCGCCACCTGAGCTTTCATTGCCATCAAGGAGCGATTCACGGGACTTTTCTGAAGGATCTACGAGCGAGGTAAGTGCTTCTACTCCCATTTCTGCAGATTTTTCTGAGCACACATCATCTTCTTCTTCTAGTTCTTCTATTCACTCCAGTCCACGCGTGCCTTTTGATCCACAAATGGCGGCGCGTCGCACTGTTCATCAGCAGGCCACTGCGGGTTTCACGGGGCTTAACAACCCCATTACACCGCCACCGATACCGAATGAAAATTCGTGGCAGATTCCTTCATATATCATGACCGCTATTAATAATGCTCAATTCAGCGGTCGTGATGATGAAGATGCACCCGCGCATCTTGCTCGGCTCACACGCATCTGTGGTACCTTTAATCTTCAAGGTGCCACCGAAGATGCGATTTTCATGCACCTGTTTCCCTTTTATTTATCGGGGCGAGCAGCTACTTGGCTTGACTCTCATCCGCCAGGCACTTTTACTACTTGGGATAGCCTTCGGGATGCTTATCTTAAAAAGTACTTCCCACCTGCTAAGGTTACCCGCCTGCGAGATGAGATCCATTCATTCCGAATGGCACCTAATGAGCCCTATTATCTTGCTTGGGAGAGGTTCCAAAACCTTCTAAGCAGATGCTCCCAGCACGGTCTCTCTGATTGGGCTCTTGTAGAGAAGTTCTACAATGGTCTAACTTATGAGACTCGGGCTCGTTTCGACACTTCTGCAGGTGGTCATCTCATGGGAAAAAGGGATGTTGCTGAGTGCACAGATATGTTTGAAACTTTTGCTCAGGCTGAGTATGAGCAGCGGTCTTCAAATAGGAATTCCACTCATATTGCTAGTTCCTCCTCTTCCACATGAGGAGTTCACCACGTTAATGTGGACACTAGTGTTGCTGCTGCTCTTGAGTCTTTTGCTAGGGATGTCAAGGATTTGAAGATGAGAGTGGATCGGTGTGAGATTTGTAGAGGTGGTCATGCCACTTCTGAATGTTTGGTGGGCCAGGAGCAAGCAAATTTTGTAGGCGGGCAGGGCCGGTTTAGGCAGTCTTATAACCCCGGTTGGGGAAATCATTCTAACCAAACCTATAGATCTTCTGGTAATCCCCCTGGTTTCCAACATAGTTACCTTCAAAACCAGGGGCAGCGGCAGACTAGTGGTAGTTCTGGTAGCACTTCAGGTGCTAGTGGTGGTCTGGGTAGGATAGAGGAATTGTTGACTCAGTTAGTGGCAAAAGATGCCACTACACAGAAGATCCTACATGAGCATGATGTTCTCCTCAAGAACCAACAATCCGCGTTCTTGGATTTACAGAGAACGGTTGGTGACATAGCCAAACGGTTGGATGAACGGCCCCAAGGTCAGTTCCCGGGTCAGCCCCAAACCAACCCAAACGCCCACGTTAAGGCGGTCACGACCCGTTCTGGAGGAGGTAGAGGAGAAGTGTTCATACCACCGGTGTTGGTGGAAGTTGAGGAGAGTGAGAGATTGGTTCCACCGGTTGATTTAGATGAGGAGGAACCGGTGGATGAGGAAATTGAGATGGAGACTCCTGGGAGGGTGCAAATGAGGCTAGTCCCAGCAAGTACCGCACCTAACAGTGAGTCTCCCATTGAGAAGCCGGCAGTTGGTAAGCCGGTCATGTTTAGACCCACCACGGAGATTGATCTTACGCGTATTCCTTATCCGGCGTGCTTAACCAATCAAAAGCATGCTAAGGAATACGGGCACTTTCTTGACATGTTTAGACAACTTAAGATCAATCTCCCTTTTATTGAAGCCCTTCAGCACATACCCAAGTATGTCAAGTTTCTGAAAGAGTTGCTGAAAGGTAAGGACCGTTTAGGAGAGGTCGCCAACATACCATTGAGTGCGGGTTGTTCCGCGGTGATTTTAAACAAGCTTCCCGAAAAGCTTGCAGATCCGGGAATGTTCACTATCTCGTGTTTATTTGGAGATGATGTGAGGAGGTATGCTCTGGTGGACTCAGGGGCTAGCATCAATCTGATGCCATATTCTTTATACGAGAAGCTAGCTCTTGGTGATTTGTCCCCCACACGCATGACCTTGTCGTTGGCGGATCGGTCGGTGAAGTGTCCACGGGGAATTTTAAAGAATGTTTTAGTCAAAGTGGATAAGTTTATGTTTCCCGTGGATTTTGTTGTGATGGACATGGAGGCAGACACGAAGGTTCCCATCATTCTTGGGCGGCCATTCTTGCGCACCGCAAAGGCTATTATAGATGTGTACAAGGGAAAACTCACTTTTAGAGTGGGTGATGAGAGCGTTTGTTTGAAAATAACAAAGTCTATGAGGGCCGATGGTGAGTTAGTCCAGCAAGTTGATGGTGTGAATTTGGTGAGTGATGAGGTAAGTGTAGCTGAAGTTATGGGAGAAGGACCATGGGATGTTAGTGATCGTGGTCATGAGGTGATTGTGAGGGAGGAGATCTTTTTGGATCCTCCCATCTGAGTGGAGGATTGTGAGCTGTTGGGTTAAACTCCCAAGTGTAGATTTTGTAGATTTTCAGTTGCTAAGTTTCGTTGGTGTGTTTTTCATTTTTCGTGATTGTTTTTTTCGTTTTCATTTTCGCTTTTGTGTGTTTTAATGTGTTTTGCAGGTTTTTAATCAATTTGATGCCATAAAGATGAATTGGAGCCACCAGGTATGTATTTCTTTGCCTTAGATTGGTTTTAGGATGATTTGGTGTTTTAGGGGTGAAAATTTTGGCTAAGGCATGGAAAATCCGGAAACTTTCTGGAAAAATGACATCGTCGCGTCACACAACAGGTAAAAGCCCATCTGTTGCGCTACACTAGAGATTTCGGTCAACGCGCGGGTCAACCATGCATCGCGTATCGCGACGGCCATTCGAAACTTTGTCGTGGTACGCGACAAGGCCTGGAATGTTTTAAAATGTTTAAAAACCCTAGTTTTCAAATTTTACCCCCAATTTACGTATCCTACACCGCATTCACCACCATTGGAGGTTTTCTAAATTCATTTTTGTTGCATTGGATTGATGTTTTTCAAATTTTTAGTTAGTTCTTAATTTTCTTGTTTTGATTTGTGTTTTTCTTTGTTAATTTTTGTTAAACGGTCGGATTGGTTTGTGGTTAGACTTAATCATGGATATCATTAATATGTTTTTGGATGTGTTGATGCCTGTTTGATCTTTGTTTTGTGTAGATCTTATGTTATTGTTTATAGCCAGTGGAGCAGAATTGTAGATTGTGGAGCTACGTGGAAAGATTGGCAATCGACAGTCTTCACTTTAACCAACTAAGTCATTTTCAGTTTTTAGTTTTTAATTTTTAGTTTTTCTTTTGGTTTTCCTTTTTCTCTACATTGGGGACAATGTAAAGTTTAAGTGTGGGGATGGGGAACTTAGTTTATTTAGTTTAATTTTGTTTTAGTAGTTAGTTTTTGATTTTTAGTTTTAGTTTACTTAAGTTCTTGAGTCAAAATTTTTTTCAAAATTTTTGAAAATTTTTATTTTTATTTTTTGTTTCTACATCTTTGGCTTAGATCTTCCTTGTCCTTGTTTAAGTTGGTTGCAAAAGTATGATGGGAAATGATAGAAAAGTTAGGTTTTGTGTTTCCATTCATGGTTAACTTGTTGGTTTGGGTGGGTTTTATGTTTTGGTTATGGGATGTGTAGGTAGGCTCAACTGATTGTAATTGTCTCGTAAGATTGGTAAAATCTTACTTAAATGCTTGATTTTCTTGGGAAACATCTTGGGGATTTGGAATTGATGAAACTGTTTTCTGGTCAGAAAGAAGTCTTTGCATAATAACAGATTAGAGTTTTGAAAATCTTATTTTTTTCTGGCACATAAGTATTCTTTTTATGAGAATAAATCCGAGTCTTATGGCGCCCCCATTTCACCAAATAAGTTGAGCTAAAAGAAAAAAAAATAATAAAAGAAAGAATTTGGATGAAAACTTATGTGTCACACGCCGGGTTACAGCCTGGTTGAAACACCACTGAGTTAAGTTCAATGTGTAAAAGAAAAATGCTCACGTTTCCATCTGTTTCATTCATAAAAATCTGATTTGAGAAATTTCTTGTCTGTTTATATGTAAGGATGACTTGAAAGCTAGAATCCAGGATTGAGTTGATTTTAGATTACCTAAGTGTGGGTCAATTGAAATGAAATGCAGAACATGAACTTAATGAACCATGATTGAGGGACAAGAATAATCAGTATGGGTTTAATAGGATAACAATACTTGCAATCTCTTCCAAAGCATTGAATTTTGAATTGACTACTTTAGTTGTGTAGAAACCATTTTGCCTAGCTATGATCCCAGATTTTTGCATAAGCCTTTTTCAGGGACGAAAAAGAGATAAGTGTGGGGATGTGATGTGTTGTAAAACACGTCTATTTTTCCATTTGTTTCTATTGAGTTTCTGTACAGTTTATTATTTTATTAGAGTCGATTTATGCTGGTTCTTCACAATTTGGTGATTTTGATGCTCGCAGGTAATAAACATATCAATTTTTAGCAAAAGATCAAGAAAATGAGCTGCCGGTTGGAAGAGAAAAGGCCCAAGAACAACGAGATCAAAATTCTGAATTCTGGAACCCTTCGCGTATCGCGAAGGACATCTGAAACCCTGTCGCGGTACGCGACAGAGGAAAATGACCAAAATGCCCCTTTTAATGATTGCGGTTTGACCCGACTAATTTGTCGGGCAGCGAGACCCATCGCGTAGCACGAAGGGTTTAGAGAAGCTTGTCGCGGTACGCGACAGGGTTAAAAACGCAGAAATTCAAGTTTTATTGATTTTGAAACGGCTGAGGCTAGGGCATTCGATTCTGGACGATTAGAGACGAGGAGGGAGGCGACTAGAGGCTAGAGGATAAGAGTGGAGTCGATCTTAATCATCGGGAAGCCTTAGACGAGTGATCCAAAGGGTGTAACGTGGTCGGTTTACTTTGTTTCTCTTGTTTCTTATGTTTTCTTACATTAAACAGATTATGGGTTGTTTTCATATGATGTTTCTTGGCTAAACTTCTAATACTACCTAGGTTAGATGATTGTACATGATTGATTTTGGTTTATCTTGGGATTGAAACAATATGATGTGATGAATTTATGATTTAAAGACTTGGTTTGTAATATTGGATGTGTATGTGTGTCTTCAATTGTTAAATGATTAATATTATGTTCCTCATGTGTCTTGGCGATTGTCTGTAGCGAAATAGGTGCATGCTAGAATCAATTACTGTGTGTCTTTGATTGTTGGATGAATTATTGTGATCAGGTAATTCATAGGAATGTTTTATTATGATTTAGATGATTAAGATGTGCAACCAACTTTAATAGCCGTGAGGTGAGAAGTTGTCAACAAGTCTTGGTTGTTAGCTTGTTAGGTTAGAGGCTTCGTGAGAAGATCAGTCTAATTTGTCTATCAAACCTTGTTTATTGAGTTCAATAGGAAAACCCAAGTTATCCCTAACATTTAAGTGAACTGTTACTTTCGCGCTGTGAGGTAGATTGTCTAACAGCTATTTCTTAGGTGTTTTGAGATTATCGTACTGTGAGGTAGATAATCTAGCGGATAATTCATAAGCAGTTGGATGACCTGTGAGGGGAATCCATTTAACCGGTGGTTTAACAACTTTTAGGATATTTAGTTGATTATCCTTGAGAAGGATCGAGGGTACTCTAAGTTTCCAATAGGTTTAGTATTTTTAGATCTCGGTATCACATTAGTTCCATCCCCGAGAGAACCTTGTCAAGCATGTATATGATTCAAGCCTAGGTAGTGCTGTTTTCCTTCTCTGATTTAGTCTTTGTTTGCTCATCTATTCTTGTTCTTAAGTATCTTTTAAGTATTTTAGTTGTTAGTAAAAATCCCCCTTTTCCTCATTAATATTTTATTTAAGTAAATTTGTATAGATAAGTCTTTGAGTCTAGTTAGTACATTCTATAGAAGTCTATGGGTTCGATATCTGGACTTACTTTTATCTTGATGCATACGATAGGTACACTTGCCTGTCGGTAGCTTAGAATTTAGAGAGTCTAGATTTATTACTTTGTGTCTAGTTTTAGAGTCGGTTTATAGTTAGTTTATTAGTTAAGCTCCGTCGACATCAAAGAGCCATGGAGATCAAGACACAGCCAAACTTGAAAGACTTGATTCGTATTGCACAACAACAAGTGGTAATCGACAATCAACTGAAGGCAAAGTTAGACTGCGGAGTTGAGGATAAACTAGAACCTCGATCTGATGGGGTTTTATACTTTAATGGACGTATGTGGATTCCAAAGTCAGAAGAATTGCGCATACTCATCTGTGATGAGGTTCATAAGTCGCGATACTCAGTTCATCCTGGAGCCGATAAGATGAATCAGGACTTAAAAACATCTTACTGGTGGCCTGGAATGAAGAAAGACATAGCATTGTATGTGAGGAAATGTCTAACGTGTTCAAAGGTCAAGGCAGAACATCAGAAGCCTTCGGGACTTCTGCAGCAACCTGAAATTCCTCAATGGAAATGGGGGCAAATTTCCATGGATTTCATAACCAACTTGCCGAGAACTCCGCAAGGTAACGATTTGATTTGGGTGATCGTTGATCGACTCACCAAATCTGCTCATTTTCTCCCAATCTGAGAGGATTACAAAATGGAGAAGTTATCCACTTTGTACATCAACGAGATCATCACGCGTCATGATACTCCAACATCAATCATATTCGATCGTGATAGCCGCTTCACTTCTCGCTTTTGGCAATCATTGCAAAAGGCTTTGGGAACTCGTGTTAATCTTAGCACGGCGTACCATCCCCAAACTGATGGTCAAAGTGAAAGGACTATCCAAATACTCGAGGACATGCTTCGTTCTTTGTGATCGACTTCGGTGGGAGTTGGGATACTCACTTTCCACTTATCGAGTTTTCGTACAACAACATCTATCATACAAGCATTCAATGTGCACCATTTGAAGCTTTATATGGTAGGAAGTGCCGATCACCTGTCTGCTGGACCGAGGTTGGTGACTCATAGGTTGTTGGGCCTGAACTCATTCAAGAAACAACCGACAAGATCACAATCATTCAATCAAGGCTTAAGGCCGCAAGGGATCGGCAGAAGAGTTATGTTGATCGACGTCGGAAACTACTTGAGTTTCAAGTCTGTGATCGGGTCTTACTCAATGTTTCTCCTTGGAAATGCG
Organism: Mikania micrantha; assembly: GCA_009363875.1. NCBI lineage: Eukaryota > Viridiplantae > Streptophyta > Magnoliopsida > Asterales > Asteraceae > Mikania > Mikania micrantha. The sequence goes on from CM018697.1 coordinate 69,215,611, forward strand.
TTGTCCGATTCGAGAAGAAAAGGAAACTTGCACCAAGGTACGTTAGACCTTTTGAGATCCTGGAAAGGATTGGTCCCGTAGCCTACAAACTCAAACTTCCAGTGGAGCTAAGTAATGTTCACGATACGTTTCATGTATCGAATCTTAAGAAATGCTTGGCGGATCATGATGTTCAGATTCCACTCGAAGACATTCAGATTCAAAACAACATGCAATTCATAGAACGTTCGGTCGAAATCATGGATCATGGAGTCAAGAAACTCAAATGTAGCCGTATCCCGATCGTAAAGGTACGATAGGAGGGCAAACGTGGTGCTGAGTTCACTTGGGAACGTGAAGACCAGATGAACTTAAGTACCCTCATCTTTTTATAGTACCTTTGGCTAGTTAATTTCGGGACGAAATTCCCTTAACTAGGGAAGACTGTAACATCTGTGCATTCAGTCATGGTAGTCATAACTAGTGATAGAACAATGTGTATTTATATTCAATATGTCAATGTGATTCATGTGTTCATGTTTGTGTTTGTGTGTAATAGGATCTTATTTAATTAGGAACAAGTATGTATTATTTATTTACAGTCGATTATGCTACACAAGAACATTATTGTATTATATCGAAACAGTGGTGGGCTAGCAGCAGATAAGGCAGGTAGCTGGACTCTGAGTATGCCCTATACATATACTGTGCTCGGTGTAATGGGATAGTGTTAATGCGTAGTGTTCAGTCGGATATTATGACAAACAAATTAATTAAACAAATCGTAATGCGTAAGCGAGACTGAGTATCATTATGGGTGACGATTCATGATAATATTAATGTCAAACTTATAATTACGAAAAAACGACAATAAATAAATAATACGACCAATAACGTACGTAATTGCGGGTATACACGTAATTATATTCGTTTAACGGTCTGATTACGAAAAGAAAATAAAAATTAAGTAAAATATTGTATTTTACATTTTACAATTTTGAAACTCATAAAAAATAATCAAATAAATCTAATTTACCATTCAAGATGGTTAATGTCGTAATCGTAAATAACGCGAGCGTAAAAATACGCGAAACCGACACCGAGCGAGGCCGAATACGCGGGGAACCATTCGGGGACATAAAAGTCCATATTTCCTTCCATTTTCACATGAAGTTGCCGTTGGGTATCGTAGTGGTATTCGGTTTGTTTGACCAATTAGTATATTAAATCCATATTTAATATTAACGCAGCGGAATTACGGTTTCAAAATTTTCACTGTTAATATTCCCAATCAGGATCAAGGTTACAAAACATGCAAACACAGATAATTATAACTAATCTAATCTACCGATGAGAAAAGATTATACCCTTTTGGTTAATAGTTAACCGTTTGAGACACCGAGGTTCAACGAACGAATGCTAGAACAAAACACGAACAAGTTCCTGGTTCTTAACGGAAGCAGGGGGTGGTATGAAAGTAGGATGAAGATGATCAATCTTCTACTAGTTTCTTCTTGCACCAATCTTTCAAAGAACCATCAAGCTCTCCTTACTTCAAGTCTTGATCATTCAACCATATATATAGATGGAGATGAGATCAAGAGTTGGAGTGTGTATCTTGCACACAATCATGACATGCAAGATATGTCTTTTGAGTGTAAATCTATCTCAAATGATGGCATGCAAAGATTATGACAAGATCTTGCATGATATCTAATGATGGCACTTGATTTTATTAGATATTATCAAAATAATAATATTAATAATAATAATAATAATAATAGTTTAATTAAATAAATAAATAATTAAACTTATATAATTTATAACTTTTATAAATTATAAAACTGTTCGTGATTACCAGTTAATCAAATTAAGTGGATTTAATGTTCGTTGCCCACGGTGTAACTCTTACGGGTCACAGCTCGATTAGTTACGTTAACTTATCGAATCCGTTCATAAAATCCAACAATCTCCCACTTGGACGGATTTCGATAGAAGGCTAACGTAAACAGTCAGCGGTGCTCTAGCTGCACATGATTGCTCCTAACAAGGTATGACACTTTAAAGTCATTAACCAAATTATCATGCTACTATAGCAGGATACTAGACTTATGATAATCGTAGTCATCTATCCTTTCTGTAAAAGACATCAATTGAAACAATGAGACATGGATCTAATTCATTCTCATATGGTGTTCAATTATTGTTGTTCTCGATTTAGATTCAGAGTGGTCCAATCAAACACACAGTCAGTTTGGGTAAGGCCTTACACTTCACCAGTATGAATCAACGAGGGCGCCACAATGTCTAACTGTTACATGAAAAATGTAAGAGTACAGAATCCCAATCTTGATTATATACAACTCCCACTGAACATCAGAATCATTCCCAATCAAAGCCTTTATGACTGGCAATTACGCGACAGCGGTTGACAATGATTAAAGAATGTCCCTTAGTAAACGGAAGTTCTAGTATACATCTCAGGTCAGAGGATACAAGATGAGTTTACCAATATCAAAAACATCTCATGACTAAGATCCATGGAGATGATTTGTAGCGAGTTACATCCAACATCATTCATAATGATGTCTGTGAATTTGGTAGTCAACTACTTGAGACCAAATCCAGAATAGTCTTAACTCAGAGTCGTTCCCATGAGTCTAACCGACTATGGATAATTAAGAATACAAGATTCAAGGATTAAACGTATTAAAATCGAACACAGTCATAAAATTCAGATTTGCATTTAAACCAGTAAATCAATTCTGAATTCAAAGTACAACTGCTTATTTGTTCGTTCATCCAAATACTAAATCAAAACATATCACTAGCTAATCTAAGCCCGATCGCACTCCTGTGCTGATCATACTTGTCCTGAGTCATGGGCTTAGTGAACGGGTCTGCTAGGTTTTGATCTGTGTCCACTTTGCTTATTATGATGTCTCCACGTTCCACTATTTCCCGTATGTAGTGGAATTTTCTTAAAATGTGCCTGGATTTGTGATGAGACCTTGGCTCTTTGGCTTGAGCAATTGCACCTGTGTTATCACAAAAGATTTCGATAGGCTTCCGAATACTTGGAACCACATCGAGGTCAGCTATGAACTTCTTTATCCAAGCAGCTTCCTTTGCAACATCCGATGCAGCAATATATTCAGATTCGGTGGTTGAATCCGCCACTACACTCTGTTTGGAACTTTTCCAGGAGACAGCTCCTCCATTGAGAGTGAATACGAAACCTGATTGTGAGCGAGAATCATCTCGGTCAGTCTGGAAGCTAGCATCAGTGTAACACCTTACAGTGAGCTCTTCTTCCACTCCTCCAAATATTAAAAACATTTCTTTAGTTCTTCTCAAGTACTTCAGAATGTTCTTGACTGCGGTCCAATGGGCAATGCCAGGACTTTGCTGAAAATGACTGGTCATGCTTAAAGCATACGAGACGTCAGGTCTGGTACATAACATAGCATACATGATAGAACCAATCGCTGAGGCATATGGAATTGCTTGCATTCGCCTAATTTCAATGTCCGTCGAAGGAGATTGCGATTTGTTCAACACAGTTCCTTTAGTCATGGGAATAGTCCCTTTCTTGGAGTTTTCCATGTTGAAGCGTGTCATCATTTTGTCAATGTATGCACTTTGACTCATCCCTAAAAGCCGCTTAGATCTATCTCTGTGGATTTTGATTCCAAGAATGTAAGCTGCTTCTCCAAGATCTTTCATTGCAAAACAATTTCCCAACCAGTGCTTAACTTCGTTAAGCATAGGGATGTTGTTTCCAATGATTAGTATATCATCTACATACAAGATGAGGAATGATATAGTCCTCCCACTAGCCTTTCTGTAAACACAAGGTTCATCTTCGTTTTTGATGAAACCAAACTCTTTGATCTTTTGATCAAAACGAAGATTCCAGCAGCGAGATGCCTGCTTAAGCCCATAAATGGACTTATTTAATTTGCATACCTTATTAGGATATTTTGGATCAACAAAACCTTCAGGTTGAACCATATAGACATCTTCAGAGAGATGTCCATTAAGAAAAGCGGTTTTAACATCCATTTGCCATATCTCAAAGTCATAATATGCAGCTATGGCAAGTAATATCCTGATCGATTTGATCATAGCAACGGGTGAAAAAGTTTCATCATAGTCAACACCTTGAGTTTGAGTGAAACCCTTTGCAACCAGCCGTGCTTTGTAGGTATGAACATTTCCATGCGTGTCGGTTTTTCTCTTGAAAATCCATTTGCTCCCTACTGCCCGTGAACCGGGGGGTAGCTCAACCAAGTCCCAGACTTGATTGTCACGCATGGATTGCATCTCGGAATTCATGGCATCGAGCCATTTCGCAGATTCTGGATCTGATATAGCAGTTTTGTGGTTAGTAGGTTCGTTATCAGGCTCAGCTACTAACAGGACTTCAGAACCATCAAGATGCCCAAGGTATCTATCAGGAGCATTGCGAGTCCTGCTACTTCTACGAATGCTTGTGTTTAAGTCTGATTCATTAGCAACAACTTCTTGTTGATCAGACGTTTCGACTTCGTCAGCGGTCGTTTGCGGTTCTCGAATTTCTTCGAGATTCACAATATTGCTTCCAGTTCCTCGATCTAGAAATTCTTTCTCGAGAAAGTGGCCCTTCCTTTTGATGGAAATCAAGTTTGCATCAGGATGGTAGAAATAATATCCGCTTTTGTTATGGTATCCGACGAAAACAAACTTTTCGCCTCGAGGATCAAGCTTGTCATTAGAATCCCTAGTGACATATGCATTGTATCCCCATACCCTAAGATAAGACAAATTTGGTTTAGTGCCAAACCATATCTCATATGGTGTTTTTGTTTACCTTCTTAGTCGGTGCCAGATTTACAATGCGGGCTGCGGTCATAAGAGCAAAACTCCAAAAAGAGTGAGGCAAGTTAGTTCTACACATCATCGATCGGACCATATCTAGTAAGGTACGATTTCTCCTCTCGCTTACGCCATTAAGTTGGGGTGTACCAGGAGGAGTGGGTTGTGATATAATTCCACGTTCTTTCAGATGATTGATGAACTCTAAGCTGAGATATTCGCCACCTCGATCCGATCGAAGTGCCTTAATCGTTTTACCGAGTTGGTTTTCTACTTCGTTTTGGAATTCTTTGAACTTTTCAAAGGTTTCATGCTTATGCTTCATTAGATAAACATATGCATATCGACTATAATCATCAATGAATGAAACGAAGTATCTTTCATGATTTCTAGACATAGTTCTGAAAGGACCACACACATCAGTATGTATAAGTGCTAACAGATCTTTTGCTCGTTCACCAACATGGGTGAAGGGATCTTTAGTGAGTTTTCCAGCTAAGCAAGATTCACAATCATCAAAGGAGTCCTGTCCAGTGGATTCAAGAATCCCCTCAGACTGGAGCCTTTTTATGCGGGATTTGCTTATGTGGCCAAGTCTACAATGCCATAGATATGTATCATTAATGCCAGATTTGATACGTTTAGAAAGATTATATACATTATTGTTTGGTTGAACATCTATTTCATAAATACCATTTCGAGGTTTAGCCTCAAAATAAAAGACATCATTTAAGCAGGCAGATATAGCAATACCATTAAAAACGTACTTAAATCCTTGTTCAAACAACAGAGAAACTGAAATAATGTTTCTGGTTAAACAAGGTGCATACAAACAATTATTCAACATAAGTACAAGGCCAGAAGGACATGAAAGATAATATGTTCCAGTTGCAAGAACTGGTACTCTTTTCCCATCACCAACGATGAGTTCCATGTCGCTTTGTTTCAGTTTCTTCCACTTTTCAGGTTCCTGCAAGACATTAATGATGTGGTAACCACATCCGGTGTCAAACACCCATGTGTTGCTGGAAACAGTAAAAGGTTCAATAACGTAAATAGAGATACCTGAAGGGCCTGCACCATTGGCCTTGTTCATCCTCAGCTTAGCCAAATATTCAGGGCAATTACGCCTCCAATGCCCCATCTTGTTGCATTCAAAACATTGACGCTCCTCAGGGGGTGGTGCTTTAGTAATTGCCTTGGCTTTGTTGGTGGCAGGCTTGGCAGCAACAATAGCTTTATTCTTGCCCTTGCTGTTATAACCCCTTTTCTTGGGATTGGGCTTTCTAACACCAGCAGATCGAATTGTCAATACTTGATTGACTTTACTTGGTACATTCATCTCAGCCGTCTTCAGCATCCCATGCAGTTCAGGCACAGTCTTCTCCCAAGCATTCATATTGAAATTCATTACGGACTGGTCGTAAGACTTTGGGAGAGAGTTCAAGATGAAGTCCGCTGCCATTTCATTTGACAGGGGATAACCAAGCTTATTCAATTGGTCGATGTACCCTTTCATCGTAAGCACATGAGCACTAACTGACGAGCCTTCTTGCATTTTGCAGCCGATAAGCTGCTTCATGGTGTCATAGCGTTCTTGACGGGCTTGTTTCTGAAACATGCCTGTAAGTTGCTGGACCATGTCAAAGGCACCCATGTCTTCCATGTTCTTCTGAAGATCAGAAGACATAGTGGCTTGCATAAGGCAGGCTACCTCAATGGCATCCTCGTTATGCTTTTCCCAGGCTTTACGGGCAGCAGCCGTATTACCTTCAGGCTCATTAGGAACTGGACCTTCCAGTACATAGTGCTTTTTGGCAAACTTAAGTACAATTTTCAAGTTGCGGTGCCATTCGAGAAAGTTGGTGTTATTCAGCTTATCTTTCTCAAGTATGGACTTGAGAGCAAATGAGGAGTTATTTTCGTGAGACATCCCTTTAAAGTAAGCAAAATTAAATAATTAGTATTTTTTGATGTTTAATTCCTTATTTAATTAATGACCCATTAACAATAATAAGAATAAGGATTGAGAATCTAGTAGTATCAGTTACTAAAGGCAGCTGTGGCACGCAACATTAGTAAGTGATAGTAGGTAGACTAACAACGTTTGTCAATTGTGAAAAATGCACAACTCTCAAGTATGAGGCCACTAGGACAACTTGTCTATTTAGTGATACGTTTAGCCTCATCTATGCTCACTTTCATTTCCAGACAGCTGTGGCACGTAACAAGATATGAAAGTAATAGTCATCCTAAAACAGGTACATGTGGAAGAGCCGGATGTGTCAACGAAAACTCTTGCACCTTAGAGGACAAACTACGCACCAAGTACGGTGCTGTGGCTCCAAACACTGGTGTTTCGCATTATGCTCCAAGTGTCCCTTATAATAGGATAGCATAAACTATTGATTTTATATATATGGGATCCATTTTAGTTTTTACCGAATAAGGGTCAAACACAACGAATGATCTAATCATACGTGCGTTGTAAAAACTAGTTTTACTATATTTAATGTCGTGACTTTGTGATGAACCCTTACATCTCTCAGGACACTTAATTTTAAATAACCTATTAAAACTAAGTTTGTCGCGACTTGCATAACCATTCAAAAGTTAATAGTTAATATATTAAGTTTCTGAGTTTTAAAACAATTTTAGATTGTAAAAACTCATTGGTTATATTTTTCAAAACAAACCATTTGTTTTATAAAACTTTTACAAGTTGTAAAATTGTTTAATTTTTGAACTTGTTACATTTTATTGCGATTATTTTTTAAAACTCCTTTTAAAACCTTTTTGGTATTTGGTTGGTATGTTATAACATTTATAAGATAAAGCAACCACAATATCAAATTAAATAAATATGTAAATCATAAGGCCAAATTGTGTTTGATTTTGCTAGAGCCAAGTAGCAAAACAAACTAGGTCACGGGGTCACAACACACAATCAACCACAATGATGAATCTAGTGCATCTTGTGATCTTGAGCTGCTCCCACTGACCTCCAGATCCGTGCTTCTTGATCTTGATTCTTCACTTTTGTTTTCAGGTCTTTTGTCATTACAATATTTACAAGAAATTGAAATACATAACGAGAAAATATAAACCCTATTCTATTACAACTTTGAGCCATCAAAATGGGCCAAACCATAATAAACCAAAACTGAAAAATAAACAACCAAACAAACACAAGGTCGGGCCTGATTTACATATTCGATCATAACTTTATAATTAAACTGGGTAATTCTTTTGGTCAATTATAACTTTGACCAAATAAATTATTTAACCCAAATAATTAGACAGATCTAAATCTGGATCAGAAACTCAAAATTTTAAACAATTTAGAGTTTGTGATCTGTAACCGGTTAAACTGACCGGATCCGATTTGCATGTTGTAAGCGTGGCTCTGATACCACTGTTGGGTATCGTAGTGGTATTCGGTTTGACTTTTCGGTAAAAACGAGTTTGACCAATTAGTATATTAAATCCATATTTAATATTAACGCAGCGGAATTACGGTTTCAAAATTTTCACTGTTAATATTCCCAATCAGGATCAAGGTTACAAAACATGCAAACACAGATAATTATAACTAATCTAATCTACCGATGAGAAAAGATTATACCCTTTTGGTTAATAGTTAACCGTTTGAGACACCGAGGTTCAACGAACGAATGCTAGAACAAAACACAAACAAGTTCCTGGTTCTCAACGGAAGCAGGGGGTGGTATGAAAGTAGGATGAAGATGATCAATCTTCTACTAGTTTCTTCTTGCACCAATCTTTCAAAGAACCATCAAGCTCTCCTTACTTCAAGTCTTGATCATTCAACCATATAGATAGATGGAGATGAGATCAAGAGTTGGAGTGTGTATCTTGCACACAATCATGACATGCAAGATATGTCTTTTGAGTGTAAATCTATCTCAAATGATGGCATGCAAAGATTATGACAAGATCTTGCATGATATCTAATGATGGCACTTGATTTTATTAGATATTATCAAAATAATAATATTAATAATAATAATAATAATAGTTTAATTAAATAAATAAATAATTAAACTTATATAATTTATAACTTTTATAAATTATAAAACTGTTCGTGATTACCAGTTAATCAAATTAAGTGGATTTAATGTTCGTTGCCCACGGTGTAACTCTTACGGGTCACAGCTCGATTAGTTACGTTAACTTATCGAATCCGTTCATAAAATCCAACAGTTGCAGCTCTCATTACTTTCTCTCTCTAAATTCCCGTGACCACGTTTTACTGTAGATGCATTAAATGTCCCTAGTTCTATTTTTGTACTAATCTTGATGTATAAAGTTTATTATATTAAGGGAAGTTGTCTTTCTATATTGTTCTTAATGTTTAATATTGATTATAAGTGTTTGATTAAGTTTAAAGTCATTCGCAGAATGAACGCCCTAGCGAATGACACAGGCAAGCGAATGAGTCATTCGTCGAATGACTCTTTCGACTGATATGTCCATTCGGCAAGTCATTCACCGAATGAGTTGCTTCGGCCTCTCATTCGGCCATCAGTTTGAAATTTTTCTAAGTGTTGGATATTCTTGTTGTTGACTCTATGGAAGACTTAGCATTGATGGCTAACCAGAACCATCGTATTCAGACGTTGTGTAAACCCCGTTTACTATTCAACAATTTTCTATAATATCAGAGTTGGTCCCAGCAAATTTTTCATTTTCAAAACCTTGTTTGACCTTCTTTATTTAATAATATTAAACAAGGTTTAACGCAAACGTAAACGTGTCACATATTTTACAGTACTTATTTGCATAAGTAAGTTTAAACCCAAAATTTCAAACGTTGCAACAAGGTTTGTTCGTTCGATTCACGATCTGCCTCGATCCTTACAGCCAGGTCCATCATGTTTGACCTACAAACATCACACAATATTTCACATTAGTTCATAAGAACCAAGTAAGTAAACCCCATGGTTTCTCAACAATAAAATGTATAAATACATTTTTCACAATCAATATTCAAACTGAGTCATTTCTATTCGAATTGACTCTCACAATGTAAAAATATCACATTACCAATCATCAGCTATTGCTCACAATAGTTTAATCAAAATTACACTATGGTGTTCACATTCCTGTACTTCCACCATAGCTATTTGTCAGCACCTCTGACTATTCACCCATTTGTGACATCATAATTAATTTAAGTCTTGAGATGTTCACCCACCGGTACTTCCATCTAAGACAATTGCCAGCACCTCTGGCTATCCACCATTGTGGAGTCATAATTAATTCAAGTCTAAAGATGTTCACCCACCGGTACATCCATCTAATACAATTGCCAGCACCTCTGGCTATCCACCATTGTGGAGTCATAATTAATTCAAGTCTTAAGATGTTCACCCACCGGTACTTCCATCTAAGACAATTGCCAGCACATCTGGCTATCCACCATTGTGGAGTCATAAATAATTCAATCAATTTACTATGATGTTCACCTACCGGTACTTCCATCATAGAATTCTCACACTATTATTTACCAGGGTATTGGATTTATTATAGGTTGTTGAACTTTTATTATTCAACATTCCCCTATTACCAATGCCATATTTATCATATCCATTATTCAACAACAATTTCAATATTTATTATGTGATGTCGTAGTGATGGAATTACTTACCTTGATCAGATAAGAGATTAGCATCTGCATACTCTTTTCCTGCTCTATGACTAGTGGTTTGACTCCCACTACCACCACCCAATCGAACGGATGTTCAGTTACAAAACAACGATCAGATGTTGAAGATACGTTCTCTGGTACGATCCGTGGGCTTAAACGGCTTCAAATCTGAGTTTGGCAGCTTAAATCTTCGTATGTTGATGTTGGAAGTTCGACAGAAAGAGTTTTCAAACTCTTTAGCAAGAAATCTGATCAACTTAAGCTGTTTCAAAACCGCCTCACCCGTCGCGTACCGCGAAGAAGATCAAAGAAAGGCTTCGCGTACCGCGAAGCAATTCAGGACCCTTAGATATTTTGGGTTCTTCGCGTACCGCGAAGGAACCTCAAAACCACCTTCGCGTACCGCGAAGAGTCCCAAAGCATAATATCTTTGTAATTTTCTTCGTTTCGCGATTCCGGACAATCCGTAACTCCGTTTCGCACACGGTTTTCTCCCACGTTCATGATTTCTCACATATTTTCAAATTACAACAATCACAATCGTTCAATTAACGATTATTCCAATTACATTTAATTATTAGAAACCGGTTGTTACAAATCTCCCCTCCTTACAAAGGTTTCGTCCCCAAAACCGATTAAACCTCAAAACGGAAAGGATAATACTTTCTCATTTCATTTTCTGATTCCCATGTGGCCTCAGAACCGGTTCTATTTTTCCACTGAACCTTCACCTGGCTTAATGACTTGTATCTATGTTGCTTGACCTTTCGGTCAAGTATTGCCACTGGCCTTTCTACATAATTTAATCTATCATCAATTTCTATATCTTCCAGTGGTACATACGCGGATTCATCTGCTAAACATTTTCGTAAGTAAGAAACGTGGAACGTGTTATGAATTCCACTTAACTCCTCAGGTAGTTCCAGGCGATAAGCGACTTCACCAACATGAGCTATGATTTTAAATGGCCCAATAAAGCGTGGACTTAGTTTTCCTCGCCTACGAAAACGTACAACTCCTTTCCACGGTGAAACTTTTAATAACACAAAATCCCCCACCTGGAATTCAATGGGCCTTCTACGCTTATCAGCGTATGATTTCTGACGGTCTTGAGCCGCCTTCAAATGGGCACGGATCTGATCTATCCATTCATTGGTAGCTTTAACTACCGTTTTGTGTGCGAGTTCACGCTGCCCAACTTCTCCCCAACAAACGGGAGTTCGACATTTCCTCTCGTAGAGCATCTCATAAGGAGGCATTCCAATGCTGGAATGATAACTATTATTATAAGAGAATTCTGCCAAAGGTAGGTAATCATCCCAACTACCCCTAAAATCAATAATGCACGCTCGTAACATATCCTCCAAAGTCTGAATGGTTCTTTCACTTTGTCCATCAGTCTGAGGATGATACGCAGTGCTTAACAACAATTTTGTCCCTAATTCTTCCTGAAAATTTCTCCAAAATCGAGAAGTAAATCGAGTATCCCGATCAGAGATAATGGTTACAGGCACACCATGACGAGACACAAGTTCTCGTACATATAACTCTGTCATTTTATCAGAAGAATAGGTTTCATGAATTGGCAAGAAATGAGCACTCTTGGTCAACCTATCCACAATGACCCAAATCGTATCAAATCCCTTCCTTGTCTTAGGAAGCTTAGTAATCAGGTCCATTGTGATATGTTCCCATTTCCACATTGGAATTTCCAATGGTTGCAACTTACCATAAGGTTTCTGGTGCTCTGCTTTTACCTGCATACAAGTCAAACATTTCGACACATGTTTAACCACATCTCGTTTCATACCTGGCCACCAATAGTTTACCCGAAGGTCACGATACATTTTAGTAGCCCCAGGATGAATTGAGTTCTTTGACTTGTGTGCTTCTTCCAACAATGCAGACTTAAGTGGACAAGTGGGAGGTATCCACACTCGACCCCACCTAGTTTTTAAACCACGATTATCTTCATCAAGATTATGAGCTTGCCCTTTAATCCTGTCACGTTTCCAATTTTCTTCCTTTAAAGCTTCAGTCTGGGCTTCCTTGATCTGCTCAATTTGCCCTGAAGTAATCATAAGCTGCATAGCTTTCACCTTGATTGGTTCACACTCTTCTTTTCTACTCAAGGCATCCGCTACCACATTCGCCATACCAGGGTGATAAAGGATTTCACAATCGTAATCCTTGAGTAATTCTAGCCATCGTCTTTGCCTCATATTCAATTCCTTCTGAGTGAAGAAATATTTCAAACTCGTATGATCGGTGTAAATAGTACACTTTACACCGTATAAATAATGCCTCCAGATTTTTAAGGCAAATACGACTGCTGCAAGTTCTAAATCATGAATAGGATAATTGATTTCATGGGTTTTTAGTTGTCTTGAGGCATAGGTAATTACCTTGCCTCGTTGCATAAGAACACAACCCAGACCAAGCTAAGAAGCATCAGAATATACTACAAAATCATCTCGGCCATCTGGTAATGTCAATACCGGTGCCTGAGTTAATTTTGACTTTAACTCTTGGAATGCTTTCTCTTGGTCATCACCCCACACAAACTTAACATCTTTTCTTGTAAGTTTGGTTAAAGATGAAGCAATCTTGGCAAAGTCTTGAATAAATCTAAGGTAATAACCAGCTAAGCCAAGAAAACTTCTGACATCAGTTGGATTTTTGGGTAGACTCAAGTTGGTCACCGCTTGAATTTTAGAAGTATCAACAAGAATGCCATCTGCATTTATCACATGTCCAAGAAATTGGACTTCATGCAGCCAGAAGGCACATTTAGAAAATTTGGCATATAACTTTTCCTTACGGAGAGTCTCAAGTACCTCCCATAAGTGACACGCATGATCGCCTTCATTTTTCGAATAAACAAGAATATCATCAATAAAGACGATAACAGATCGATCCAACATGGGACGACACACCCGATTCATCAAATCCATGAATGCAGCTGGTTCATTAGTCAGCCCAAAAGACATGACAAGAAATTCATAATGACCGTATCGGGTTCGAAATGCTGTTTTAGGAATATCTTCTTCCCCATCTTTGATTTGATGGTAACCCGACCTAAGATCAATTTTAGAGAACCAAGATGCCCCTTGCAACTGATCAAAAAGATCATCAATTCGAGGCAAAAGATATTTGTTTTTCACCGTCACTTTATTAAGCTCTCGATAATCAATACACATACGAAAACCTCCGTCCTTCTTTTTAACAAAAAGAAGAGGAGTACCCCAAGGCGAGATGCTTGGGCGAATAAAACCTTTATCGAGAAGATCATGCAATTGAGTCATCAACTCATGCAATTCAGACGGTGCTAAACGATAAGGAGCTTTTCCTATAGGCTTGGCCCCTGGAATAAGATCGATTCTAAATTCCACATCTCTATCAGAAGGGATTCCCGGTAAATCATCCGGAAAGAGATCAGGAAAATCCCTAACAATCGGGACATCCTCTAATTTCTTTACTGTCTTCTCAGCATCAATGACATAAGCTAAGAAGGATTGGCCCCCATGATTCATATACTTCATGGCTTTGACCAAAGAACACAAAACAACCCCTCCACGTTTTTCTCCTTGAATGGATAATTCATAACCATTCGGGGTTATCAATTGTATAACTTTGCGGTTGCATAGAATATTGGCTTTATAAGAATATAGCCCATCCATTCCAATAACAACATCAAACTCTCCCAATACCATGGGTATTAAACAACATAATCCTCGTTATTGATCGTAAGTTTACAATTTCGATAAATATCAAACACAAGAAAACTCTTAGAATCAGCAACCTCTACTTCTAATGGTACAGGCAACTTTTCTAAGACAAAAGATGGATGATGCACAAATTTTATAGATACAAAAGATCGATTGGATCCATAATCAAATAACACATAAGCAGGTATTGAATTAACTGTCACTACATCAGACGTGACTTTAGCCTCCTCTGCAGAAATCTGGAAAGCTCTCCCTTTTGGTTTGGGCGCTTTCGGTTTCTTTCCAGAGCCTTGAGATTTAAACGATCGTGCATCATCACTAATCGGTGTTTCCCTCTTAAGTTCAGGGCACTCACTCCTCCTATGCCCTGGCTTATAACAATTGTAGCAGAGACTAGGAGGACTCAAACACTGGGTTGCCAAATGTCCCGGCTTCCCACATTTGTAACAGACAACAGGTCTAGCACGACATTCCCCCGCGTGCATTCTCCCACAATTGGGACAAGGTTTAGTAAAAACAGGCTTTTTAAACGATTTGGCAAACTTTTCCTTTTTAAACGAACCTGTTTCTGTTTCAGCCTTTCGTTTATCTCCTCGATCTTCCTGCCGTTTCAATTCCAATTCTCATTCCCGAGCACAATTAATCAACTCATTAAGTGTCTCACACTTAGAAGGTGTGAGAAATTCCCGGTACTTTGTATTCAACATAGTATGATACCGGGTTATCCACATCCTTTCAGTTTGAAGAAGATCTGGACAAAATTTAGCTTTATCGAAGAAAATGGCAGTGATGGTATCAACGTTTTCATCCTTCTGCTGTAGATGCAAAAACTCCTCAGTAATTCAATTAATAGCGGCTTGAGGACAAAACCGCTTCAAGAAAAGTTGTTTAAACTGGGCCCATGTCAGCCCTTTTATTCCATCTCCGCCTTTTTCCTTTCTCAAAGACTCCCACCAATCTTTGGCACGATCTTTTAACTGATTGCCAGCAAACATGACCTCATCAGCCGGGCCACAATGACTAGTTTCAAACGTACTTTCAATATCAGATATCCAACGCTGGCTAATCAAGAGATCTACCTCCCCTTTAAACTTAGCTGGCTTACAAGCCATAAATTCTTTAAAAGTAGTTTTTTTGGAAGATTGTCTCATTTCCGCTTCGGCTTCAAAATCAGCCAATTCTTGATGAAGGAACTCTTTTAATGAAGACTTAATTTCTTCAATATATGTGGACAAAGCAGCTTCCAAAAGCCTTTGCCACCTCTTCCTTCACCATTACTTGAGTTTCAGTGAGTTCCACCTTTTCACAACTACTACTCCCGCCATAAGTATTTTCATCAGCCATTTGTGGCTGAAATCATATAATTAGACAATCAGTCTCATATATTCGCAATATTTAATAATCTTGTACTTATATAGTACATAATCACCTTACCTAATATTCAAAATCATGATACAATCTGACTTAATTAAGGCAACGGTTATGTCCTAAACATCTCATTATACTGGCCAGGCATAAT
Source organism: Mikania micrantha (assembly GCA_009363875.1). Taxonomy (NCBI): domain Eukaryota; kingdom Viridiplantae; phylum Streptophyta; class Magnoliopsida; order Asterales; family Asteraceae; genus Mikania; species Mikania micrantha. Next base: position 69,231,365 of record CM018697.1, read on the forward strand.
AACATGTTTATCACACCCTCGTGCCTTTAACTTCATCATTTCATTTCATAATTGAGAAGTTCGGTTCACACAATTTATACACACCACAATATGTACATATAAAATTCAATACATAATTACTGACCTCATACCTCCGGCTTAATGATCGAGGCTGGAATCGAACGTTTAATCACATATCAAGAGCATAAGATTTGAGTTCAAGTGTGTTTCTAACACTTGAATCGCTCAAACCATTGCTCTGATACCAGCTTTGTAACCCCCGGTTACTATTCAACAATTTTCTATAATATCAGAGTTGGTCCCAGCAAATTTTTCATTTTCAAAACCTTGTTTGACCTTCTTTATTTAATAATATTAAACAAGGTTTAACGCAAACGTAAACGTGTCACATATTTTACAGTACTTATTTACATAAGTAAGTTTAAACCCAAAATTTCAAACGTTGCAACAAGGTTTGTTCGTTCGATTCACGATCTGCCTCGATCCTTACAGCCAGGTCCATCATGTTTGACCTACAAACATCACACAATATTTCACATTAGTTCATAAGAACTAAGTAAGTAAACCCCATGATTTCTCAACAACAAAATGTATAAATACATTTTTCACAATCAATATTCAAAATGAGTCATTTCTATTCGAATTGACTCTCACAATGTAAAAATATCACATTACCAATCATCAACTATTGCTCACAATAGTTTAATCAAAATTACACAATGGTGTTTTCATTTCTGTACTTCCACCATAGCTATTTGTCAGCACCTCTGACTATTCACCCATTTGTGACATCATAATTAATTTAAGTCTTGAGATGTTAACCCACCGGTACTTCCATCTAAGACAATTGCCAGCACCTCTGGCTATCCACCATTGTGGAGTCATAATTAATTCAAGTCTTAAGTTGTTCACCCACCGGTACATCCATCTAAGACAATTGCCAGCACCTCTGGCTATCCACCATTGTGGAGTCATAATTAATTCAAGTCTTGAGATGTTCACCCATCGCATCTAAGACAATTGCCAGCACATCTGGCTATCCACCATTGTGGAGTCATAAATAATTCAATCAATTTACTATGATGTTCACCTACCGGTACTTCCATCATAGAATTCCCACACTATTATTTACCAAGGTATTGGATTTACTATAGGTTGTTGAACTTTTATTATTCAACATTCCCCTATTACCAATGCCATATTTATCATATCCATTATTCAACAACAATTTCAATATTTATTATGTGATGTCATAGTGGTGGGATTACTTACCTTGATCAGATAAAAGATTAGCAACTGCATACTCTTTTCCTGCTCTATGACTAGTGGTTTGACTCCCACTACCACCACCTAATCGAACGGATGTTCAGTTGCAAAACAACGATCAGATGTTGCAGATACGTTCTCTGGTACGATCCGTGGGCTTAAACGGCTTCAAATCTGAGTTTGGCAGCTTAAATCTTCGTATGTTGATGTTGGAAGTTCGACAGAAAGAGTTTTCAAACTCTTCTGCAAGAAATCTGATCAACTTAAGCTGTTTCAAAACCGCCTCACCCGTCACGTACCGCGAAGAAGATCAAAGAAAGGCTTCGCGTACCGCGAAGCAATTCGGGACCCTTAGATATTTTGGGTACTTCGCGTACCGCGAAGAGTCCCAAAGCATAATATCTTTGTAATTTTCTTCGTTTCGCGATTCCGGACAATCCGTAACTCCGTTTCGCACACGGTTTTCTCCCACGTTCATGATTTCTCACATATTTTCAAATTACAACAATCACAATCGTTCAATGAACGATTATTTCAATTACATTTAATTATTAGAAACCGGTTGTTACACGTTGCTGCTGACTGAAAATTAGACTGGAAACTCCAATAAAGCTCCCAAGTTGCTGTCCTTAGATGATTACCCGCACTGGAAATACAGATTTTAGATTCACATCAATGGAGTGGACACTAATTTATGGATGATGATTGAGGGTGGTTATCTGAGGCCGTTGAATGAAGATGGAACTCCTATGCTAGTCACACCGATGACTGAGCCTCAGAGAAAGCTTTATGGTTATGAGAAGAAAGCTTATGTTATTCTGTCTCAGTCCATTGTAACTGATATCTTCCATCAGTTCAGACAGTTTACATCGTCTAAGTATTTGTGGGATGCTTTGCAGCAAAGGTACGAGGGAAATGATGCATTGAAGAGTATCAAGTCAAAAGCATTGAGGAAGGAATTCAATAGCTTCATGTATGTTGGAAATGAATCATTGAATGATTTGACTGCCAGATTCTACCATATTTTGAGTGAGTTGTTCAACCATGAAGTAAAGACTACTACTCAGGAGAAGATCCAGTGTTTGGCAGATGCTTTGCCCCCAAAATGGGAATCATTTGTTATGGTACTTAAGCAGAATGAGATGATGGCACATATGGACATAAATGATTTCATTCAGAAGCTGAAAGAGAAAGAAATAGAGAACAAGTGTAAGGCTAAGAGAGTTGCTCAAGTCCAAGATCCTTCATTGTATTATTCTACTCCCACTGTCGAGAAATCATCTTCTCATGCCCCACTGAAGACTGCTTCTGTTTCTCAGACTACTGAAGATCCGTCTTCCAATCAGATTCATTTTAGTCAGTCATCTTCTTCATCCAGTTCTCAGAAAGAACATCATTAATCAGTTACTAGTCTGAAGACAGAGAATTTTGATAAAGTTACTGTAGAGATTGCCAAGGAACACATGGGTCTTTTGTCTAATCTTGTCAGCTCCTATGATGGTTTAGTAGTTGGACAGATTGGCAATCCTTATCTGACCAATGATGATTATTCTCAGATAGATCCAGGTGATAAGGAGAGGATAGATATCATGTGGGCTCTTGCCAGTGCTGTGAGAAGGGGAAAGGAGTTTGTGAAAAGAACAGGAAAGGACATCAATCTAAACAAGGAGTCTAAGTTTGGATTTGATATGGCATCTGTTACCTGCTACAATTGTGGGGAGAAAGGTCATTTGGCTAGATAGTGCAAGCACCCAAGGAAAGCAGGAAACAAGAACCCTTTTCAGCATCAGAAGTCTTCTACAGCTAATCCAGAAGGAAGACTTGTTCCTATTGATTCTCCTGCTCAAACAAGTTCTTCAAATACAGGTAAAGCTTTGATGGTACAGCAGGATGAAGGTGAAAATTGGGATTTCAGATTCAATTCTGAACAGGGAAAACAAGATTAAGCATGTGTTGCTGAGATTCAGAAGATGGATGATTCATGTGAGGAAAGCACTTCTGGATAATCACAGATCAGATTAGAAGAATTATCAGGTTCAGAGTCAGAAAGTTTGTCAGACTCAAACACTCAAGCTGAATATGATGCTGATCTTGAAGAACCAGTTACTCAGTTTGCATTGATGGTAAACTCATCAGATACTCCTATTGCATCTTCACAGTCAGATCAGGTATCTGATGAATGTTCATCTTTTCACTCTAATTGTTTTAAATGTGTTGATCTTTACAGCAAAGTCCTTTCTTATTAGAAACACAATGCTGATTTGATCAGTGATCTCAACCAGTGTATTGAGGCAAACAAAGTTTTAAAATCTAATGAAAAAGATTTTCAAGCTAAAATTGAACTTTTAAACAGACAATTGCATGAGGCTGAGATTGTTGTTCTGAACAAGCAAGATGCTATTACCTCTTATCTCAATACCATCAATGAGATAAAGAAGATGTTAGCCATAGTCGAGTGTGACTATGAGACTTTAGGTCAAAAACTCAAGAGCTATGAAAGCTCTTCTTATATCATTGAGCACATGATCAGTAAAGGGACTGATCCGAAGGGTAAGGGAAAGGTGAGCTATCAACAATGTCCTCCACCAATCTTAAACAGCTTTGTCAATTCACCAGATGACAAAGATGTTAAAGATTTCCGAGTTAAAACTCCATTAGTAATTGATCCAATTGGAATGACTACTGCTGAGGGTTCCTCCTTGTCAGAGGAATCTTTTGTGGAAGGGATTGTTGAAGATTGGGTCTCAGATTCTGAGGATGAATCTGACAATTCATCTAACTGTGTTGTTGCTCAGAATCACACACTTGTAGTCATGAAAGGTGACCCAGTCTCATCTTCTAAAATCTATCAAGATTTAAGCTTTGTGAAAGCTTCAAAAGAAAATGAAGCTTGTGTATATAACAAGATTGACAATCTTGTGACTAATGGGAAAAAGGGATTGGGTTTTAATCAGAACAAGCCTAAAACAAATGTTTTCAAACCACAAAGGCAGTTCTTTTTTGAATTAAAACATTTTCATAAAAAGGGTGACAAAATTTGTTTTGAGAGTGGTACACCTGGACACATAGTTTGATGTTGTCCACAGTTGATAAGACCGAAGGTTGTACCAACCAGCAAACGAAATCAAATTTTTATCAAAGCTGTTAAATCTGAATCTAAGTCAACTCAAGCAAAACCCAAACAACCAAATCAGATTAAACCTTTGAACAAGGGTAAAGGGGAACTGGTGAACTTGGAAGTTCCCAAAGTTGTTAATGTCAATCAAGCAAAGTCATCATCCATTTATCTGAAAAACTCTTTCAACAAAAACATTGTTTGGAGAGTTAAGTCTTCTGAGACTACTGTTTCACCTATTCCAGATAAGGCTATCCCTGATGGTAAATGGATCGACGTTTGGATCCGTGACTCTTTGGGTCAACCCAAGACTGTAAAGGCTTGGGTTCCCAAAACAAACTAATCGTTTGTGTTTGTGCAGGTTGCCCAAACAGCTGCTCTTAATAGCTCTTGGATCGTTGATAGTGGGGCTTCTAGGCACATGACTGGTAACATTTCGCTGCTCACCAACGTTAATTCAGTTCGAGGTGGTTATGTAGCGTTTGCCGGTGACAAAGGCGGGTTCATAACAGGAGAGGGTATTCTTTCAAATGGCCAAGTTTCATTCGACAAAGTCAGATATGTCAAGCAGTTGGAGAATAATCTTTTGTTAGTGTCATAGATCTGAGACAAGCAATACAAAGTTCTATTTGATGACACCAACTGCTACATACTCAAGTAGGGCGTGATTATCCCTGAAGATTGGATTTTAATGACAGCTCCCAGAAAGCAGGACTTGTATGTACTCAACATGGCCACAGCTTCAACTACATCCTCCACAGCTTCATGTATTATGTCAAAGGCTACTGAGAAATATTCTGTTCTTTGGCATAAGAGGATGGGTCATTTGAGTCTACGCAAGATGAACCATTTGGTGCATAACAATTTGGTTGAGGGGGTCAGTCTGAAGAATTTTAAACTGTCTGATGTCTGTGTATCATGCAAGAAAGGAAAACAAACTAAGCAGCCTCACAAACTAAAGAAGTTTCATTCAATCAATGTTCCTCTTGAGCTTCTCCATATGGATTTATTTGGTCCTGTAAACCGCAAGAGTATAGCTGGTCTCAATATTGTTTAGTCATCACTGATGAATATTCAAGATACTCTTGGGTTTTCTTTCTAAAGGAGAAATCTGAAACATTTGAGTGCATTCAAGTGTTGGTTACCAAACTTGAGTCTCTATACAGGCTCAAGATTCGAATGCTATGAACTGACAATGGGACAGAGTTCAGGAACCACAACATAGAGAATTTTTGTAATGCACGGGGCATTGTTCAACAATTTAGTGCTCCATATGTCCCTCAAATGAACAGTGTTGCTGAAAGGAAAAACAGGACATTGATTGAGGCTGCTAGAACGATGCTTGCTGATTCATCTCTTCCAGTTCAGTTCTGGAATGAAGCTGTAGCTAATTCTTGCTACACCCTGAATCGGGTTTTGATAGTGAAAAGACAAGAGAAGACCTGCTTTGAACTACTCCACAACTAATAAAAGAAACAGGAGCAGGGCAAGTTCAATGAGAAGGTGGAAGAAGGGTATTTTCTTGGGTACAACACTCCTAATAAAAGAGTTTACAACAGATCAACTCAGAACTTGGAGGAGTGGTACCATGTTGATGTTTAGAGACACACTATGCCCCCACCTGGAAAAGGTCCAGACTGGATGGTTGACTATTTCGACTATTTCGACTCATTCAATATGCCTCCCATGTACTCAGATGAAGATGTTGCTGTTCAAATGTTGTAGGATGCACAAAATGCACCTGATGAACCAGTGAAACCTTCATCCACTTCAATTCCCAAAGTACAGACAAATGACGATTGCTCAGACACAGATGACAATCTCATTCAGCCTGCTGCCCCGAACCAGATGTTGATAATCTTGTACCAGGTCTTGAGGACTTGAATCTGAACAATTTAGATCCACAGGTTGAAGTTCCACATTATCCTGTCGGGAGAATTAATCATATTCATCCTAAAGAAAACATAATTGGAAGTCCATTGGACGGGGTTAAGACAAGAAACCAGCTTTCTTCTGGGGGACTTGCAGACATTCTTTATTTTGCAGATGTAAGCTTTTGTGCCCATTCTTGTTTTATCTCCCAAGTTGAACTGCGAACAGTCACTGAAACTTTAAAAGAAGAATCATGGGTTGATGCCATGCAAGAAGAACTCCTGCAATACAAGAAATTAGGTGTCTGGCAACTTGTTGACAGATCAAAAGGTGCAAAAGTTATAGGCACCAGATGGGTTCTTCGTTGCAAGAGAGATGATCACGGGATCATTGTACGAAACAAGGCACGTCTAGTGGTTCAAGGATTCAGACAGATTGAAGGATTGGACTATAATGAAGTGTTTGCACCGGTTGCTCAACTTGAAGCAATTCGTATTTTCTTGGCATATGCATCCTTCAAGAAGTTTAAAGTCTATCAAATGGATGTCAAGAGTTCATTCCTTCACGGTGTGACAAGTGAAACAGTGTATGTCAGTCAACCTCCCAGGTTTGAGGATCCAATACACCGTGACCAAGTCTACAAACTAGACAAAGCCTTATATGGATTACATCAAGCGCCGCGAGCATGGTATAAGACACTATCTAATCACCTTCTAAACAATGGGTTCAGAAAAGGTTTCATTGACTGTACACTGTTTATTCAAGCAAAGGATGGTGATCTACTCTTGGTGCAAGTTTATATGGATGACATCATCTTTGGTTCCACGAATGACAGTCTGTGCAAAGAATTTGAGACGGTTATGAAGGAGAAGTTCGAATTGAGCTCAATGGGAGAGATGAAATTTTTTCTCGGGTTGCAGGTGGATCAGTCTGAGGCAAGGATTTTCATTCATCAAACCAAATACGATGGTGACATTCTGAGCCGGTTCAGTATGTTGGATGCAAAACCTGCTGGTACCCCACTGGCTGTCAATCACGGGATTACACCAGATGAAATGGGGAGTTAATCGATGCCACTATGTACCGAGGAATGATTGGATCTCTAATGTATCTCACTGCTTCTCAGCCATACATCATGTTCGCCACATGCTTGTGTGCTCGTTATCAATCAAAACCAAGAGTATCCCATCTCATTGTTGTGAAAAGGATTATGCGTTATCTGAAGGGTACTCCTGATCTTGGCTTATGGTACCTTAATGATGATAATTTTGAGCTTACTGCATATAGTGATTCAGATTATGGTGGATGCAAGAGAGATTAGAGAGATTACAAGTCAACATCTGCGGGATGTCAGCTCTTTGGAACCCGATTGGTTTCCCTGGCAGTGCAAGAAGCAGACGTCGGTGTCTACTTCAACCTGTGAAGCTGAATATATTGCAGCTGCTAGTTGCTGTTCTCAGATCATCTGGATACAACAGCAACTCAGGGACTATGGCTTACATTTTTCTAACAATCCTATATATGTTGTTAATATTGCCGCCATAGCTGTCACTAAGAATCCAGTCCAGCACTCAAAAACAAAACACATTGATATTAAATATCACTTCATACGTGATTGTTTAGTAAAGAAACTCATCGATGTTGTTAAAATACACAAAGATCACTAGAAAGCTGATCTTTTTACAAAAGCTTTTGATAAACCCAGATTTTTATATCTGTTATCGGCTAATGGTGTTTTTCAAAAGGATGAAGTTCTTCCTTCATCTGAATCTAACAAATGATCAACAATTTCATTAGTTAATTTCATTTTATTTTATTCTGTTATTTCATTTCTTTAAATCAAAAACTCAAAAAGATTTTCTGTTTTAGGTTTTTAGGGGGAGAAATAGTTAGTAAATTGAAAAACCATAAACATCTAAAAATTTGAAAAATTCAAAAACAATTAAAAAAATCATAAAACCGAGAAAGTCATCTCTGAGAAAGTGATGTGTTAGCCTTTTTATTTCTGAAAAGCTAAGTTGAATGTGTAAACTGAAAAAACAAGAGAATTATGATGTGATGTACTGATAGGCCGACTTTTCAAAATGAATAGACAATTTGTGATAACTTAGAAAGTCTGATTTGTGGAATCTGTTTTCTAAAATCACCTAAGTAATAAATAGCTTTTGACTCAAATCAGGCATACACCTGTCATCATAGGATCTAATAAGGTTTCCAATGATTCATGAATTCAAGTCTGTATACGTGCCATACTGCTTTGTAAAGACCTAGCTGAAGTCGTCCATTCAGATGAGAATGACTGAATCATAAGATAAACAAAAACAAGCTGGTATTAAGCTTGAAGAAAAACAAAAACAAGCTGGTATTAAGCTTGGAATATACAAAAACAAAATAAGTTCGATTCCATACACGTGCCATATTGCTTTGTAAAGACCTAGCTGAAGCCGTCCATTTGGATAGAACAAGAAAAATACAAAAACATAATAAATTGGAACCTTGTAGAATTTATGATGACTGGTATTAAGATGTGCAGAAATGAGTTATAAACTGATTTTGATCTTTAGTGGTAAAATGAAATGGGTAACTCAATCAGAAAATATGAGTAATCATAAAGTTTGTCTAGAAGTTATGTATTGTTAGGTTTAATATTGGACAAATATATCAGTAATCGTATCATAAGACAAATGTGTCTGAAGTGAAACATTCAGTAATGCTGGTTTGACATGATTAGGTGGATGTACCAGTTTCTCAACAGACCTCTCACAAAAATATGTGTTTCTTTGTCTATAGTTGCTAGGTGTACAGTTGTATTTTTTTTCGGAGAAATGCAAAAAGATTTTATGTTTTCAATTTCATTTTAGGTGATCATTTGTAGATTCAGATGTCTGTCTGATCTGAATCCTGAACCAACCAGACTTATCTTCATATATGGCATCTGTTATACTAATCATAATGTTAAATATTGAAATCATTTTGTGATTTGTGAGTGAAAATACTCATTTGGACAAATGAATATTGAGAATGGCCCATTCGACCGAATGTTTTCATTCGGCAAATGAGTCAGTCGGCGAATGACTCATGACCGAAGGAATACATTCGCTAGTTCCATTCTGCGAATGGCTATCATATTAGAATTTCATTCACCGAATGACTATTGAGGGAAAACATCTCATTCGCCAGTCTCATTCGGCGAATGATTAACCCTATATAAACATTCAATCGGCCGAACTACCTCATTCTCCACATTTTCATTCGCCGTTTACTGTGTGTGTACAGTGAAGATTCTGGAATGTCTGCATGGTTCTCCAGACAAATCCAATACGAGTACAGAAATAGGTGGGTGAACTTCAGGCCTCAGCAACCTGAACGATATTACTTACCAGAAATTGATGGTGATACCCGGAAGCACAAAGTGATCCTGAAGTGGCTACCACCAAAAGTCATGATGAAGATTCCGTTAAGGAAGATGCGTCAAGACTTTCTGGATGGGTTTCGATGGTGGTACTATGATGGACGCACTGGAGAAGCTATGATAGTACTGTGTAAAGACAAGAAGTGGGAGACTGAACGTATATTTGACCCAATGTGGTTGACAAACTTGTCACACAACGATGTCAAAGCTCTTTTTCGCCACCAAATTTTCTTTGAAGTACAAGACATGGTACAGGCACTGTAGTTTATGAGAGTGATCCGGCTCTGTATTGTTTTCAAGATTCATGCTGGAGCAGACTGGAAAGCCATCTCAGACAAGTATTTCAAGAAAGACACTTCAAAGGGTTGAACTAGGTCCAAGGGGGAGTTTGTAGATGCATTAAATGTCACTAGTTCTATTTTTGTACTGATCTTGATGTATAAAGTTTATTATGTTAAGGGAAGTTGTCTTTCTATATTGTTCTTAATGTTTAATATTGATTATAAGTTTTTGATTATGTTTAAAGTTGAAGTGGTATGGTTAAAGACCCATTCGGGCGAATGATTCTACTAATGAAGTCATTCGCCGAATGAACGCCCTAGCGAATGACATAGGCAAGTGAATGAGTCATTCGCCGAATGAGTTGCTTCGGCCTCTCATTCGGCCGAATGAGGACAGCCTATAAATACATGTCCAAATCATTTCAAACCTAACTTCTAAGAGCCCTCCTTCTGCCTAGAACACCTAGTGTCAAACCCTAGAAGATCTGAGCGGCCATTGTCTGTCCAAGTTCGATTCTCAACCCGTGGTGTTCTATTCTTGATCAAACATTCTTCCTACACTTTCCGATCACCACGGTTGCTGTTGGTTTCGATTGGAAAACCCTGGAATAGGATTCCGCACTATTCCAGAGGCTGTTGGGTAGATATCCATTGGAACCAGATTGTTTCCGAGCTCCAAACAGGTCCTACATTTACCCTAGAAACCTCACACTAAATCGACCATAACTTCTTTGGTTTTTATCCAAATCGCGCATATAATATATCAAAACGACCGTCTGGAACAGGTATGTTACTATTCATCATATTATTCACAAAAAAAAAAATCGCTTTTCATGTATCCTTAGCTCAAAAATCAACGACCAGAAGCTTAGGGAACCTATGAATGTTGTTAATCACGACCATAGGAACATAGTTTGGGGCTGAGATGATCGGAACAGGTAGTGTCGAAGGGTTAGGAGCTGGGTTCTAGAACATCGATGGGTATGTGCTGGTTGCTCAAGTTTATATCGAATCTGCTATCTTCGTTGGACCTGTTTTGACTTAGAATTACTTTAAACACTTAAGGGTGGCTAATCCAAGTGAATAGGGGCTGGTTTCAGCCGAGTCTAACAACTTAGATGAGGGTTTACATCGATAATAAACCACTAGTATTGATTTTTTTTAACCAGATGAGATTTAACGTGAACACCCATGCAATCCGCCGATTCCATGTATAAAGTATAAGCTATCTAATTGTTGAATATGAACCAACCGACCCACAATACTAATATTTACACATCCACCAATCAAATTCAAGTAGGAGCCGGCTGAAATCATTAACTTAGGAGATTACATGGTTTTGATCGAAATCCCAGCTATGGGTACCAGCTTCTGTTCAAAAACTTAGGAGCCATGCAACCATAGGTCCAAATTTAAAACCTTAAATATATCGTTAATCAAGTGAGTCCAAGAGGGTTAGGACCAAGAAACATGGGGATTAGAAGTGTAGAAAACACAATATCAATTAAATTAAGGATCACCGATAAATTTAATATCGATGGGTTTTTCTTGAACCTAAGATAGTCGATATTGCTAAGCTCGACACTCTCACCTCACTAAGGAATGTTGATATTAGTTGTTTGGTCCATGCACGAGTTCTAAATCCAAGGATTTACTATGTTATACACTAATAAAATTAACATATGATCATTTAAGATTAAAAGGATCAATAAGGGTATTATAACCCTAAATTGAATCTAGTTATTATGGATTAGTTTTATTCTAATTAAGTCTCACTTAATTTAAGAATAAGATTATAACATAATCACAAAAGCTTAAAACACACAAACATTTTCAGGGAATAAATAAGAAACAAGTGTTATCAAGAATCATCAACATGTGTTACATATATGCATAACTAACCTTATGCATAATATAACATGACACATTCACTTTCATGAATCAATTATCATTCAAGTAGCTCAATCATGATATTCAAATTCATACAACGCTTTCAAACAGGAGAACAAGTTATTCAAAAAGTAATCATTAACAAGATAACATAAGTAAACCCTTAACATAAGTCAATCAATAAATCAAAGTCTATACAATCATAAATCTTATATTATATGTATGATTACGATGATATAGGAATCAGTTAGAATTCTTGTTTCTTGTTGCTTGCTGCTTGCTACTTGTTCAGGTTCAGAGTCTACTGTTGTTAGGTGAGAACATTAGCCCCTCTTTTACTGTTTTTCAACTGTTTTGGGGTGGAATACGTGACCAAACACTCTTTATACAATCTTATCTCATATACAGGATTCATGCTACTTTTCAACAATTACAGGTTCACTTTACAAATTTAAGGGATTTCTCAACTATTTTTAAATGAGTTATCAACTGTTAAATATTTTCTACTAAAAAGTTTTATAAAAGAGTTTTATAAGTTATTTTACAACCGGTTTTATATAAAATGTTTTATAAATGTTAAACACCTTGAAAGATTAAGTTTTACAAACTCTTACAAAGTTTTAAACTATAACACGTGTTTTAAAATATATGTTTTATTAAATGTTTTGTTCAAACCATGTATTTATATAAGGGTCTTCTATCACCGGATTAAATCATGGTTTTTAAATAAGGTATTCATTCAAGGGTTTTCATAGTGGTATTCAATCAAACGATTTCAAAGTCATGGAAATCAATCATGAGTATTCAACCAAAGGTTTTCAATCACAGGATTAAATCTTAAAAACTTAAAAGCATGGTGTTCATCGTTGTGAACAAACTTATACACACATCAAGACACTTACTCAATCTTATGTTTATTCTTATAACGTTAGTACTGGGTGATCACAACAAGGGAAAGCGGGACACATTATAGTTAGGCCAATGTTGCGGTTATCGTTTTAAATTTGTTTTAAAAACTAACTGCAGATTGGATGCTTTACGGTAATATGGATTTGCGGCTAATTAACTTTACCAGCATAGGTCATATTGACCGTGTACGTCAACACAGAGTTTGTCTTCTGAGTAAACTCATTAGTACAGCTCGTGTTGAATTCGTTTACTGACTACTTTTTCTGACTCCAAATGTAGTCCGGGACTTGATTATATGTTGGCTTTTCTAGTAGACAGTATTTAGACTGTTTGCACACATTAATCTTACTTGATGTTAGTTTGGGTTGTAACTATCCATGTTATTTTCATTCACTATTTTATACATTTGTTTTACAAATGCAGATTCAAATTTACAAATGTTAAACCTATTGTTCTCACCAACTACTTTGTAGTTGACAGTTACTTTTCACGTGTTTCAAGTAATCAGGTTTAGAGCTTCACAAGGACAACTAAGGAGACCATTGTTAAGATAGAACAAGATGAAGAAACAAGCTAGGATGTATTAGAAACTCACATAATCCTGATTGTTTAATTGTCTTGTCTGAGTCTTATTTTGTAAACAATATTTTTGAGTCTGTAGTTGTCATTCTTTTGGTAGATAGATAGAATTTATGTAACTAAACAATTGTCTAAACTTAATGAAACTTTGTAATTCATTGTGGTTGTTTTTATTCAATACTTGTGCATGATTCAACCATCGATCGTCACCGCTTCGTGGATTCCGCGCGCCGCGCAGGGGGTGTGACAATTACAAAGTTAACATTGTTGAGAAAAAGAGTTTGAAATCTCATAAGTCAAAATCTGAGATTAAACCAGTTGAGAAGGTGGTGTTTAAAAACACTCAAGTTTCCAAACCAGTGATTAAAGCCAAACCAACCACTACTCTTATACCGATTGTGTATGTTAAGTCATCTAATACACATCAAGGAGAGTCTAGTGGAAAGTTTCAAAAGAAAAATGTGATTTCTAAAAAGGTTGGAAAGGTGGATTTTTTCTTTGACAATTTTAGGGTTGGACATAAAGTGAAATCAAAGACATTTCAAAATCAGATGAATATTTCAAAGACAAAATCAACTGGTTTGAGAAACATGATCTCATCTTCAAAGGTTGTTTCAAAACCTTTCTGTTCATCAAAGTATTATGATGAACCCACCCCAAAGAATCATTTGAAAGATAGAAAATGTTACCGATGTGGTAATATGGGTCATTTGGTTGCAAATTGTTACATGGATTCAACTTCAAGTGATTGTGGCAGTTTTAAGTCTTTTTCACCAAGAGAAACACGAAAATGTTTTACTTGTTGTGGTAAAGGACATATTTCTGCAAATTCTCCAAATAACAAAATCAGAAAGAGTTCTGATAAGGAGTGTCGGGTGAACGGTTCAGGTGGAAGTCCTAGGAGATTTAGACCTACTGAAGATGAGATGAAAGTTCTTCGAAAATTCAATCCAGATTTTTTTTGGTCGAAAGAAGAAGAAAATAAAAAGAAATGAATTTTTGAGAATAAAAGAAATGTTAAAAGGATTGTGAAAATTGTGACATCATCTGATGATGATTCATTTGAAAATTCTTCATCAAAATCATTTTCAAATCAACATTTTAAATCAAAATCATTTTGGAAACTTAAAAATAAATCAGGTGATGAAGTTTCTAAGAAAAAGGATGACACAAGTGATGATGGGTATTCGATTAGATCATCACAACAGAATGGAAAGGGTCCATTCCGGGAGATTCGGCGCCGAAATGGCGGGGGTCATCCCTTTTTAATACTTACAGGTTTCTTTTAATTTATTGTGCAGGTTGCATCCATGGGCCATATCAATAATCGTTGGATTGTTGATAGTGGATGTTCCCGCCATATGACTGGAGAGTTGAACTTGTTGAGAGATTTCAAGTTTGTGAAAGGAAGTTATGTGAACTTTGCTGGAGACAAAGGAGGTCAAATTACAGGGTTTGGTAGTTTGACAAATGGAAAGATTTCGTTTGATAAGGTTAATTTTTGCAAAGAATTAACTAACATTTTGTTAAGTGTTTCTCAGATTTGTGATAAGGGTTACAAAGTGATGTTTGACAAAGACAGGTGTTATGTACTCAAGAAAGGATTTCAGATTTCTGATGAATGGATTTTGATGACAGCTGATCGAAGCAAGGATCTTTATGTGCTTGACATGGCAAAGGTGGAGACAATGAATAAAGTGGAAACATGTCTGGTGTCCAAGGCTACTAAGCAAGATACACGTTCATGGCACTGGCGAATGGGACATATTCATATTCAGAAAATGAATCATCTTGTGCATAACTATTTAGTTGAGGGTGTACCTGTTAAACATTTTAAACTTCCAGATGTGTGTATTTCATGTAAAATGGGTAAACAGAAAAGGAAGTCTCACAAAACAAAGAAAATTTTTTCTATTGATATGCCACTTGAACTTCTTTACATGGATTTGTTTGGGCCAATCAATGTGAAACATATAGGTGGTGAATCTTATTGTTTTGTTGTGGCTGATGACTTTTCAAGATTTTCATGGGTTATGTTTGTTGGACCGATCGGGAGCTCGGAAACAATCCGAATCCAATGTAAAACTACTCGACAGCCTCTGGAATAGTGCGGAATCCTATTCCAGGGTTTTCCAATCGAAACCAACAGAAACCGTGGTGATCCGAGATTGTAAGAACAACGTGGAAGCAACAATCGAACTCCACGGGTTGAGAATCGAACTTGGATGATCAAGAACCGCTCAAATCTTCTAGGGTTTTGACACTTGAGTCTCAGGGAAGAAGGAGGGCTCTGGAAAGTTAGAGTTGAAATGATTTGAACTTCTATATATAAGCTGTAGTCATTCGGCCGAATGAGTGGCCGAAGCAGCTCATTCGGCGAATGACTAAGCTCGAATGAGCTATCAATCGAATGAGTCATTCGGCGAATGACTCATTCTATCGCCAGACATTCGCTATGATGTTCATTCGGCGAATGACTTCATTCTAGAGTCATTCGGCCGAATGAGCAATCTTCATACTCAACATTAATTTAATCAAATCAACTAAACATATAATTAATAATAAACATTAAGAATGATATATAAAGACAACTTCCATTAATAACTTTGAACTTTACATGATTAGAGTTACAAAACTGAACTAGGGACATTACATGTATCAACAAACTCCCCCTTGGACCTAGTTCAACTCTTGGAAGTGTCTTTCTTGAAATACTTTTCTGAGATAGCTTTCCAATCTGCTCCAGCGTGTATCTTGAAAATGCTGCAGAGACGGATCACTCTCATAAACTGCAAGGCTTGAACCATGTCTGGAACATCAAAGAAGATCTGATTCCGGAATAGAGCTTGGACATCTTTATGAGACAGGTTCGTCAGCCACATGGGATCAAAAATTCTGACAGTCTCCCACTTTTTGTCTTTGCAAAGGACTATCACTGCTTCACCAGTGCGCCCGTCATAGTACCACCATCGGAAGCCATCCATAAAGTCTTGACGCATCTTCCGCAGGGGAATCCTCTTCAAAACTCTAGGGGGAAGCCACTTCAGGATCACTTTATGCTTGCGGGTATCACCATCAATCTCTGGCAAATAATATCTTTCTGGCTGCTGTGTTTGAAAGTTCACCCATCTCTTCCGGTATTCATACTTGATTTGTCGAGAAAACCAAGCAGACATCCCGGAGTCTTCACTGTATAGCATATTTAGACGTGCTAACTGATTGACTTCGAATCCAGGCAACGTCTTGAAATCATGTGGGTGTTTGAAGTTGTCAATCCCTTTCTCTCTCTTCACAGCATAGCACCCAAGATCATTGAAGTATGCCCAGCTAAGAATCTGACCTCCAGCTTTGTAGCCTTTGGTCCTGTAAACTTTCTTGTGTGTGGCTGGCATCTTCTCTGTGCTTTGCTTCTTCAACACTTCCCAATAAGCAGCCCATTCTTCTCTTCTTCTCTTTTGGTCATCGGCTTCAGCCTTGCTTGCCTCAACTTGTTCCTCCAGATATCTGACCAAGAGATCCTCTGTTTCTTGATCAAATGGTTCAGTGAATATAGGCAGCTCGTCTTCAGCCGATGTATACTTTGGGTATTCTTCATCTGTGATGTCTTCCAAAATAACTTCATCAACATCATCAAATGGCTCTGGTTCAGGCTCTTCAAAAATGGGAACTGAGGTGTCATCAGTAACAACCTCATCAGGATTCAACCTGAATAGCTCAGCTATTTGCTCTTTGGAGAGGCAGTGTATAATCTCTCCCTCCTCCTTGTCATAGCTCACTGAGTGCTGTATAATGTCTTGAGCGTCCAAGATCATAGTCAGTGTCTGATCAAGCTGACGTCTCAAAGGCACAGCTTGTACTTCCTCAGTAGCTTCTGGTTCGGCTGTCTTCGAGGGAGACGAAGGAGGAGGAGCCTGAGCCTTCTTGTCATTTGATTTCTTGGACCGGATCTCAGAAGAGGGAGGGGCTTGATCATCATTGTCATCATCATCATCGTCATCAGTACCGGATGATTCAGAAGACCCACTCCCAGATCCGTCCTTGTCATCACCAGCATCATCATCAGATTCTTCATCCTTCTCAGAATCTTCATAATCAACTTGTTCCTCATCAGACTCTTCTTCTTCTTCTTCTTTGTCTGAATCATCGGAATGGACTTCCACACCTTCGAGCCTGGGAGTGCCTTCCTTGGAACTCTCGACAAGTTCAGCAAGGCGAGCATTCTCAGCTTCCAGAAGAAGGATCCTCTCGTTGAAACCAGTGGCAGTCAAGGCCAACTGATTGTGCTCATCGATATACTTAAGCAGTTGCTCTTCTTGTTGAGCAGACCGAGCTCTAAGATCAGCTCGTTGATCAGCTGCCTGCAGCAACAAGGCATCCTGATCATGGATCCTTTGAGTGAGCTGAGCAATCTTAGACTCTTGCTCCATGTTCTTCTCCATCAACCTGAGAACCATACTGTTCAGTGTGCTAAGCTGATCCACAACTGACACAGTAGGTATAAACGTATCAGCTCGTGATGTAGATGGGCCAGAAGAAGCAGCAACATAAACCGGCTCACGAATAAAAGGAGTGGTCAGAGGGGCAGTAGTAGTCTGAGCACGAATAGCCCTTGACCTTGTCAGTGAAGAAACTGACACAGCTGCTACTGATGTAACAGTAGATGTAGCAGCTTCATCATCACCAGAGTCCTCTGACTCATCATCACTTTCAGAAACATGAGGAGCCGAAGCATCAACAGAGGTAGCAGTAGTAACAGTAGTGGTAGTAGTAGTAAGGAAGTCTAAGTCCATCAAAGAATCAATATCAATGTCCTCTTCCTGTGCTGTAGACAAACCAGCATCACCACTAGTAACTGTACCACTAACATCAACCATGCTCACAGAAGCAGCAGTGGTCATGTATCCAGAACTCATCTCCACCACACCTGAACTCACTACAGCAGCAGTGCTCACTATCACTGTGCTCTCACCAGCTCCAGCACCACTAGGGCCAGCCTCATCACCACCATCACCTACATCACTGTCATCTCCACCAGCCGGTACAACTATGTCTTCAACATCTGAATCAGAGTCAGCATGCCTCCATCTACGACCAGCTGGAGCTCTATAATCAGGTCGAGAGAGGTGACCGAATAAAGATCTGGTGGCTGGCTTCCTCTCCTTCCCTCTGTATGACAGAACTCTGTTAAGAGTAGTGTCATTCATGTGCTCTAACCGAATAACATCAGCATTGATCTTGGGAAGATCTGGAACTTGAGCATCTATGATCTGCTGCAGAAATCTCGGGTACATAAGAAA
This sequence comes from Mikania micrantha, assembly GCA_009363875.1. Taxonomy (NCBI): domain Eukaryota; kingdom Viridiplantae; phylum Streptophyta; class Magnoliopsida; order Asterales; family Asteraceae; genus Mikania; species Mikania micrantha. The sequence goes on from CM018697.1 coordinate 69,249,986, forward strand.
CTTCTTGTCCCCCTTTAGAACCACGTTCTCCTTCATGTGAATGAATATCATCTCTGAGAAGTTGAACGGCTTGTTGAGCACAAGAGCAGCAAATGCACACTGGATAGTCTCACGCATATCATCAAAACCACCTCGCCTCGATCCAAGACAGTGAACCAAGACATGTGCTAAATACTTGAATTGAGGAGACATAAACGCCTTGTTGAGAATGCCAGCTCCAATATCACCCTCATACTTGCACCGTAGAAAGCAACCACGAACCAGAAATCGATCAAGTAATGCAGGCTGATCAGGAGAGTCTTGAAATCCACAAATTCTCCTGATGTGTTCAGCAGAAACCACTATATCATGCCCTTGAACTTTGCCCCTTATGACTGTAGGCTCGGCTTCGCAGTCAATGTCAGCAGATGACCAGAAATCCTGCTGATGCGAATGATAAGGCACATGGACAGTAGATATGGCAGTGAATATCCTCGAACGCCTCAGAAAAGTAATGATGTCTGAGTAGTGCTTCGCGTTCGGAGTGGTCAAATCTAGATGAGCACAAATGTTGTGCTTAGGAACTGACTTGTAACCTGCCATGCTGCACAACAGAAGAAATAAACAAGTTAGTACAAGACATTCAACAAGAAACTGAAATTTAACAGGAAATCAGATTGTGAAATTAACTGATGTGCCGAATGTCAGTGATTCGCCGAATGAGTCATATGATCGAATGAGTCATTCGTCGAATGAGGTTCATTCGTCGAATGACTCTCATTCGCTGAATGAGATATAGACAAGTCTGGTCATTCGTCGAATGAGCCATTCGCCGAATGAGTCATTCGCCGAATGACGACATTCGGCGCCCATTTTGAATTCAAAATCCCATTTTCCAAAAATCAACAATCAGTTCATAAAAATTGAACACACACACTCAGAATCAACCGATTAAGACTTTTAATACAGGTCTTAGGTAGTTTCAATCCCATTTTGATAGTCTATTTAAACGGCGATTTACAAAACCCTAAAACCCTAAAATCACAACTGTTTTTGATGATTTCACGGTTGAAAGTGCTTGATAATCGATCTCCAAATACCTGAGATGAAATAGAATGTGATTGTCAGAAGCAGGGTTAACAAAAGAAATCGAAAATCGATCTAAGACAAGGAGTGTGATAATCGCCGAATGAAGGAGCTCTCTGATGTCGCGAAAGTGAAAATGGTCGAATGACCCTCATTCGGCCGAAGGACCGTTATATAGTCCCTTCTCATTCGCCGAATGAGCTAGGCGAAAGGTCACCTGACATTCAGTCTCATTCGCCGAATGAGTGTAGCGAATAGGTCGTTCGACAATACTCATTCGCCGAATGAGAATGTCGAATGAGACATTCGACACCCTTCATTCGTCGAATGAAAAACACATTGTATGATTGATTCGGTCGAATGACTCATTCGCAGAATGAGTTCATTCGGCCGAATGAGTTCATTCTACCTCTCATTCGGACGAATGAGAGATGAAAACCTCCAAACCTCAACTATTTCAACATTTGACATTTTGAGCAATAAACCTTTAACAATTTATGAAGATATGTCTGGTTGGTTCAGGATTCGGATATGACATACATCCGAATCTACAAATGATCATCTAAAACAAGATTGAAAATATAAAATCTTTTTTGTATTTTTCTGAAACGACCACTACAACTGTACAAACAATAATTAAAAACAAATAAACACATATTTTTGTGAGAAGTCCATTAATAAAATAATACATATCTCTAATTACATCATATTTCCTTCAATGAATGCTTCATTTCAAACACAATTTCATTATGATACGATTACTGATATATTTGTCCAAACTTAAACTGAACAATACATAACTCCTAAACAAACTATATGATCACTCATATTTTCTGATTGAGTTCCCCAATTCATTTCATCAATAAAGATCAAAATCAGTTCAAAACTTATTTCAGCATATCTTAAAACCAGTCATCATGAATTCAATAAGATTCAAACATTTATTATCTTTTTGTATTTTTCTTGTTCTATCCAAATGGATGGCTTCAGCTAGGTCCGTCCCAGCAATATGGCACATGTATGGAATCGAACTTTATTTGTTTAAGTTTTTCTCAAGCTTAATACCAGCTTGCATTAGGTTTTCTTCAAGCTTAATACCAGCTTGCATTAGGTTTTCTTCAAGCTTAATACCAGCTTGTTTTGATTTTCTTCAAGCTTAATACCAGCTTGCCTTTATTTTTCTTTGAATGAAACCTCATTTGATTCCATCATATCAAACTTTCTAAGTTATCACAAGTTGTTTATTCATTTATTATAGTCAGCCTATCAGTACATCCCATCACAATTCTTTTGTGATTTTAGTTCATACATTCATTTCTGCTTCTATGACATGATAAAATCAATGTACTACTTTATTTAACAAGACTATCTCAATTTTTAATTTTTCTATTGTTTTTGGTTTTTCAAATTTTCTATTGTTTTTGGTTTTTCAAGTATTATAATATCTCCCCCTAAAAACCTAAAAATAGAAAATCTTTTTGAGTTTTTGATAATGAAAAAGAACTATACAATAAAAATGAAAATACTGAAGTAAAATGAACAAAGCAAAAACTATCTAAGTAAAAATGATGATCATTTGTGAGACTCAGATGAGGATTGAACTTCATCCTTTTGAAAAACACCATTAGCCGATAACAGATATAAAAATCTGGGTTTATCAAATGCTTTTGTAAAAAGATCGGCTTTCTGGTGATCGGTGTGAATTTTCACAACATCGATTAATTTCTTTTCAAAACAATCACGTATGAAGTGATATTTTATGTCGATGTGTTTGGTTTTGGAGTGCTGAACTGGATTTTTAGTGACAGCAATGGCAGCAGTATTATCAACATAAATAGGAGTGTTAGAAAAATGTAACCCATAGTCCCTGAGTTGCTGTTGAATCCAGATTATTTGTGAACAGCAACTAGCAGCAGCGATATATTCAGCTTCACAGGTTGAAGTAGACACCGACGTCTGCTTCTTACACTGCCAGGTGACCAATCGGTTTCCAAAGAACTGACATCCTGCAGATGTTGATTTGAAATCTCTCTTGCATCCGCCATAATCTGAATCACTATATGCAGTAAGCTCAAAATTATCATCATTAGGGTACCATAAGCCAAGTTCCGGTGTACCCTTCAGATAACGCATAATCCTTTTGACAGCAATAAGGTGAGATACTCTTGGCTTTGATTGATAGCGTGCACACAAACAAGTAGCGAACATGATATCTGGCCGAGAAGCAGTAAGATACATGAGAGATCCGATCATTCCTCGGTACAGAGTGGCATCAATTAACTCCCCCTTTTCATCTGGAGTAATCCCGTGATTAACAGCCAGTGGGGTACCAGCAGGCTTGGCATCAGACATACTGAACCGGCTCAGAATGTCACCAACGTATTTGGTTTGATGAATAAAAATCCCTGCCTCAGATTGATCCACCTGCAACCCCAAGAAAAATTTCATTTCTCCCATCAAACTCATTTCAAATTTATCTTTCATAACCTTCTCAAATTCCTTGCACAGACTATCATTTGTGGAACCAAAAATTATGTCGTCCACATACACTTGCACCAAGAGTAAATCACTGTCCTTCTCACGAATGAATAATGTGCAGTCAATGACACCTCTTCTGAACCCGTTGTTCAGAAGGTGAGTAGAAAGTGTCTCATACCACGCTCGCGGAGCTTGATGCAATCCATATAAGGCCTTGTCTAGCTTGTAGACTTGGTCACGATGCAATGGATCCTCAAACCCGGGAGGTTGACTGACATATACGGTTTCACTGATCACACCGTGAAGGAATGCACTCTTGACATCCATTTGATAAACTTTAAACTTCTTAAAGGATGCATAAGCCAAGAAGATACGAATGGCTTCGAGTCGAGCAACCGGAGCAAACACCTCATTGTAATCCAACCCTTCTATCTGTCTGAATCCTTGAACCACCCGACGTGCTTTATTTCGCACTATGATCCCGTGATCATCTTTCTTGCAACGAAGAACCCATCGAGTACCAATGACTTTTGCACCTTTGGGTCTGTCAACCAATTGCCAGACACCTAACTTTTTGAACTGTAAAAGTTCTTCTTGCATTGCATCAACCCATGATTCTTCCTTGAGGGCTTCAGTGACTGTACGCGGTTCAACTTGAGAGATAAAACAGGAATGAGCACAAAAGCTTACATCTGCAAAATCAAGAATGTCTGCAAGACCACCTGAAGAAATCTGACTTCGAGTTTTCACTCCATCTAAAGGACTCCCAATAATGTTGTCTTGAGGATGAATACGATTGATTCTTCCAACAGGATGAGCGGGAACCTCAACCTCAGGATCTAAGTTATTCAAATTTAAATCCTCAAGACCAGGTATAAGGTTATCAACAACTGGTTCAGGAGCAGCTGGAGGATTGTCATCTGTGTCTGAGCTGTCATCATTTATCTGTGTAGAGGGACCAGATGCAGATGTAGGTTGCATAGGTTCATCAGGTGCATTTTGTACATCATACAACATCTGAACAGCAACATCTTCATCTGAATACATGGGGGGCATATTGAATGAATCAAAGAGACTGGAATAATCAAACATCCAATCTGGCCCTTTTCCAGGTGGGGGAATTGTGTATTTCTGAACATCCACATGGTACCACTCCTCCACATTATGAGTTGCAATGTTGTAAATTCGTTTATTTGGAGTGCTGTACCCAAGAAAGTACCCTTCTTCCACCTTTTCATTGAACTTGCCATGCTCATGTTTCTTAAGCATAGTGCATGGAGCACCAAACGGTTCTAGATACTTAAGATTTGGCTTTCTGTTATGGAGCAGTTCAAAGCAAGTCTTCCCATGTCTTTTCACAATAAGAACTTGGTTCAGGGTATAGCAAGCATTTGCTACAGCTTCATTCCAGAACTGAACCGGCAAAGAGGAATCAGCAAGCATGGTCCTAGCAGCCTCAATCAATGTCCTATTTTTGCGTTCAGCAACACCGTTCATTTGTGGAACGTATGGAGCACTAAATTGTTGCACAATGCCTCTTGCATTACAAAAATTCTCCATGTTGTGATTTTTGAACTCCGTTCCATTATCAGTTCGAAACTGACGAATCTTGAGCTTATAAAGTGATTCAAGTTTAGTAACCAAAACTTGAATGCAATCAAACGTTTCAGATTTCTCCTTCAAAAAGAAAACCCAAGAGTATCTGGAATACTCATCAGTGATGACAAGACAGTATTGATCTCCAGCTATACTCTTCCGATTCACTGGACCAAACAAATCCATATGGAGAAGCTCAAGAGGAACATTGATTGAATGATATTTTTTCAGTTTATGAGACTGCTTAGATTGCTTTCCCTTCTTGCACGAGACACAGATATCAGACAGCTTAAAATTCTTCAAGCTAACTCCCTCAACCAGACTATTGTGTACCAAATGATTCATCTTACGTAAACTCAAATGGCCCATCCTCTTATGCCAAAGGATTGAATCTTTCTCAGTTGCCTTTGTCATAAAACATGAAGCTGTGGAGGATGTAGTTGAAGCTGTGGCCATATTGAGAACGTACAAATCTTGCTTCCTCGGAGCAGACATCAAAATCCAATCTTCAGGTATCTTAACACCTTGCTTGAGAATGTAACATTTTGAATCATCAAATAAAACCTTGTACTCTTTGTCACAAATCTGAGAGACTGACAGGAGGTTGTTTTCCAGCTGTTTAACATATCTGACATTATCAAATGAAACTTGTCCATTTGTCAGAATTCCCTCTCCTGTAGTAAATCCGCCTTTGTCACCGGCAAAAGCAACATATCCACCTCGAACTGAATTCACATTGGTGAGCAGAGAAATATCACCAGTCATGTGTCTGGAAGCCCCACTATCAACGATCCAATTGCTGTTAACTCCAGCTTTTGGGGCAACCTGCACAATAAAGAGACAATCAGTTCACTTTGGGAACCCAAGCCTTTACAGTCTTGGGTTGACCCATTGAGTCTCGGATCCAAAAATCAATCCATTTTCCATCAGGAAAAGATTTATCTGAAATAGGTGAAACAGAATCCTCAGATGATTTAACTTTCCAAATTGCATGTTTATCAAAAGAGGTTTTCAGATAAATGGATGATGATTTTGCTTGGTTAACTTTAGGCACAATTGGAACATGCAAAGTTTCCTGTTTTCCTTTACCCTTGTCTGAAGTGATAATCTGAACCGATTGTTTGGCCTTTGTTTGAACAGGCTTAGGTACAGATTTAACCGGTTTTGGTAAAGCAGAATTTCATTTTCTGAAAGAAACAACCTTTGGCCTGATCAAATGAGGGCAAAATCTCACAATGTGCCCAGACTCACCACATTCAAAACAGACTTTGTCACCTTTTTTATGAAAATGTTTTAAATCAGAAAATGGTTTTCTATTTGATTTAAAAGCATTTGTTTTCTGACAATCTGGATTAAAACCCAAACCTTTTGTCCCTTTGTTACCAACAATAGCTGATTTGGTAACATGCTTAGCTTCAGATTCTTGTGAAGCTTTAACAAAGCACAATTCTTTGTAAATTTTTGAGTTGCAGATTGGGTCACCTTTCATAACAACAGAGGTTTGATTCCGAGGAGTACTATATTCTGATTCATCCTCGAAATCTGAGACCCAATCTTCAACAACTCCATCCACCCGAGATCCAGCAGTCTTTGAAGAACTCTGATTTGTACTCAGACCGACTGGATCAATTACTAACGGAGTAGTAACTTGAAAATCCTTTACATCTTTGTCATTTGGTGTATTGACAAATGCATTGAGGATGGGTGGAGGACAATTTTGATAGTTAACCTTTTCCTTCCCCTGATCAGTACCCCTACTGAGCATGTGCTCAATGATATAAGATGAGCTTTCATAGCTCTTGAGCTTTTGTCCTAAGGTCTCATAGTCACACTCGACTATTGCTAACTTCTTCTTAATCTCATTGATGGTATTGAGATAAGAAGTGATAGCATCTTGCTTATTCAGCACTGCGATTTCTGCCTCATGCAATTGTCTATTTAAAAGATCAATTTTAGCTTGAAAATCTTTTTCATTAGATTTTAAAACTTTGTTAGCCTCAATGCACAAGTCAAGATCGTTCATCAAAACACTATTATGTGTCTGATAAGCAAGGACCTTACTTCTAAGATCAACACAATTAAAACACTCTGAATATGAAGATGAACAGTTAGTGTATACCTGCTCTGACTCTGTAGAAGCAGAAGAGTTTACCATCAAGGCAAATTGAGTAGAGGAGTCATCAGCTTCAGCATCGGAATCTTGAGTGTCTGAATCTGTCAGATTATCTGATTCTGGACTTGAGATCTTGTCATCATTCCTCAATGAATCTACCCGAATGCTTTCTTCACTTTGACCTTCAGACTGCTGAATCTCTGCCACACAAGCTTTATCTTGATCTTCTTTATCAGCATTAAACCTGAAGTCCCAGTTCACCCCTTCATCCTGTTGAACCATTAAAGCTTTACTAGCAGAGGATGAAGATCCAACTTGAGAAGGAGAATCAATGGGAACTAATCTCCTTTCTGGATTGGCAGTAGAGGATTTCTGATGCTGAAATGGATTCTTGTTGCCAGCTTTCTTCGGCTGCTTGCATTGTCTGGCAAAATGACCCTTCTCACCACAGTTGTAGCATGTGACAGATGCCATATCAAATCCAAACTTGGACTCCTTGTTTAGATTGATATCCTTCCCAGTCCTTTTTACAAACTCCTTTGCTCTTCTAACTGCACTAGCCAATGCCCACATAATGTCAATTCTCTCCATGTCATCAGGATCAATCTGAGAGTAATCATCATTGGTCAAATATGGATTGCCGATCTGACCAGCAACTAATCCATCATATGAGCTAACCAATGTTGACAGAAGACACATATGCTCTTTTGCAATCTCTACTGTGACCTTGTCAAAATTCTCTGTTTTTAGACTTGCGGTAGGCTGATGATGCTCTTGTTGTGAACTTGATAAAGAAGATTGACTGAAATTCATCTGAGCTGCAGATGAAGCTTCAGATGTTTTAGAAACAAAAGCAGTCTTCAGAGGAGCATGAGTTGTGGATTTATCAACTGTGGGAGTGGAGTAGTATAGAGAAGGATCTTGAACTTGCACAACTCTCTTGGCCTTCCATTTGTTCTCTATCTCCTGCTCTTTTAGCTTCTGAATGAAATCATTGATGTCCATATGAGCCAACATCTGATTTTGCTTGAGTACCATCAAGAAGGATTCCCACTTTGGAGGTAAAGCATCTGCTAAACACTGAATCTTTTCTTGAGTTGTAGTTTTGACCTCATGATTGAACAACTCACTCAACAGATGATAAAACCTGGCAATAAGCTCATCCAGTGACTCATTTCCCACATACATGAAGCTATTGAATTCCTTTTTCAGTGCCTTTGACTTGATACTCTTCAAAGCATCATTACCCTCATATCTTTGTTGCAGTGCATCCCACAGTAGCTTAGCCGAAGTAAACTGTCTAAACTGATGGAAGATATCAGTGGCAATGGACTATGACAAAATAGCATAGGATTTCTTCTCATAATCATACAGCTTCCTCTGAGGCTCAGTCATCCGTGTGACTAGCATAGGAGTTCCATCTTCATTCAGAGGCCTCAGATAACCTCCTTCAATCATCATCCACAGATTTGTATCCACCCCATTGATGTGAATCTCAAACCGATACTTCCAGTGAGGATAATCGTCTAAGGTTAGTAACTTGGGAGCTTTATTAGAGTTCCCCGTCTCATTCTTTGTCAATAATAATGTCTGAATACGATGATTCTGGTTCGCCATCAGTGCTAAGTCTTCCATTTAATCAGAAATGACAAAATTCAACACTTAGAAAAATCTCAGAAAAGTTGCCGAATGAACTGGTTTTGGCGAATGTCGAGGGCCGAATGACAAAATTCAACACTTAGAAAAATCTCAGAAAAATTTTTTCTATTGATATGCCACTTGAACTTCTTTACATGGATTTGTTTGGGCCAATCAATGTGAAACGTATAGGTGGTGAATCTTATTGTTTTGTTGTGGCTGATGACTTTTCAAGATTTTCATGGGTTATGTTTGTTGAACCGATCGGGAGCTCAGAAACAATCCGAATCCAATGTAAAACTACTCGACAGCCTCTGGAATAGTGCGGAATCCTATTCCAGGGTTTTCCAATCGAAACCAACAGAAACCGTGGTGATCCGAGATTGTAAGAACAACGTGGAAGCAACAATCGAACACCACGGGTTGAGAATCGAACTTGGATGATCAAGAACCGCTCAAATCTTCTAGGATTTTGACACTTGAGTCTCAGGGAAGAAGGAGGGCTCTGGAAAGTTAGAGTTGAAATGATTTGAACTTCTATATATAAGCTGTAGTCATTCGGCCGAATGAGTGGCCGAAGCAGCTCATTCGGCGAATGACTAAGCTCGAATGAGCTATCAATCGAATGAGTCATTCGGCGAATGACTCATTCTATCGCCAGACATTCGCTATGATGTTCATTCGGCGAATGACTTCATTCTAGAGTCATTCGGCCGAATGAGCAATCTTCATACTCAACATTAATTTAATCAAATCAACTAAACATATAATTAATAATAAACATTAAGAATGATATATAAAGACAACTTCCATTAATAACTTTGAACTTTACATGATTAGAGTTACAAAACTGAACTAGGGACATTACATGTATCAACAATGTTTTTAAAGCATAAATCGTATACTTATGAAAATTTTATGTTGTTGATAAATAGGTTGGAGACTTTATATAAGTTGAGAGTGAGACGTGTACGATCGAATAATGGGACTAAGTTTAAGAATCACCAAATGTTGGAATTTTGTAATTCCAAAGGCATTCAGCAGCAGTTCATTGCACCGTATTAGCCTCAGATGAACGGTGTAGCTGAAAGAAAGAACAGGACTTTGATTGAGTTTGCAAGGACAATGCTAGCTGATTCTAAACTTCCCATTACTTTTTGGAGTGAAGATGTGGCTACAGCCTGTTTTACTCTTAACAGAGTTTTAATTGTTAAAAGACATAATAAAACTTGTTATGAATTGCTTCAGAATCGAAAGCCCAATTTGGAACACTTGGAACGTTTTGGGGCTCCTTGTACAATGCTAAAGAAAGATTCAAAATTCAATTCTAAAGTTGAAGATGGTTTCTTTCTTTGTTATAGTCTTCCTAACAAATGTGTGTTTAATAAACGTACGGGTGTTGTGGAATTATGGTATCATGTGGATGTTCAACGACATACACCTATACCAGACGGAAAGGGTCCAGATTGGCTTTTTGATTACAATAAATTGTTTGAGCCTTTTAATATGTCTTCAATTGTTTCTAATGAGGAAATAACCTTACAAATGTTGTATGATTTGCAGAATTCAGAAGAACAAGGTATTTCTCATAAATCTGAAGATGGAATTGCTACATCACTTGAGGAAGGCACTTCAAAAGTAATTAATGTTGATTGGTCCTCTGATAATGATAATGATGTTTTTGAAGATGCTATTTCTCATGATCAAGATGCTAATCAGAATATTACAAATCTGGATCATGATGTGGGTTTACCTCAAGTGCCTGTCACACGTGTTCATGTTAATCATCCGATTGCTCAGATCATTGGAGATCCAACTGCAGGAGTACAGACACGACATCAAGTCACAAATGAAAAATGTTTGTATGTGGAGTTAGAGAAAACTCATGGCAGTCAAGAGCTCTGGATGCATTCAGCATTTATTTCACAAATAGAGCCAAAGAATGTAACTGAAGCTTTACGTGAGCCTGCCTGGGTGGAGGCGATGCAAGAAGAATTGAATCAGTTTCAAAAGTTGGGAGTTTGGCATTTAGTAGATTTGCCAAAAGGAGAGAAAAAGATTGGTACTAGATGGGTGCTGAGATGTAAATGAGATGACAGAGGCGTAATCCACAACTGGTGGTGCACAATTTTGGGGCATAGATTAGTTTCTTGGCAGTGTAAAAAGCAAACATATGTGGCTACTTCAACTTGTGAGGCTGAGTATGTAGCTGCTGCCAGTTGTTGTTCACAGGTATTGTGGATACAACAACAGATGAGAGACTATGGTTTGAACTATCTTAATACTCTAATTCATGTTGATAATGAGGCTGCTATTGCTATAACAAAGAATCCAGTGTATCATTCACGTTCTAAACATATTGATATTAGGTTTCATTTCATACGCGATTGCTATGAAAAGAAACTTATTGATGTGGTGAAGATACACACTAATGAGCAACGAGCAGACCTTCTCATCAAGGCTTTTGATAAAAATCGTTTTGAGTATTTACTCAAATTAAATGGCATTCGGGTCATGGGTGAGGTCATTTCAAATCAACTTCCTTCATAATCAATTTTTATTGACTTGATATCAGATATTTTAATTGTTTTTGTTTGTTTTGTGTTTTAGTTTTTGGGGGGAGAAAATTTAGAAAATTCAAAAACATTTGAAAGATTAAAAACACAAAAATATTAAAAAATTAAAATTTTGAGAAATTGATTCGACCTAGTGAGAAATGATAGTACATTGTAGCATCTGAAGCACATCTGTATCATACTAGAATTTAAACATAAAGAGCATTTACAATTACTTAGTTTGATATGATGGTAGGTTTATAACTTAGTTGAGATAACATTTGACGAAATTTTGATTATATTTTGTGAGAAACAGTTGCTTAGAACATAGTGCTTAGCTTTGTCCTGAATGAGTGATGGTTAATCTTACAATATGATTCTTGAACAAAAATTACTAATTTACTAGTTTTGAACTTGTGTTCAATTTTAAAAGAAATTCTAAATTTTGTTTTTCTGTTGTTTTAGTTTAAAGCTGAAACATTCTCTGTGTATACTTACGTATCGACCTGATTTTTATAGCTTTAAACAATTCAAATTTGTTTTCTTCGTTTGATTAAGTTTTGGTCAATCTCTGCGTATATGAGTATATCGATCTGATTGTTAAATGCTTAATCTTAAATTATTGTTTCGTTCATTTTCTGGATCATCTGAGCATACGAAAGTATCAATCTTGATTCCAAGATTTTGATCAATTTCAACTTGTTTTACATTTTTTGTGTTTTTAAAAAAGAAATTTTATTTTGTTTTTGCATGATCAAGTTAGTTAAAATTGTATTAAATTGTTTCAAGAACATGATTTTTTGTTTAATTATTCGCAAAACGGGGATGTGTTCAAGTAAATGAAGAACATAAAGTATTTGATGGTTTTGTTTTCAATTGATATCTTAACTATGTAATTAACTTTAAAGAGCTTTTATATACTGGCAATCATCTTTGAATTGTACTTTGCTAATAAATATATTCATTAATTCAATCAGGTGTGTTGATGATTGTAATACAATATGATCTCATGTCTGGATCTTTCTCACCAAAAATATGTGTTTGTTTTGGTTATTTTCATATTTCATAATTAGGTTTATTACATTTGTAGTGTGTTTGATATAAAATTTAAAAAAATAAAAAAAGTTTTTTTGTTTTATCTGATGTTAAATCAATAATTTTTGATTATTTGTTTTAACTATGAAATATTAAAACGTTGTTTTGTTTGAAATATTAAATAAAATGGATTTTTGAAAAGGTTTGCTTGGAGGTTCGTTTGATAGATTTGTGAGAAGGTTCGTTTATCAGGTTTGCTTAGAGGTTTGTTCAACAGGTTTGTTGAAAGGTTCGCTTGATAAGGTTTGTTGATAGGTTCGTACAAAAGGTTTGTTGACAGGTTCGTTCAACAGGTTTGGTTGAAGGATCGTTCAAAAGGTTTATTCACAGGTTTGTTTAAATACAAAGGTTCGTGAACAAGCTTCGTCACTTTCATCAGAACCACTTCCACAAACCTTCGCACTTGATTTTGATTTTTTTGAGTTTGGATCATTCAGTATCTTTGCCATATATCATTAGTTTCGGAATTGTATTGTGATTCTAAATAGGTAAATAGATTGGAGTTCGACAAGCTAGATTTGTAGATTTTTTGGCGTTTAGGTCTAGTTAGTCGAACCTATATTTTTGACTTTAAATCTGTTTAAATCTAATTTTGGAAGAAATTGCTTTTATTAAAGTTGTTCATCTATGAATGGCGAACCTTTGGATATAGTTTGTTTAATCTAATTAGTAAATTTGAATTTGGATGTTAAACTGGAACCAGGTTTGTGTAAATGAACACAGGTTCGTTGATTTGAATAGGTTCGTTTGAACTTAAAAAGGTTCGGGCCGAACCTCTTCACATTATTGAACGAACCTTGTAGGTCAAAGGTTCGTTTGACCATAAGGTTCGCAATATATTCAAGGTTCGTTCATTTATAGGTTCGTGAGTTTTAAACAGGTTTGTCTTGTAGTTAGGTTCATCTAATCTAGGTTCGGCACAGGGAGGGTTCGCTGATTTCATACTTCGAAATTTTTTAATTTTTTTTAACTTTTGATTTTTGATTTTTTTATTTTTAATTGGTGTTTGTTTAGTTTGTAGGAATGGCAAATCTCACCTTTGGGGATAAACACAATCTATGTGCCTATCTGGATCCAATGACAAAGAATGGCAAGGAGTTTCGACCGATGATCGAGTTTTTGAGACGATCAAGGATTTATTATGCTATCTCTAACTCATGCAACATCTATAGATCACATATTCAGAGTTTCTGGTAGTGTGCTAGATTGATTACTGTAGATGATGCCTATCTGATTGAAGCTAATGTGCTTGGTCAAGCCATTAGAATTACTGAAGCTGATATCAGGAGAGTATTGCAGTTTGGAGGTGAACCTGCAGGAATGACTTTGATTCCTGAAAGGTGTATCAAGGGATGCTTTATGAGGATAAGATACCTTGGAGTATACAGTGAGTATTCTATCAAGAAAGGAAACTTGCCTTTACAGTACAAGTTCTTGGCTCATGTACCTCTTCACTATCTTAGCATGAGGAAGGGTACTTTTGATGAGTTGAGAGATCTGATGAGGTCTACTATGGTGGCATTGATTCTGAACAAGCCGTTCAATTTTTCTGCAATGATCTTCAGATACTTGTCAGACAACATTACCAAGGCAAAAGACAAATTTTATATGTATCCCAGATTCATTCAGATGCTGATTGATGAGAGATTTCCTGAACAGAACTTGCCAAGGGTTGCTTCTGACATTCTCAAGCTAAAGCACATGACTGATTCTAGTCTTGGACAAGTAAAGATTTATCATAAGAGTATTAATGATATTCTGACAAAAGATTTGGTGGGCCATTGTGCTAGAGCTAACTATATTGCTCCTTTGGATGACGCTTGGAGACATGAAGACTCAAATTCTGACAGTGAACAATTGAATGATGATGATGATCAACAACCACCACCTCCTCCTCAAAATCAACAGGCTAGACAATCTCAAGCTCAATCTTCTTAGTCACATCAACAAACACAAGATCCTATTCAAGAAACACCAAATGTAACTCCTACTACATTGGTTCCTCTTCAAGTTATATATCCAGGTCAACAAGATACTCAAAGACAAGCAGATGCTACTACTTCTCCTCCACATGTTGAAACTGAAGATGTTGATGCTGAAGCTGATGAAGAATCTACTGAATCAAAGATGGAAACAGTTCAAGTTGGCAACAGACTGGTGAGGAGATTAAAGAAAAGGCCAGCACAACAACAACAAAATGAGGAAGAAAGAGAAGAGGTGAATGATCGTAACTTTACAGTTGATGAACCAGAGACATGAAGGCCTAAGAAGAAGAAGAGGATGGCTAAGGTTCCTAAGAAGAAGAAGTCAAGGACTCCAAGGATTATTGTATCATCTCTAATGACTACATCTTTTACACCTGCTTCCATTCCTGTATCTGTATCTATTTTTGTTGCTGCAATTTTTCAAGAAGCTGTTGTTTCTACCTCTCCAGTTCATGATCATACAGAGACTTTCATGCCTAATCCTGATTTTGTAAATGTTGCATCATTCATGCCTTCTTTTGCGAATGCTACAACAGTTGCAACATCATTTCAAGAAGCTTCTACTTCCAAAGCAGATTCTTTATTTGAAGGTTTGGATGATTTGGATTTAAACTTCTTATTGGACTATGATGATTCTGAGTTAAGAAGGAGGATTAGTATTTTATCACAAGATTTTGACAAGTACAGGAAACAGAAGGAGAAAGCTGAAACTGAACAACCATCTTCTTCAAGACAAACTGATATGGATGTGATGAGAAGCCATATTGCTCAACTTCAGAAGTGGAGAGAAGAGGATTTACAGAAGTTAATGAATGATAGAATTGCATCATTGGAGATATTGACTGAGAAACATAGTCTTGAACTTGTTGAATTAAAGAAAGAGAATCAAGTGCTGAAGCAAAAGATGAATGATATTCAAGTCAAAGTCAGTCTTTCTGATACTTAAGCTGAAGCTACTGGTGCTAGTGTTGATCTAGTGTATGTAAATATTGATGATGAGGAAAAAGAAGAGAAAGTTGATTATGAAGATTCTGCCATTGATGAACATCCAAGCTTTAATACTTTCAATGATGCTGGTGAAGATGATGATGGTGATATGGCTGGAATTGGAAGTTCAAGTGGATTGGATTCCATAACTGGAGCGATAGTGATTTACAAGACTTCTCGAATTTCTTTTGATGCTAATCCTATTTCATTTGTTTCATCTGATAAAGCTAAGGATAATGAAGATGTAGAAATTGAAGATTTGATAGAGTTGGAGTATCTAAAATAAGCTGTTGATAGTTCATTGCCTACATTTATGGAATTATTCAAACAAGTTAATGGAAGGAATGAAGTTAGAGATTTGGAGGAAGGAGAGATTGAAGGTGGATATTCTACAGAAGATATAGCTTTGTTGTTTGGAGTGAAAGTTAATGATCTACTGAATGCAAATGATTCAGGAAAGATGATAGCTAGAGAATCAGATCAGTCTTTTGAAGTTGAACAAGATGATTATGTTGATGAGAATTTGTATAATTTGCAAACTTTGAAGAAAATCTTTGATATTGAAGTTCAGAAAAGAGTTCCAAGTACAATAGTTCATCCAATGAAGACTAAGACTCATATGGTTATGTGGAGAGAAAGTCAAGAAGAACACAAGTATATCATAGATCATTTAATGATTTTTAAACAAACGGCTGAAGTGTTTGATGAAAAAGTTCAAGAAGATCAATCAAGACAAGTCTCAAGATTCAAGATTGGTTCTAAATCTAAGATGAGAAGAAGAATTGTGAGTTATGGTTATTTTCACAACATTCCTGGAATTTTGAAGAACAGAGGATGCTATGTTGTAAAGAGAACGGATGGATGCCAATATTTTGAAAAGCATTTGACATTATGTCATTACCTTCTTTTGAGTGTATGCACTTATCAAGACTGAGAATGATAAAGCCTATTCAGACAGAGCATAATGAAAGATTTGAGAAGCTATTGAAGAAAGAGGCTAAGACTAGCTGGAATTGGTTGGTTCCACAATTTTCAGTGTTGAAACATAATTCATATGTGTATCCAAAGCCAAAAGTTTATTCTAGACCAAGATTGAGAAAGATAGAACAAAATTGGAATGCTTATTTCAAGTTTTGGTTCAATGATGAAAGAACTTCTGAAGCTGTTATTCTATTGAAGGAAAATGTGAAGTGGAGGGTGATTAGATTGTTGGATCATGTCTGGTTAGTTAATTGTTCAAGATAAGATACTGATTTGCTCAATGAAGTTGAAATCTATGCAAGTGAAGGATTTCATGATGTTGGTGTTAGCTACAAAGACATGGCTATACAATTTCAAACGATAGCAAGAATGTGTTATACTTTGGGAATCCACTCTTGATGCAGATGGGATGATGTAAATTACTTATATGTTGAGTTGATGAAATTGCAGAAAGAGATTGATGAAAGAGATGCAAAGTTCGAAGCTGAACGATTATCAAAGATTCCAAAGTCAGTTGTTATTCATGATGCAGATAATGTGTGTGAAGAATCAAGTGGAGCTCAGGTGGAAAATTGAAGACAAATACTTTGAAGATTTTGAAGCAACTATTAAGGGGGAGTTTGTTAGGACATTTTGTAATAGTTTGCTTTCAAAATGTATAAGTTAATGTAGGTTTTGCTAAGGTTCATCTGGCCCACGAACCTAGGCAAGGTTTTGTAAAGGTTCGGCAAACCTATGTTATGCTTTGTAAAGGTTCGACCAGCGAACCTCAAGGTTCGTCTGGTGAACCTATGGGTTCAGCTAGGTTCGTTTATCTGTTATGTATATATAGTAGGTTTGTTTGTTATTTTCAGAAGTGTGTGACAGATCTGAGAGTAAGAGAACCTGTGTGAGATTGTATGAACTGTGTGTTCAAGTTTCATTTCATTGTAATCAGATTGTGTTTATTAATGAAATGATGTTTATTAATGATTGTGTATCTTTGATTAATAAAGATCTAATATAGATTCCGCATAGATTTGATTGTTAATAGAATTTCGTTGATTGATCCCTTAAATCTACAATCTTGGTGTATAACTCACATTAGATCATTTGATTTAAAAATTATATGTTAATCATTCCATTGCATGAAAATCGCTAAGTATTTAGTGTTGACATATAATGTCGACACATCCCTACTTCGTTTGTTCTTTGTTCTTCCGTTGATTTCGAATTGTTTCCTTGGTTCTTTGAACTCATGATCAACAATCAAGCTATTCTATGTAGTGACCTTCTAACATAAGTAACATTTATAGTTTCCAAGGTTCCTAATAGGGCTTATAAACATCTCTCATCCACTTACACTTATTTAAACCTAACTTTTATATTGCCCTTTTGTAACCCTTGGCTTTAGGTGACAACATCCAAGTGTTTGAAACACAATAGGTTGTTAAAACTCATGTTTAGGTGTTAAAGTAATCTAGAAAGGTTTTGATTTTGAAATTCTTATCATCAAAGTTCACAAAAACCGGTTAATAATCTTCGAAAACCCTAATGGATTCTCCATTGTAAATTCGTTACAAGATCTAACCCATAACCGTTTATTTCCATAACACATGAACTAAGATATGGGCAAGTATTGTTTGCATGCATGAACACCGAAAACAGAATGCTGCCATGTGAAGAAGTCCATGGGATCCGAATGAACCATGCATGCGAACGTAGGTGTTTAGCCGAATAAGAGCTCCATTAGAATGTAGTGTCACCCGAATGCAAGACTCATTCGTCTAGTGACTTGTTGATGCCAATAGGGTTCCCATTCGGCCATGGGGCTGTGCCATTCGGATCGTGGCCATTCGACCTAACTGCTCCTCTTTCGCCTGGTTCGAAGCCGCATACCCCTTCACCATCATTTTCGAGATTTAGACCAAACTAAGGTGTTCCCCAAGTTCCTATACCTTTTGTGACTAGTTTCAAGTATTTCCTATGGGTTTTTGTGGTGGTTTCAACTGGTTCAAGTGGGTGTTTGAACCAAGGGGTGAAAACCCTAGAATCGCGACTTGGAGCTTGAATTTACCTCGTTTTTGGAGGTTCCAAGCTCGGCTTGTACTTTCACGATCTACACGATGTTGTGGTCCTTTTGAAACCAAAATCACACGATTTGGTGGAGTTTTGAGAGATCTAGGGTTCGGTTTCTAGAGAGAGAGTTTAGAGAGAGAAAGTGACGAAAATGGGGGAAGAAATGGGTAGGTGAGTGGTGATAAATGGAATTTAATGCCATTTGGTGCTTTTAATCGTTCCGGTGTATTTAGGTTCGTTCGGTTTCGCTTGGTTTCGCGTAAAAAAGTCGGTTTTCGGTCGTTTCCGTAACGAAACGTTACGGTTTTAAAATAGAGTTTATTAATTTAATTTAGGTGGTAATTCCTAGTAAATTAACTAACATCTTTAGTTTATTTTAAATTTCTGAAAACGTTAAATTTATCTGTGTAAATCGAATCGTACAGTCGTCGAGCGTATTCGTTCGGATCGTCACCTGTACGAACACGACGATAACTACACTTTTCAATATGATTTTCTAATTATTAGACATCATCCTGGACATTAAACCTTCAGATATATTCGTACAGATCGTCATCTATACGAATAATCCATCAGTTTAGCATTCACGTAACGATATCCGTTATTCTTTTGTTCTGTACAACCTCACATACGTCTATAATAATGTCCTAACAAACATTCACGTAATAGTTCTGCGTGGTCAAATGAAATTCTGATTGTTAAACCATGGTTTTGAATCATGTTTCTGAAATGAATGTATAATAATTATGTGTCAAACATCAGATGATAATAGTATATATATAATACATGTAGTTCGTACCTGAGTTACTGTGTAGGTCACTGTTCTGGTTACATTTCCGGCACTGATGTTACAGTAGCAAACCCGCTTTCCCTTGTTTTGATCACCCAGTACTAACGATAAACAATCGTGTGAACTCAAGTTTGGAAAACTAAGAATATAGTTTCCAACCCTTGAGTCCTAAGATTAACGATTGTGTGAACTTCTAGTCTGAAATCTAAGAATACTGATTTCAGCCCTTGAAGTCCTAAGTATATATATCAGATATGAGTAAGCTTGTTTACAAAAAATGTGTCCATGTTACAAATCATATTTTGATTTTGAAAACCAGTATGTACAAAAACATATCTTTGATAAGGTCGTGTGTCATGACAAGTGATGACTAAAGTGCCTTTGATCCAAAGATTATCTCGAAAGTATTTAAGTTGCCAACATAAGTTTTAGATACTGAAATGAAAACTATTTAAGGAATTACTCCAAAAAGTAGTTAATCACATGTGTCACCCCAAAAGAATTCAAGTAAGAAAATAAGGGCTATGATCTCACCTTTGTTGTTTATGTAATGAACTTGTTTTTGTTTATCGATGCCCTCGCTCGTTGCCGTGACTTGTTGTATTCAAGACCCTGTGTTGTATTTAATAGGTTTATGGTTATATGTTTATGGTTGTAACAAACCTCGTTCTAACTGTCACGAAGGTCCACGACCGAAGCTTCAAAGTCGGCTAAATTCTCGATCCCATACTTGCTTGCTTAAGGTTAGTCCTAGATTGGTTAATAAACAAGAGACATTTTGGATGAAGAACAAACCCTACTAAATCCCAAAATGAGTGAACAATTATTACGAGACATGCTGGTAAATATATGGATGCACACATGCATGTATATATGCACATATAGGTGAGAGACTAGTTCGTGTATGGAAGCATGCATGGACAGACAACTAACGTAAAGTGTGTATAAAAATAAAAGCAAGTTTCCTAAAAGGGGTTGATACGTGAGAGTATGAGGATGTTGTAACAACTGGTATACGAGCTACCATGAGTTTGAAATCCAAGGGTGTACACAACCACAGTGTAGGAGACAATGTTACGAGAGTGACGATAACGATAATAAAGAACAACAAAAATACACGGATAATTCATAAAACAGTTAGGAAAATCCATTGAATCACACAAACATGAATCAGAAGAAAAGAAAACACCTTGTGAAGGAAAACAATAAACAAAAATCTGAATGGATAACATTAGGAGAATCGATCCAACGAGATATCGGAATGGGTGATGATCCATGTGGATATGTTGTTAGATTTAATATACTAAATGATATCTTTATAGCACAAAACAATGCCAGCAGTTAAATCCAACGCGACTTTTGTATGGGTGACTATTCATACAGATTTCAACATGACTCTTTTAACACTGATATAAAATAATAACAATATTAACAAAACATCACCAAAACAATTTAATAAACAATCAAAAATTTCACACACACAGCCATTAGTACGAATGGACATTCATTCGTATGAATAGGTTTATTTAGTGAAGCTTTACAGCCATAGAGTCATTCGGCCGAATAGGAGTCATTCGTACGAATGACTCATTCGTGCGACAGCACAACTATAAACGCAGCACTTCCATTTTTCAAACCTATTTCTCTCCCAACTCTCTCAACTGAAACCCTCTCTCGGCCACTCGACTTTTTAGCCATTTCCACATGAAATCGGACCATTTCACCTTCCAAATCGTGTATATTTCAACCCCAACACCTCCATTTCAAGATTTCCACCATTTTCAACTCATTTCGGTCAAATACAAGCTCCATAGTAAGTATTAGCACCGATACTTTGCACCAAAACACTCCAAAACGTTTTGCCATCAATTTCAACCGTAAAAACACCATAAATAACCACCAATTTCAAAAATGGCGTTCTTGGTGAATCTGCAGACGAATGAGCCGAACGAAGGGCTCATTCGTGCGAATGAGAAGCCTCATTCGCCAAAGAAAAATCACCAGAATGAGATGCTAAACGAATGAGCAATCACACGAATGACATGAACTCATTCATATGGGATAACCATACGAATGTGGACACATTCGCACGAATGGAGCATCAGAATGAGAGTATGCATTCGCATCATCCCATTCGTGTGAATGAAGGCCATTCGCACGAATAGGCCATTCGCACCAAGAGAAGCCCAAAAATGGCTAAGTGTTCAACGTCTTATCATACACCACTCGTATCAATAGAACTGAACCTTAGAACAAATTTTAAATCTAATGAAGATAAAACGAAATAAAAACACTTTTTTCAAAATCACATCAAAACACAAAACACACAACCATTCAACACCTAACTAACTAATTTATAACACAGGATTTAAACCGAGAGAACATACCGAGTGAGTGCATCGACGACCCATAACCCCAAGTAAGTTCATAGACCCCTTTTTCTTTAACTTATTGCATTCCAAATCATTTTGTGCTGAGAGCATGAACCCTCTAATTTGAATGATCAGCAAATAAGAGTTATTTTTAAATAATTTCAATAAAAATATCAATTCTCAACCTCTTATTCGAATGTAATTCGAATAAGTGCATTTTCAAACATTTTACTAAGCGTTCATCGCTCCTTTCAACTTTTCCAACTCAACAACAACAAATGAGTTTCGAGGTTTCAAACACAAATCAGCGAGGAGATTTCGTTGATCACAACAGTTCGACGCGTTGTGCCTAACCAAGAGGTGAACGAACTCGACCTAGGGAATTGTGTAGTGTACAATCGAAAACAATCATTTTCATGGGAATCCCTCATCAAAATAACAACATATTTTCATGGTATCCGTCTAGGGAAATTCATTAGAGCATGTGTCCACACAACATACACATCAAGATTTCGCTAAGGAATCCTCAAGTAAGTCCCTTAGAGTCGTTTACTGTGACAATTGTATTCGAGAATTACGTCATTAGTGACGAAATCACATGTCGTCTTTCTAGAAATCCACTTTGATTTAGCTATTGTAAATATTACAGATTGAAAGTATGCGAGAAATGATGAACGTGGGCAAAAACCGTGTGCGAAACGGAGTTTTGGATTGTCCAGAATCGAAAACCGAAGAAAAATTTCTAAGTATTGAACTTCTGGGGTCGTCGCGGTGCGCTAAGGCTAGGTTGAGGATTCTTGGCGATACGCGATGGACCAAAAATATCCGATTTCTCCGGATTTCTTCGCGGTACGCGAAGCCTTCCTTGGCTCCTCTTCGCGGGACGCGACGGGTCAGGCGGTGGAAAAACTTGGTTATCTTCATCAGAATTCATGCAGATTATTCATTTACGTTTTCTCTCGAACATATACGCACAAAACACACACCAGACGAGCTTTTCATCATCTAAACTCAAATTTGAAGCTGCCAAACTCCACGGATCGCACCAGTGATCGTGTTTACAAGTTCTGATCGCTATTCTACGGTTAAAACTCCGTCTGATTAGGTAATGATTCGTTTTAACCTTCTAGTTTGTTATTGATTGATAAGATCTTGATTTTGAACGTAATGAGATAGTTAGGATTGTTGATTATTGCCTAGATGATGGCTAGGATTGATTATAAACGAAGAACACGATGTGTTAACGGGTAAATCCTTGTTTTGATCCGTTGTAATGCCCGGTTTGCATGAAATCATACCCATGATTATAATGGTTTAAACCGTTTGATTATGACAATGTAGGTGATTAGTTTGTTTAATCTTTGAAATACAAGGTTAAATCCAAGTGTTTCAAACTAATCACAATCATTAACATACTCATGGGAACGATTATCTGATGTTTATGATAACAGTCAGATTAGTATGTTAAACATGGTTATTAAACTTATTCAAATGCTACATTGTGATATTTCATGATACTTGGGTAATCAATATAGGTTCCTAAATTATCATACATTGTATGATACGATATTAAAATAATTAATTAAATACTTAACCTCAGTTTGATGTCTGTTAGGGCAATGTCTTTGACATTGGACGTTCAGAAAGATCTAATCAGTAAGTTAAAACATAAGTAACTCATAAAACATTAATGAATTACAGAATTCTTTTTAGATTTTGTGTGATAACTTCAATATCAAAACACTTCAATAACACAGGTGAGACTCATAACCCCTTTTCTTTTCTTTTGCTAAAACCGCGGGGTGGAACATGTAAACTATTGATAACTCAAACATTTTAAATTATTGTGGAAGCAAACTATTAATACAATGCAAATCAATTACATGTTTTGGTTATACAAATGCTGAATGATGCTATTCTTATGCAATATAATTAACTTGATTCGTCAAGCCCCCGGTAGTACTGGTATGGTCCATATGCGGGAAACCGCGAACACAAAAACGCGTGCTCCTACTGCGGGTTGGACACCACACAAACTGGATACACGTGGTGTATCACACATAAAAAGCTATTGCAATAGGTTTGATATTTACATGTTCATTGGGTTTGTATTTCAATGAATTTATATGATAAGCTTGTGCTATAATTGCTACTCAAGTCTACACAAAATATGTTTGTCACTCAACCATATGTGGTTGATCCAAGTTTTCTTTACATGTTTCAGGTAATCAAGATCAGGAAATTCAGCTAGGTCAAGATGCCATGAATGTTTACGGTGACCTAGAAACGAGAAACAAACTAGACGTTTTGTAATATTATCATTATGTGTATACTTTGATATATAATATTGTGTGCGTTTGTGTTAATCTATCTAATAACTATGAAACATTAGTAAATCTTGGGTTATTCTTGAACTATGGCTATGAATTCATTACATCATGCGCCGTGGATTCCGCACGCGGCGCAGGGTGTGACAAGAGTGGTATCAGAGCCATGGTTATAGAGAACTAGGATAAACCCATAATGGAATACCTAGACTACAACCTAAGTGTCCCTTATGTGCAAATATTCTATTTAAACTTTCTACATCTTTTGACTCATTAATTCTTATTGTGCTAAATCATTGTGTGTCATTCTTTATCTAGAATGCCTGACAACAATGACGAGCGTTTGGCATACATCATCACTCAATAGATATCACTGGTTTTACCAAATATGGTTACTCAGCTCCATAATAGTCTTAGTAACACATCAAACAATTCTCAAGATCATCCTCACAACAATACCGGTGAAAATTTAAAAACTTTCACCTTTAAGCAATTTAATGATGCCAGACCTTGGGTTTTCTCTGGCACAGAAGGTGCGACCGGGTTATTGCAATGGTTTGAATCTATAGAAGAAACTCTTGATTATACCAATTGCCCGGAAGACCAAAAAGTTAAAATGGCAGCAAGTGCTTTTCAAAAAGAAGCACCTACTTGGTGGAACACAGAAAAGAGGAACCGTGGTCAGGATGCTGCCTTGGGTCTCTCTTGGGTTGATTTCAAAGCTTTGTTGATTGATCATTTCTGGCCAAAGCATGAAATAAAGAATCTTGAAGACGAGATGTGGACTCTTGCTCAAGTCGGATGGAACAATAGAACCTACACAACTCGATTCCATGAATTGAGTGTCTTAGTTCCCCACATTGTTGCCCCTCTAACCCGAAAGATTGATAAATACATTGGGGTTTGCCACTCAAGATCTGAAGCACGGTTATGGGAAGAAATCCTATTACTCTTGAATCGGCTATTCATCTAGGGGCAGCTCTCACTGATGAATATGTTAAAGCAAGCCAGCTTACCCGAATCGAAGATGGCCCAAATAAAGCTACTGAGTGAAAGAAATCTGAACCACCCAAGAAGAAACAGAAGACCAACAAAAACTTTGCGGTAGTCACGCCTACTGTTCCCCTTAACCAGATTCCTTCCTCTTCCTCTTCACAAACCTTTACTAAGAAACCATATGAAGGGCCACATCTGTTATGCAACCAATGCCAATACCATCACTCTATGAGACGTCCATGTCTCCGATGTACAAAGTGCGGGAAACTTGGCCACTTGGAAGCTTACTGTCGAACCATTGAAAGGAAAATTACAGCAACAACCTTGGTACCGGCCAAGCCAACTGACAGGGCTTGTTACAAGTATGGAGCGGTCGGTCACTTCATGAACAAATGTCCCAGGCTCAATAACAACAACACTCGAGGTGCACCTGTTCGCGCCTTTGCTATCAACGCACCGAAAGCTCGCGAGGAACCAATAGTCGTTACGGGTACGTTCATTGTCAATAATCATTATGCATCAATACTCTTCGATACCGGTGCCGACAAGAGTTTTGTTTCCACTACTTTTACATCATTACTTGGAATACATCCAGCTGCATTAGAACCCCCATATACTATTGAAATAGCAGATGGTAAATTAATTCATGTTCATACAATTATTCGTGGGTGTAAAATGACACTCAATGATCATATATTCTCTATTGATCTTATCCCTATGAATCTTGGAAGCTTTGATGTTGTCATGGGAATGGATTGGCTATCCCGCCACCACGCTTAAATAATATGCTCTAATAAACTTATTCAAATCCCATTGCCAGTCGGTGATATTCTAAGAATCTATGGAGACAAGCCTTGTCATACCTTAAAAAATCGTTTCATGTATGAAGGCTCATAGTTATCTTAGGAAACAATATCCTGCCTTTTTAGCTCATATTGTGGAAAAGGATTCAATAAAGAAAACCAGCCATGAAATTCCTGTTATACATGATTTTCCTGAAGTATTCCCTGATGAATTACCTGGACTTCCACCGATTCATCAAGTCAAATTCAGAATATATCTCATACCAGGAGCAAATCCAGTTGCAAAATTACCTTATCATCTTGCACCCTCTGAGTTGCAAGAATTGTCCAGTCAGTTGCAAGAGTTGTTGGACAAGGGCTTTATCAGACCAAGTTTTTCACCCTGGGGAGCTCCGGTCCTTTTCGTTAGAAAGAAAGACGGTTCTTTTCGGATGTGTATTGACTATCGAGAACTTAATAAGCTGATCATCAAGAATCGCTATCCTTTGCCTCGGATTGATGACCTATTCGATCAACTACAGGGAGCCATTTGTTTTTCAAAGATTGATCTTCGATCTGGCTATCACCAATTGAGAATCCATGATGATGATATCTCCAAAACAGCATTTAAAACACGCTATGGACACTATGAGTTTTTGGTTATGCCCTTCGGACTAACCAATACCCCTACTATGTTCATGGATCTTATGAACAGGGTGTGTAGACCCTATCTAGATCAATTCGTCATTGTCTTCATTGACGACATCTTGATTTACTCTAAGACTGAGAAGGATCATGAAGCTCAAACCTCAGTCTTGGTTGCGTGCTAATGCAACGAGACAAAGTCATTGCTTATGCATCAAGACAACTCAAGATCCATGAGAAAAACTATACCACACATGATCTTGAGTTAGGTGCTGTAATATTTGCTTTGAAAATTTTGAGACATTACCTTTATGGTACCAAATGTGTTGTTTACACAGACCATAAAATTCTTCAACACATCTTTGATCAAAAGGAACTTAATATGCGACAAAGACGTTGGATAGAATTGCTCAATGATTACGACTGCGAAATCCGCTATCACCCAGGCAAGGCTAATGTGGTGGTAGATGCGTAGAGTCGAAAAGACAGGGTAAAACCCAGAAGAATACGAGCATTGTAGATGACTATTCAGACTAGTCTTCTACCCCAAATCCGTGAAGCACAACAAGAGGCACTTACTGAGATTCATGTCTGTGACGAATCTCTACAAGGTTTGAATCAACAATTTGAAACCAAATCAGATGGGGCATACTATTTCTTAAATCGAATGTGGGCACCTTCTTTTGGCAATCTAATGAAATTATTATGGACGAGGCCCATAAATCTCAATATTCAATTCACCCAGGCGTAGACAAGATGTACCAAGACCTTCGTGAATTTCATTGGTGTTCTGGGATGAAGAAGGACATTGCTACATATGTTAGTAAATGCCTCACATGTTTACGAGTAAAAGCTGAACATCAAAGACCCTCTGGGTTACTACAGCCATTGGAGTATGGAAATGGGAGCAAATCTCTATGGACTTCATAACTAAGTTACCCAAAACGCCTAGGGGTCATGATGCAATTTGGGTAGTCGTTGATCGATTGACTAAGTCAACACACTTCTTAGCCATTTGAGAAGACTACAATACTAACAGATTAGCCAAACTATACCTCGATGAAATTGTGAGCTGACATGGAGTGCCAATCTCAATTATCTCAGATAGAGATAGCATATTTACTTCAAGGGTTTGGCAAACATTTCAAAAGGCTTTAGGTTCACAACTTAATCTTAGCACAGCTTACCATCCTCAAACTGATGGCCAAACCGAACGAACCATTCAGACTTTAGAGGATATGTTAAGAAGTTGTGTTATTGATTTTGGTGGTAGATGGGACACTCACCTTCCTCTTGTCGAATTCTCCTACAACAATAGCTACCACACAAGCATCAAGTGCGCACCGTTTGAAGCTTTATATGGACAAAAATGTAGATCTCCTGTTTGCTGGACTGAAGTAGGTGAAAGCCAATTCACAGGTCCGGAACTTATACAAGAAACAACTGATAAGAATGCTGTTATATGAGATCGAATCAAGGTTGCACAGGATCGTCAAAAGAGCTACGCTGATACTCGAAGAAAGCCTTTAGAATTCCTAATTGGTGACAAAGTTATGTTAAAAGTCTATCCATGGAAAGGCATAGTCAGATTCGGAAAACAAGGTAAACTAGCATCTAGATATGTTGGTCCTTTCATATCCTTGAAAGGATTGGACCAGTAGCATATCGATTGGAATTACCTTCCAAACTCAGCAATATACATGATGTATTTCATGTATACAATCTTAAAAAGTGTTTATCAGATGAATCACAAATCATTCCTCTTGAAGAAATTCAAGTTGAAGATAAGCCTCAGTTTGTTGAGTAACATGTTGAGGTTATGGATCGAGAAGTCAAGAAACTAAAACGCAGTCGGATACCTATCATGAAGATTAGATGGAATTCCAAACGCGGGCCTGAGTTTACTTGGGAACGTGAGGATCGTATGAAAGAGAAATATCCTCACTTGTTTTCATAAACAGACAATCATAGATGAGTGCAAACTGAATATCGGGACGAAATTCAAATAACAGAGGGAGACTGTGACAATTGTATTCGAGAATTACACCATTAGTGACGAAATCACATGTGTTCGTTCTAGAAATCCACGTTGATTTAGCTATTGTAAATATTACAAATTGAAAGTATGCGAGAAATGATGAACGTGGGCGAAGAAAAATTTCTAAGTATTGAACTTCTAGGGTCGTCGCGGTGCGCTAAGGCTAGGTTGAGGATTCTCGGCGATACGCGATGGACCAAAAATATCTGATTTCTCTGGATTTCTTCGTGGTACGCAAAGCCTTCCTTGGCTACTCTTCGCGGTACGCGACGGGTGAGGCGGTGGAAAACTTGGTTATCTTCATCAGAATTCATGCAGATTATTCAATTACGTATTCTAATGCTACATTGTGATATTTCATGATACTTGGGTAATCAATAACAAGGAATGATCATTCCTAAGCCATTAATCTGTCTAGAAACTGTTTTAACATTATAATCAACAACATTAATTATTTGATTGATCTGAGATCATTTTGATTAATCAAACATGTCATCAGCCTAGTATTAGGAACCAGAATCAATATAGGTTCCTAAATTATCATACATTGTATGATACGATATTAAAATAATTAATTAAATACTTAACCTCAGTTTGATGACTGTTAAGGCAATGTCTTTGACATTGGACGTTCAGAAAGATCTAATCAGTAAGTTAAAACATAAGTAACTCATAAAACATTAATGAATTGCAGAATTCTCTTCAGATTTTGTGTGATAACTTCAATATCAAAACACTTCAATAACACAGGTAAGAATCATAACCCCTTTTCTTTTCGTTTGCTAAAACCGCGGGGTGGAACATGCAAACTATTGATAACTCAAACATTTTAAACTATTGTGGAAGCAAACTATTGATACAATGCAAATCATTTACATCTTTTGGTTATATAAATGTTGAATGATGCTATTCTTATGCAATATCATTAACTTGATTTGTCAAGCCCCCGGTAGTACTGGTATGGTCCATATGCAGGAAACCGCGAACACAAAAACACGTGCTCCAACTGCGGGTTTAACCCCACACAAACTGGATACACGTGGTGTATCACACATGGAAATCTATTGCAATAGGTTTGATATTTGCATGTTCATTGGATTTGTATTTCAATGCATTTATATGATAAGCTTGTGCTATAATTGCTACTCAAGTCTACACAAAATATGTTTGTCACTCAACCACGTGTGGTTGATCAAAGTTTTCTTTACATGTTTCAGGTAATCAAGATCAGGAAATTCAGCTAGGTCAAGATGCCATGAATGTTTACGGTGACCTAGACACGAGAAACAAACTAGACGTTTTGTAGTATTATCATTATGTGTATACTTTGATGTATAATATTGTGTGTGTTTGTGTTAATCTATCAAATAACTATGAAACATTAGTAAATCTTGGGTTATTCTTGAACTATGGCTATGAATTCATTACGTCACGCGCCATGGATTTCGCATGCGACGCAGGGTGTGACATTTACCATTAGTTGAAGCAGGTCAACCGACGGTAATGTAAATCGTACCATAGGTCTAACGAACAAAACAATATTTTCCTATGTCAGGAGACAGAGCATACACCTCTTTCACAAGGTATTTCTTTTTCCAGCCATCGGTCGTGTTGTGTCGAATAGAGGTACACAAGTGACTAGTTCTGATTTCCATTAAGGACATCCTCGTGGATCACCAAAGGGGTGGTGGGCTGGCGGCCGAGCCTTGGCTCTATGTATGCCATATACATAAACTACCTTCGATGATTTGGGATAATGTCAGTAAGGAGGTTCAGGCTGATACACTTGTGTAATTCATTCGTGTTTCCAACACCATGTACACCCACATTTCAAAATCGGTGTAAATGGAAATAGTTTCATCAAACCTTTTTACCAAACCTAATATTTTTAAAACTTGCGTCAACTCACCAACCTAGTGTTGACAGATTTTACATGTTCTTCGGTGAAGAACAGGTGAAAGCAGGATGATTGTTAGAGAGTGAAAGATAGAATCCCTTAGAGGAACCTACAACTCCTGCACGGAATCTCCCGAGCCTCATCGGCTTCAAGATTCAAGACTTGCTCTTTTGCAAGCAATTTTTGTGAGCCATCTGGATCTCATCCCAGATGTCCAAGTCAAGTTGTAATACAATTAAATTATAAAACAGTTGTCTTTTAATTTACTTTTATTATTGTATTTTAGCATTTCTCATATCCTCATGTGCAATGTAACAATCTGATCACTCCGATTACGATCACGCCTTGGGATTATTCCGCCTGACGGGTCTCCGATCTGGCCCGCCGGCCCAGGGTGTGACAGATTGGTATCAGAGCCATTGTTATAGAGAATTAGGTCATTTACTTAAACGGTTTGGCCTAGAATATAACCTAGGGACCTCATGTAGAGTAACTAGGATAGGAACACTTACATACATTACTTGTGTTTGATCACAGGTACTAACCATTCCCATTTGGGGGTAATCGGAATGCCTCTAAAGGAACAGCCACGCGTCAACCCAGAGACTGTCGTCCTAGCTACACTCATCGTGGAACAACTCATCACTGCCATTCCTGACATCAT
The DNA here is from genome assembly GCA_009363875.1 of Mikania micrantha. Lineage (NCBI taxonomy): Eukaryota > Viridiplantae > Streptophyta > Magnoliopsida > Asterales > Asteraceae > Mikania > Mikania micrantha. The sequence goes on from CM018697.1 coordinate 69,281,048, forward strand.
GAGTCAAATCAACTGCGACACACTTCAACTAGAGGACGCCCTAGTGGTGCTGAAGACAGAAGACATAGCGTGCCAAAGGGAATCAACGGACGAATCCAGTCACCCCTTTCCCAAGAAACAAAGAACCGACTTCACTGATGAATTGGTTCCCTGCTACCAAGGCGAGCCCCGCAGATCGTATGTTAGACCATTCCCCCTCCGCACCAAATGTCAGTACCACCATCCTGACGACAAAATATGCAAATTGTGCTCCAAGTGTGGGAAGCCGAGTCATTGGGCACAACACTGCAACTCATCAGTAGGTCCAGCTCGCAAGCGGTATGCTGGCGCATCTCCCTTGTGAGCCAGCCGCAAGCACCATCATGTTGCAAGCAAGTCATGTAAACAATGCACCAAATGCGGGATGATGGGCAATGAAAGCCAAAGCTGCAGAACCCCAACTACTCGACGCCCTATTGATGCGGCTACGACCTGGCCTCCATCGAACAACGTCAAGCGCTGCTACAGATGTGGTGAACCTAGCCACATAGCTAATAAGTGCCCCAGGAGAGTGTGACTAACCACAGAAGACTTTAACAAAGCTCTTGTCACACCAACGCACACGAAACGCTGTCAACGAGGCACAAACATAGTTACATTCTCCTACATCCACCATAGGCGTAGTGTGCATAATTTAAATGTATGCATTACAATGTGTCCGCCCATTCCTAGTCTTCCAATAGCACGAAACTCTAAGAGGCCATCGAGCGAAGCATATCCATGAGTTTTGTTAGGACTAGAGGAAAGAGTGAAATTACAACCTCAGTCACCCCTATGTAATGAGGACAGGATGAGAGATGAGGAGGTGGGATGTCCTGACGAGCAGAGGGCCCGTAAAAGCGTTTCTTGGAGTATTTTGAGTAATGACGAACCATTGCGACTCCAAGGCCCAACCCCGATGACCTAACACCTACAAAGGGACAACACTCCAGAAAGAGCAGGAGTTATTCATGGAATCAAAGGGAATTCAAATGAACCCGATGTCCCTCCAATTGAGCTCCCTAACCTTGAGAGCTACAATTCCCCTTTCAAATGAGAATCGGAGTCTAACCCGATAGGCATTGGCCGGGATAACCTTGACGAAAAGAATGTCAAGAGCTAGTATCCAATACTTGGACTGCCAAACTAGTTAAATGAGATATGTTTAACCACTCCAGTCTAATCTTGAATAGTCATTTCCTATAACCCTAAAATTCGTACAACGCCCAGAAATCCACCGCATGATGTGAGACCTTACCCTTAATCTTTGGATTTGAAAGCTTAGCAGAGCATCATCTCCATACAACCATGACCATTTCTCTACTACAATACTCTATGACCTACCGATTAGTCATAGATCAAAGAAGGTGGAGAGAAACCAACCCCAAGCGGACCTAACACTAGCAAGAAGGGATAATGATGATCTCACTCCAAAGCACAAGGATTTTCGTTCTTTTGAGGAGGTAGTGCTAGATCTACAGTGCATCGAGGAAAAGTGGTAGACATCTACACACCGCGTAGCAACATTCCATTGGGACAATACTACACACCATCAGAAGATTGAAAACAAAACGTCCCTCGTGATTTCTTTGTGAGCCATCACTAAAAGAATGGCAGTGTAGTTAAGTCTGCTCACATCGCCCAGATCAGCACAACGAAAATTGAACCGGAGCGAGAGGTGAGTCCAACAACCTTCATTGGGAAAATCATAAGTGACAATAGAATATGGAACCAAACAATGAGGGCTTACATGTTGTGAAGACAACCCAAATTATTTCTTCAAGAAATGAGGCAAACCCTCATTGACTGAGATATCATCGGGGACCCAAAAATGCAAAGAAAATACATTTAGTGCTCACAGTGCCAATGACTAGGGAAGACTAAGAAGGGAAACATTCTTAAGGATGAATGTGAAGAGACGACTACTGATCGTCTCAGTTCCAAAAAGTAAGAACGCGTACTGTAACATCAGTGCCGGACGCGTTGCCGGAACAGTGATCGCTACAGTAACTAGTACAGTAACTCAGGTACACACTACGTGAAACTATGTATATGCTATTGACACTTAATGCTCAACACTAAACTATTATGCTATTGGTCTGAAATCTGCTTTAAACCTCATGATTTAACTGTCAGGAACACATCAGACAACACAGAACTGACACACAGATGCTTGATTTGATGCTATTATGTATAAACGTATGCGAGGTTAAACAGAACGAAACCATAACGGTTGTTGTTACAGAATGCTAAACCGACAAATTATTCGTATAGGTGACGATCTGTACGAATAAATTTGAAAGTTTAAAGTTCTGAAATGACGACTGAAAAGTAGAAAACAAGAATCAGAAAGCCAAACCATCGTCGTGTTCGTTCAAATGACGATTCAAACGAATACGCGCGATGGTGACGCGTTCTGACGAAACGAAAACGATACGAACGATAATAAATTTAAGAAAATATAATATTTTCTGTTTTACAATTTTGAAACTCATCAGAAATAAATTAAAAGGAAACTATTTTAATTAAAATACGTAAAATACACGCAGGAGATAACGAAGTACGTAAAATAATAGATTACGATAAATAATTCAAGAGAAATAAATTTATAAACATTTACTAGAAATAACCACCTTCCAAGCATTTAAAATAAAGTCTTTTTATTGAAGTTATAAAAACCCGAGCGTAACGTGCCGGAAATACGACGAAAACGAGAACCGAGCAACCGAAACGAACCCGAACACCCCGGGTATATAAGCCCTAAATGATGCATTTATTTCACTTTTTACATGCACTCTCTCTCTAAAACCTCCCTAGCCGTGCATCTCTCTCTCTCTAAGAATTCTCACCTTTAAACCTCCATAGCTTACTCAAATCTTGGTGAAATTTTGTGTGCTTGGTGTCCACGTGTAGCTAGCAACGAGCTCTACAAAGAAGTACAACGGATCAGAGAGTTTACCCATCCTATTTCGAGGTATGAAGTTTGGAAAGTTCGAAATACTAGGGTTTGTACTTTTGGGTCGACACACACACATGTAACCGGTTCTAAAAGCATCTCCTACTTCAAACCACTTTACTACTAGAAGCCATTGTCGCGTAATATTACCATGTAACAGCCTTAGGGTGGTTGATGATTGGAGAAGACGAGGAAGATATGCAGGTTCGCGAACCTGTATGGGACTTGGCCGAACCTGCATTACTCCGGCTGAACCTGTGCAAACCATAGCCAAACCCTACTGTTGTCACATCATGCGAACTTGTTGCCATCATCAACGTACGAACCTACTCGTGAACTGCGAACCCTAGGAACGAACCTAGGGGTCCAGAACCTTGATGCATGCCTCATTGCCGAACCCATATAGGCGAACCTTACACTGTAGCCGAACCTGTGAAGGTAGTAGCTGAGGTCTTGGCCGAACCCACAATCCCACGAACCTAAGAGTTTCGAACCCTGCAACTCAGTTCCATGACAACGAACCTCACGATAGCCGCGAACCCTAGCCGAGTCTGTTCATCACCAGCCGAACTTGAGGAAGACACGAACCCCAAGCTGACAATCACCATGGCCGAACCCTTCTGGAACGAACCTTGCACTATCCACAAAAACAGGGTTCGCCAACTGCCCTCACCGAACCTTTTGTACATCCACGAAACATGGGAGACGAACCTAGCAACCGGTCATGCACAGAACCGGTGAAAATCACAAATCGGTCCACAGGGATTTATTGGCCCAATCCAATGCCGGCCCAAATTGCAATTGATTAATTCGTGTGCTCGAATCCGCCCCAGTTGATCTTTCGGGCCAAGTGTAGAGTCGGCCCAAATCCCTTTTTCTTTCGGCCCAACATCCTTGTCTTGGTCTATATAATTAGTCCGGCCCACACACATAAATACTCGGTCCATACGGTTTAATTCGGCCCACGCACATACTAATGACCCATAATCGTAGTGTGTCTAAACAATTGGCCCAAGTACACACAATGGGCCCAAGAGATTACTTTAGCCTACTCTTTGCCGGCCACTCTATTTATTTCGGCCCATATACAATAAATGTTAACAAATACCTAAACCTAAATTTACTACATTTATAACCCATGAACATGATAAATTTTGCACACGGTCGGATTAAAGGAAAAGACAAGCTTACTAACTCAAACTTAAATTGTTTAAGTATTATTAAAAATCAATAATGGATAAACGAGGTCCGAATAAAGACTGAGACTCCCGAGTGTTAGCCGACATGAGGGCTAACACATACACGCATATGAATCATTACAACTTGTACTTACAAGTTACAAACAACATGAAATCAATACAGGATCGTGAATACTACTACAAACACAACAACGAGCGCGCATATCTTTGTTTTTACATAGTCAACCACTTCAAACACAAGGTGAGTTCATTTGTCCCTTTTCAAACATATTTGTTTTTACCTCGGGATTGAGAAGCATGTTATACATTTTAAGAAATTATTGAAATATTTATTAAATGCTTTTACACATACACATGATGCTTATACTAATACTTAAGCTTAAAACGCTTATTTTGGAAGCTATAAACTCGATGCTTAAATTAGATGCGTGATGCTTATGCTATAAACTTGAAGCTTAAACTAGATGCTTGATGCTTATGCTATAAACTTGAAGCTTAAACTAGATGCTTGATGCTTATGCTAGAACCTTGAAGCTTAAACTAGATGCTTGATGATTATGCTATAAACTTGAAGCTTAAACTAGATGCTTGATGATTATGCTATAAACTCTATGCTCAAACTATATGCTAATACTTGAAACTAAATGCTCAAAGCTATGATTGTGTGAGAAATGCTAAGCTTGTATCTATTCATGGGCTACGTAATTGCTAAACATTGCTAGAGCAAAGCTTGTACCCATGCATTGAGATACGTGGAAGCTAAACTATGAGGATGCTAAGCTTATCTATATATGAGATACGTAAATGCCAAATATTGCTAGAGCAAGGCTTGTGTCTATATATGAGATATGTAAATGCTAAACGATTTGTGTGTGCACAGCTTGTGTCTATGTATGAGATACGTAATTGCCCAACATTGCTAGAGCAAGGCTTTTATCTTTATATAGGAGACACGTAAATGCTAAACTATTCGGATGCTAAACTGAAACCAATTCATGAGATACGTAATGGCTAAACATTGCTAGAGCAAAGCTTGTATCTAGCCATGGGCTACGTAAATGCTAAACATTGCTAAAGCAAAGCTTGTACCCACGCATGAGATTGGTGAAAACTAAACTATGATGTGTGAAACAATGGTGCTTGTACAACCTACTCTAAAGCTAATCTACATGGATGCTATAAACTTGTAAACTTTGAAACAGTATACTAAAGCTATGATGAAGACAGGATTGAATGGTAGGTAAAATGCTTAACTATCCTTAACAACAGTGTCATATGCGGATTAGTATGTGGTGGGATGGCGTCTGGGCGGGTTGTAGGCTCGACCCTTTCGTATGCCCTATATATAAGCATACCGATTTGGATATTAAATGTGATGTTAATGAGGTTAAGGTTTTACCGAAAGAGGTTTGCTAAAGCTATTTTCAAACTATTAAACTACATGAACTCACCAACCATTGTGTTGACTTTGTTTTCTTACATGCTTTCTCAAGTGATGCACAGGTCTAAGTTAAGGCACAGGATTGCATACTAGGATGCCCAGATAGAGGACCTAGTAGACTTTTGGAAAGCACATCTTTTGTTATTAATACGAGTCACTTTTGATATCTTGTACAGATACAAGATAGTAACATTTGATTCTTTTGATAGATTTACTTAGTTAAATTACTAAACATTGACATTTGTAATTTAACTTTGTAATCCTAGTTGATGTTATATTGTGCTTTAGTTATTCTTGACATTGATGCTATGTAAACAATCTGATCATCACGATTATCACTCACGATATCGCGCCCCGAGAACCTTCCGCCCGGCTGGGAAGTCGATCCGTCCCGTTGGCTCGGGGTGTGACACGTACAATGAAAGAACAAACAGGAATGTCAAGAAATGATGTTCTTCACCTCCCAAATGAGTAGGAATTTCAACAACCCAACATCATAAAGCACGAAACCCATCCTACCCGAACTCACCGTAGAAGGTCAGCATCGTTTCTCCATGGCAAGGGGGAACACGTCCTCTACATGTTGCATCCAACTCAACCACTTGTGAAGGAACATCGCGATCGAATCAAATAGAATTTTCTCGACGAGTTCATTGGAGTTGGAAGAGAAACAATTCAGGACAGTTCCGAGAGTACTGTGCTGCCAGATTGTGCAATGCCACAACTGACCTAGCTGAACCTGACCGACAGGAAGGAGTCGAGAAAAGTCAAATTCCAAGGTGTAGAATCCCCAAAACCTAGCCGGTAACAATCCATAATTTGCTATATGGAAGCAAATTACGGACTAAATCTTGGCGCAGTGACGACTGGAAGGTGAGAGGACATCCATACAACTCCAAAACCTCATCGTGAACCTAGAATCCGAGGAAGGGAACCACACACGTACACCCCATGAACAATTCAAGAATCGTATGATTCAAAGGATAGGATTCAATACACTTCATCACTAACACTAAGTAAAGTGAGGAAGCGAACGTTCCTGGAAACATAAAGTGGAAACACAGCTTCAATGAGGAGTCTAAATGAATTAGACTAACTCGTTAAGCAACCCCAAAATCTGTACGAAAAAAGTTTGTAAATCTACCCCAATTTAGAAGCAGAGTACCGGTACCCAGTACACAAATTGAAGTAGATGGAAACGAGAAGAGACGATTGGTTGACAAAGGTAATCTCTCGGGAGATTCGAGGGCAACCGATCGATGTTATACATCTTCTCCTATCCAAACCACAACCATCAACTCGATCAATGAATGACACAGAGACATGGATGATATCATAAAATCATTTATGTATCAACCGCCTATGTAAATCCGAGTTGACCACATTACGTCATCGGGAACCGTGGGACCTCATGAATGCATTCAGTAAATCTTTATCGAACCACAAACCGACGACTACATTCGGCAACTCATAGGGCTCGAACGAAGTACATACCAATGGATATGAGACAATAACAACATTTTTCCCATGTACATCTTAGCATTACCTGTAAATATGAAAACCCAATTTGTACCGGTCGTCTCCCAGAACATTCAAAAAGGAGATGAGGGCCTGAAAACACATTTCAAATTTCGGGAAGAAATTCCTTCAACAGGGGGAGACTGTGACAACCGGTATACGAGCTACCATGAGTCTGAACTCCAAGGGTGTACACAACCACAATGTAGAAGACTATGTCACGAGAGTGACGAAAACGATAATAAACCACGACCAAAATTCACGGATTATTCCTAAAAAAGTTAGGAAAATACATTGAATCAGAAAAACATAAATCAAAAGAAAAGATAAACACCTTGTGAGGGAAAACAATGAACAAAAATCTAAATGGATAACATTTGGAGTATCGATCCAACGAGATATCGGCATGGGTGACGATCCATGTGGATATGTTGTTAGATTTAATACACTAAATGATATCTTTATAATACAAAACAATGTTAGCAGTTAAATCCAACGCGACTTTTGTATGGGTGCCAATTCATACAGATGTAAACGTGAGTCTTTTCACGCTGATGTAAAAATTAAAAACAATTTTTACAAAACCTCACCAAAACAATTTAATATAAAATCAAAACTTTAGCACACACAGCCATTCGTACAAATGGACATTCATTCATATGAATAGGTTTATTCAATGAAGCTTTACAGCCACAGAGTCATTCGGCCGAATAGGAGTCATTCGTACGAATGACTCATTCGTGCGACAGCACAGCTATAAAAGCAACACTTTCGTTTTTCAAACCCATTTTTCACCCAAATCTCTCAACCGAAACCTCTCTCGGCCACTCGACTTTTCGGCCATTTCCACATGAAATCGGACCATTTCACCGTCCAAATCGTGTGTATTTCAACCCCAAAAGCTCCATTTCAAGATTTCCATCATTTTTCAACCCATTTCAGTCAAATACGAGCTCCATAGTAACTATTAGCACCGATCCTTTGCATCAAAACACTCCAAAACATTTTACCATCAATTTCGACCGTAAAAACACCATAAATAACCACTGATTTCAAATATGGCGTTCTTGGTGAATCTACAGACGAATGAGCCGAATGAAGGGCTAATTCGTGTGAATGAGAAGCCTCATTCGTCGAAGAAAAGTCACCAGAATGTGCTGCTAAACGAATGAGCAATCACACGAATGACATGAACTCATTCGTATGGGATAACCATATGAATGAGGACACATTCGCATGAATGGAGCATCATAATGACAGTATGCATTCACATCATTCCATTCATGTGAATGTAGGACATTCGCATGAATAGTCCATTCGCATGAATAGTCCATTCGCACCAAGAGAAGCCCAAAAATGGCTAAGTGTTGTACGTCCTATCATACACCACTCGTATCGATAGAACCGAACCTTAGACAAAATTTTAAATCTAATCAAGATAAAACGAAATAAAAACACATTTTCCAAAATCACATCAAAACACAAAACACACAACCATCCAACACCTAACTAACTAATTTGTAACACAGGATTTAAACCGAGAGAACATACCGAGGGAGTGCATTGACGACCTAGACCCCTTTTTCTTTAACTTATTGCCTTCCAAATCATTTGGGGCTGAGAACATGAGCCCTCTTATTCGAATGATCAACGAATAAGAGTTATTTTCAAATAATTTCAATAAAAAGATCAACTCTCAACCTCTTATTCGAATGTTATTCGAATAAGTGAATTTTCAATCATTTTACTAAGCGTTCATTGCTCCATTCAACTTCTCCAACTCAACAACAACAAACGAGTTTCGAGGGTTCAAACACAAATCAACGAGGAGATGTCCATTGATCACAATAGTTTGAGGTTTCGTGCCCAACCAAGAGGTGAACGGACTCGACCTGGGGAATTGATAGTGTACAATCGAAAACAATCATTTTCATAGGAATCCCCCATCAAAAGAACAGCATATTTTCATGGTATTTGTCTAGGGTAATTCACTAAAGCATTTGTCCACACAACATAGACAACAAGAATTCGCTGAGGAATTTTCAAGTAAGTCCCTTAGAGTCATTTACCATTAGTTGACGCTGGTCAACCGACGGTAACGTAAATGGTACCATAGGTCTAACCGACCTCCAACGCCGAGGCTGGTACGTTACACGCATACAACGTGAAACAACAACTTGGATTAGTTCCATGGGAACTAATCAACCAGGGCATATCAGTTAGGTTCGGTAAATGATCACATGGGTGATTGTGACAACTGGCAATATCACAGGTAAATCACAAACATCCTCAGAAACTTAATCGAACCTTTTCGCTCAAAACATTCATGTGATGGCTCTTCGAATCAGGCTTGTATCTGGATGGGTGACGATCCATCGAAATGTGAACCTGAGTCGGGGATATCACTGAAATGAAAAATAAATTCAAAACACCAGTAGACATAGTTACGGATGCGTTTGTTTGGGTGACAAATCAAACAGCTGCATATGCTAATTAAGTCGTCTCATCTTAACTAAGAAAACTGGACAAAGTACCATACACAAACCAATGCCTTAATACACGAAGATCAAAGTCTGAACACCTTAGAAATTAAACTAAAAACTTTGAAAAACAAAGGATCATTCGTACGAATGACCTCATTCGTTCGTAAGAATGAAACTCGGAAAACTGAACACCCAATCAGCTAGCAGATTCGGCCGCCTGAGGGCTCTTCACACGAACGGCACATTCGTGTGAATGAGCTGCTATATAAGCAGCACTTAGACCGATTTCAAGCATTTTTTCTCAAAACACCCACACACACACACGAACGGAGATTTCGGGAGCTACGGCCGATCAACGTGCGACTACGATTTCCACGGTTGCAGAACACCTCCGCGATCATCACTTCACCTTCTTCATCACTCTCCTCACCATTTCGACAAACGAGGCTCAACCGAGAACCATCCGAGGGTCTTCGATGAGTATTTCGCCAAAATAAACACACCAATGTGTTCCCTAACACCTTCAAAGGGTTTGACAAGCGAAATCATCGCCAACATTATGTTGACTGTAATTTTTACATGCTTCTCAGGGGAAAAACATGTATGAGATCTGCCATGGGGGAACGTTGGTAGGGGAGTAGCTTGGCAGGATGTAGCTTAGTTGACATTAGTAGGCTGACCATGGGAATTTTGGGAATGTAAATTGTGGTGGACAAATGTAATCAAACAATATTGTGTTTTCAGACAAGTGACATGTAATGATTAGAATATGTAATGGTTAAATCGTTGTATCCTTCATTTATATATCATGTTTTGTGCAAACAATCTGATCACTCTGATCCCCAATCACGCCTCGACGCTATTCCGCCCGACGGGTCCCCGATCCGGCTCGCCGGCCCGAGGTGTGACAGTGATATTACAGACAGACCATACAAACAATAACATGAGATTTCAATCCAAACAAATGTTCAAGGCCTGGTCTTGAATGATTTTCAAACGAGTACACAACAAACAATGTCAATCAACAATAAGGGAGTGTAAGTTTCGTGATTTTCAAACTAAACCAACAAAACAATATTTTCCTATATCGGGAGACAGAGCATACACTTCTTTCTCAATACATTTCTTTTTCCGACCATCGATCGTGTCGTGTTGAATAGAGGTACACAAGTGACGAGGTCTGATTTCCATTAAGGACATCCTCGTGGATCACCAAAAGGGTGGTGGGCTGGCGCCCAAGCCTTGGCTCTACGTATGCCCTATGCATAAACTACCTTCGATGATTTGGGATGATGTCAGTAATGAGGTTCTGGCTGATACACTTGTGTCATTCATTCGTGTTTTCAACACCATGTACACCCATATTTGAAAATCAGTGTAAATGGAAAGAGTTTTCATCAAACCTTTTGACAAAACCTAATATTTTTAAAACTTGCGTGAACTCACCAACCTAGCGTTGACAGATTTACATGTTCTCATGTGAAGAACAGGTGAAAGCAAGATGACTTTTAGAGAGAAAGATAGGATCCCTTAGAGGAACCTACAACTCCTACAAGAAATCTCTCAAGCCTCATCGGCTACAAGATTCAAGACTTTCTCTTTTTCAAGCAATTTTTGTGAGGCATCTGGATCTCATCCCAGATGTCCTAGTCAAGTTGTAATAGAATTAAATTATTAAACAGTTGTAATTTAATTTAATTTTATTATTGTATTTTAGTATTTCTCATATCATCATGCGCAATGTAACAATCTGATCACTCTGATTATGATCACGCCTCAGGACTATTCCGCCCGACAAGTCTCCGATCCGGCCCGCAGACCTGATGTGTGACAGATGTGGAGAAAATAACATGGAAAAAGACTCGTGAGAACAATCACATTTAACTTGACTAAACAAAAAGAACGATTTAGGGACAAAAGAAAGAGGGCACAATGATATGGGTAAGATCATGATATGTTAAGCAAATAAAAACAGAGTAAATAAACATGTACAAGAATGGGAATCTAACTAAGACAGTAATATAAAGAAATAAAAGATTTATCTCATGAGTCTAAATTATGCAGTGCATCGGGAATAACTCAAGTTAAAAGTAAAAGAAGACGTTAAAAGAATCCTAATAAATAAGGATTTAAAACATATGAGGGATATAAGGGAGAAAACTCGATATTTAACTCGCCCCAACTAAAGCTAAATAATAAATTTGGATCTAAAACTTGATGACTAGGTTGTCATGAAAATACAACACATATAAACCATAACCATGTGATCTATGATTACACAAACAATTATTGAGTTAATTGATGTGGAATCTTGAATATTATAGGGATTGTGTAGTAAGGCTCTACAGCTTCTGAGCTCTCCAATTACTTAAATCTCAACTCAATAGTGAGTTCACAACCCCTTGTATACTCTTTTATTCTTTGGGGTGAAAAGCATGATTACATAAGTCTTTCATTATGCTATATATGTTAATGTTAAAACATAAGTTAGTTGGTGTATATTACACGAGACATTGATACTTTTATTGTAAATCCCTTATTTATTTCTTAGACATAACCGTTAACTCAAGGGTTTGAGCCAGTGGACATATATTGAATAGTACTATTTTGGGTTGACATCCCATTCATCTAGCGGGTGGTCTTGCTAGCTACAGTCACCTAATGATAGAGTCAACCACGATGAATGAATATCTCCAACCCTTACATTATGACTCGTGAAGAGTTACTGTTCTATGGATAACTAAGGGCAGTCAATCATAGGCTTGGTTGTGGACTTGTGTAGATTGCATCCTATCACACTTATGAGTAACATATTATTTTAAAGATAGCATAACACTATGGGGAGATGATCCCAATGATTATTTATCGAGTCAATAAAACTTGTGAGACTCACCAACTTTTTAGTTGACCATTTTCTCATGTTTTTCAGGTCCTTAAATGACAAGATTAGACCGTGCATTTTTGGGTTACACTAGAAGATTTGTTAGTATAGCCTAATTTTTTAGGCCATAATTTTGGAATCTTAGAAATGTGTAACAATATATTTTAGGCAATTATGTGTAAGACTTGGGATGTTGACTTGAAGTTAGCATTGAATGCATTTTGTTAACCATTTACTCTTGATTTCAATTTCATTGCACTTCCCGTGATTCCACCGTAGGCGGGGATATTGACATGAATGCCATTGTATGCATACTTGTCTATATGTTATATATTATCTTGTTATGCCTTGTAACTAGTAGCCCTTGCAAAATTACTTAGATTATATATATATATATATATATATATATATATATATATATATATATATATATATATATATATATATATATTGCAAAGGTGAAAGAGCCAATGATCTATGTAATTAGTAGTCTTTGCACAATAACTTTGGTTATTGTATATTGCAAAGGTGAAAGAGTAGATATTCAATTTCTGTTACTAGTATCCTTTCATTAATGAATTATGTCATTAAGTTAGTAATGATGAAAAAGCCGAATAATGCATGTTGAACTTGTATTGTACATGCTTTAGATCATATCCATTTGGACTATGTAGCATTTATGTTTTTAATAATACATCCATATAACTATATAGTTAAGTCATCAGCTATTTATATAGTTGAGCCAAATTTGTTTTACATATGTGATATGATAAGGTGAAGACTATGTTGAAGGCATATGATAATCTTAGTGGACTTAGTTTAATTTTAAACAATGTTAGATTTTCAATTTTAATGTTAGATTGTTCATTGTATTTCTTTGAATGATTGAAATGATGTATTTGCATTCAATAAATATTGGTTTATTGTTAATGATGAACGCTCTAATTATTCAAACGTGTTAATAACACCATGAGCTAATAAATAGTCGAGGTAGCGCCCCGACGTATTCCACCATTGGTTGGGGTTTGACATGAAGGTCACTTGAAAACTAGTTTGATTTTATGTTTTCAATCAACCTATAGGAATTGAGTAGTATCCTTTGCTTCAACGAATAAAGGGAAGTAAATCATTCACCATACCAAGGTGAATATATAGTCTTATTTTTAGTTTTACTATATTTCCTAATGTTATAAAGCACGGAATTGTTTTTATTTTGTGTTTTAACTCCTTTATATTATTTCTTTATATTGTATAAGTATCATTTCTAAACTCACGAATATAAGAGTCTGTTCTAGTACATGTCCCCACAATTTGACACACATGCATACTCTTTTAGCTCTAAACCAGTGATAGACATTAGATAGATCAATTTAGAATTGACACCTTTCGTTTGAAATGTCCTTGTACTCCTATCTACTTTCAGTCTCTTTGCTTTGCTCGGTCCAAAAAGGGTTCTCAACTCTTCTCACCTCCTGGGCGAGACAAGCTACGTTTAGTCAGGAGCCTCTTTTCCTTCTGCCCAGCTCCCCGAAAACAACTCTCACTTATTTTTGTTAGATTTGTTTGCTAAGGCCAACACGCGTATAAACTTGACAATTGAGTGAATATACCCCAAATATATGCTTATATTTTATTAATGTCAATAACAATATTATTTTAAACACTAGTCATTAGGCTTGTTGTGTGCACATAATAATTACATTCACCTAATTTTAATATCATACTAATTGTATAATCACGTATATTGGAATTGTACATCACAACTTTATTTTATTTTCAAAAAATGTAATCACCAACTACTTGTCGTTGATTGTTTTCTAACATACTTTTCCGGAAATAATTGAGTAATGTTCGGAAAACTATAATGAGACCTTATTTGGAAATTTGATCCCCTTAACGCTTTCTTACTTATCTTATGAGCAAGGTTCTAAATAATCAGCCATTTGAATTGAATAAGTGAGGCTTTGCCGATAGAAAGATTTGCATGTGACAGAGATCCCAATTGCGTGTATCCGGTTAAGCAAGCCTTGCCACCAGCTTCCACCCAGACAAAAAAAGTGAGCGCCTAGCACGAAAGGTTGCTTTACTAAGTAAGATAACGTTAGTGGTTTAGTTTGTTTGATTGCTCGTTAGTTTCGTTGTTAATAAGGGGCGGAGCTTGAAGTGAGCCTAGAGTAGCAGCGCAACCTATTACGTTTTTCAGGCCCATTTTCTATTATATTCTATTAGTAAAGCGCTAGCGCCTCTTTAGAGTCAGGATATTCTGCTATCAATAAAACCGAGAGAAACAAAAAACCAATGCCTTTCGTATAAATCAAGACTTGTAGCTTGATTCTTAACTCATTCCATACCGGTAGAGATGGGCAAACCGGGTTCAAAGTGGAACCGGAACCGATCCGGAAATGGTTTCAAGGATAGGGCGGGTTCGGTGGAACTGCTAGAGTTGGGTCCAAACGGCTAGATCTTGAAAAAAATGGATCCAACGGTTAGAACCGGTTTGTTTGGACCGGGTTGGAACCGGTATCGGGTAGGAACCGGTATAAAAATGCAAATCTGGAACCGGGTAGAAACCTCCGGTTTTAATAGGGTAGGAACCGTTTCTTAGGGGTACCGGTTCCGAACACGGTTTTTTTCCCCATCTCTACATACCAGGAAGAATTGCAAGTGATAATCTTCCTATTTCTTTCTCAATGAAAGCAGACAATTGTGGTTTTATTTTGAGTGTTTGTATTTATTTTGGTAATTTGGTTCAAGATTCGGTTTTTCCTGTTTTAAGCTAATCAAGCCGCTGAACCACGGTCTTGCAGCGGTTTCAACATTTCGCTATCTTTGTTTAGACATTCAAAATAACATTGGCTTCCGTCTCGTAAATCACTAATTTTAACAAAAATTGATCTATATTCGCATTTCCTGGTGGTATTATAGCTTCCCAAGCGCCTGGCTTTCTTTTTGGGTTCCTAAAGGCAGAGTAGCTAGCATCAAGTAGGGTATGGGATAGAGTTCGAGTGAGGCATCAACCATAGTCCAAAAAGAATATCTGGTTTTCAAAAGCAAATGAGCCCACAAATATATTGGTGGGGTTAATGCCAAGGTATTCAAAACACAGCAAGTCATGGCACCAAACTGACAACAAAACTCTAACAAATATCTAAAAACAAAAATTAGAATTCGAATAGATTAATCAAAAAAGTACAATCCTAAAAAAATCGTTAAAAACTACAAAACCTTAAAAACGCAATAACAAGAAGAAATTTAAATGTTAGCATTTATGATGCAGGTTTCTGTTTCTTTGGCACACGATAGGCTCCAACCACACACGCATGGTCTCGCTCAAAGGGTTCGAGAGTTACTTGCTCCATAGGTTTGAACTGCTCCGCCTGAAGCTTCTTGACTTCTGAAGCAAATACAGCCTCTGCTGGAACTGTAGAATCTATACAGTTTGCCTATTGAATTTGCAAGAAAGGTGTTTGAATTGTCAAGATAAACAGAAGTAAAGTTCTGAAAGAATAACTAAGATGAGAATCATCATGTTATCAAACCTTAATTGATATGACAAAATAGCCTCCGGTTTTCAAGAAATAAGATGCATTGAGTGCTAGAATCCTGGCCTGCAAACACGAGAAACAATAAAACCCATTATGTAGGTCATTTCGTAAAGAATACAAAGTGTCAGACACAGGAAAATAATCAAAATTGCAAGTTATATAATTAGGAAAATAATCAAGAAAGCCAGTGAATAATCAACTAAAATGCCCCCTCAAACAAAATATGCCGAGGTAATCTCAAAAAAAAACTTTTTTTCCCGTAAAAAGGCAAATTGGATTTTAATAGTCCAAAGCTTTAGGAATTGACCCATACAGGTCCCAACTATGCAAATTGCCAATATCGGTCTCTATTTTCACGCTATTTTCTTTTGGTGGGCCTCCGTTAAAAGAAAATTAACACGGATCTTTTAGGGCTTTTGATCATAATAAGAATATAAATCGAATCATGTATAACTTACTTTGAAACGTTGCTTCAAATGATGAAACGGTTCTTCAAACAGGTGTTTAAACTTACAATTGATCAAGGCAATCATTATTATCATCATTTGAAGCAACGTTTTGATATAAGTTATACATAATTTGACTCATATTCTCATCACGATCAAAAGCCCTTAAAGATCCGTTTAAAATTTGAAAAAATTTAATGACGTTAACTTTTTTTTCTAACAAAGGTCCACCAGAAGAAAATAGTGTGAAAGTAGGGACCCTTATTGGCGATTTTCAAATATGGGACAGATAGAGGCCAACTCCTAAACTTTAGGTTATAAAAATCCAATTTCCTCCCTAAGAATAACAGAAAGTTATCCTAATTTTTTAATTCTTAAATCAATTATTAACAATTGCTATAAAAAAAAGTGGGTATAACAAAAAAACATGTTTTGTACTTTTTTCCAAATTTTCGAATTTTTTTAAAAATTTATAACTTTTTCATAAAACAATTTTTTTTAAAATAATCAGAACATAAAATTGAACTTTTATTCTCGTTAATTTAAAAATAGTGTTGATATACCAAATAATTAAACGGTTTTTGTAATGTACTACATTTTTGGGATGTATTTTTTTCTGTTACATTTTAATGTGCTTAATTACAGTAAAATTCAATACACTTTTCACAAAATTCAATACATATTTTAAAAATACAATACGAAAGACTTTGATTTTATAGTGTCATTTATAAATATTCAAAAAAACAACAATCTTGAAAATAGTCAACAAAAATATTATATCCAAATTACCTTCCTTTTTTTCTACCATATCACATGTCAAAATCTCATTATTTTCTGCCCCCAGAAATGATTTTATTACTAAAACCTATGTGTGTATAAAAGTGAATTGTTGCTAAAAAAAATCCCATTTAAATACATCATTCACCTGAAGGCAAGAGACAATTTAAGCTTCCTTTTTGTATACCAAATCATTTAGAACCGCCATAAAAGTACCAAGTGTAGATGCCAAACTTGGTTTCGTAAAATAATAATGTAATTATGCTAGCAATACTTTTAAAAGGTAATTTTAAAAAAATCAATAGCAAAAAGACCATCAGAGACTCGGTTTTTGCATCATCCATGATGTACTGAAGGGGAATCCGAGTAGTAGCTCATCATATGATACAACGCAAGGAACTAAAGATAGAAAAATAAACAGCCAAGACTCAACAAGACGAAAAAACAATGCTCACGTAGAAAATTTGAAGACTACCAACAAATGTAAAACTTAAAATAACAAGACCATCAGAACATCAGTTTTTGCATCATCCTGAAAGTCCTGAAGGGAAATTCAAGTAGGCTCATCATACGATACAATGCTAGAGAAAAAACTTGCTTAAATTTTGTAACTTAATAATTAAACAGCTAAAAATCAACAAAAAAAATGATAAAACAATACAACACGCACCCAGTGTAATCCCACTTTTTGAGTATTGCTAGCAAATGTAAGTTAAAAATTTGTGCATTGAGCTACAGTTATATACTCACAACACTAAATATATTGCTAAAAAACTTAAAAACAACATTACAATCAAGCAAAAATGTTGAAAACCTTGTGGGAAACAAAAGATAATGAGGTAAATGCACAGCAAACCTGATCAGGTTGAGCAACATCAGAAAATATGACATCAACCATGGCAACAAGCATCCTGTATTTAGCTGGATGTCTTGCATCTTCAATAATAGGAATCACATTTGTTCGCTTTTTAGCCATGTTCACCAAATCCCTTCCACTTCTATGAGAAAATTCAACAGCATACACAACTCCAGTCTAACAGCACCAACAAAAAACATCATAGTTAACTACTTAACTACTTAAATTAAAAGAAGCATACGTAACAGCTTAAATAATGAAACATACAGAATTTACTAAAAAACAAAATTACTAGAGAAATTCCTTACTGGTCCAACAAGATCAGAGACATGAGAAACAGTGGTGCCCGATGCAGCTCCAAGGTAAAGCACACGAGACCCAGGTTTCTAAACACAAAATTTAGATGATAAAACCCCAATTTGCTAACAAGTTTGCTTGTTCAATAATAATAGAAACATACCATCCAAATATTGTCAACCCCACCAAGAACAGCAGCAGCCAACTTTGATCTGAAGGGGTTCCAAACTCTATACTCAGTCTTCGTTCCATCTTCATTCTGATTACAAGACAATCTCAATCATAACTAAAACAACAATTGAAAACCGATTGAAACCAAACCAAGGGAAAAATTCGGTTTTCAGTTTTCAAAAATCTGAACTCGATTTAACTGTATAAACCAATTGAACTGAATATTAAAAATTTATTTATTAGTTTAGTTCATGTTGTGTGTGTGTGTATCACAATAAACCAAACAAGCCATATTTTATTTTTTGTCAGAGAACCTAATAAATTTAAATTTGGTTTCTAATGTTTTAAATAACATCAATTCAGTCCGGTTCAGATTTCAGTTTCAATTAAATTTTCAAAATGAATAAATCAAACTAATGAACATCATGGACGAACATTACCGCTATCTCAGAAGATAAAGACAACCAAATTTATAACTTATGGACCAAAATCATTCAGACTTTCAACTACAAGTCTAAAATTGGCTTAAATTTTGTTTTAGCCTGTACCTGCACAGATATCCTCTTCTCGTTATACACAGCTTCTCCAGGGACCATGTTCTTAGTGCAAAGAGCATCTTCCTTTCCTTTAGCAATAAACACACCATCGTGTCTATGTGGTTCAACTATAACCTTACTCCCACCCTTCATTCCGCCACCCCTACCACCACGTCCTCCTCTGCCGCCGCCACGGCCTCTACCACCGCCTCTTCCACCACCGCTTCTTCCACCACCACCTCTTCCGCCACTTCTTCCGCCGCTGAATCCTCCGCCTCTACCTCCGCCATCTCCACGGCCACCCCTAAAACCGCCACCTCCACCACGCCCTGTGAATCAAACTATCAGAAACGCGTTTACTATATAAAAAAAATATGTGAATTTGATGCGCATACCTCCTCTGATGGGAGCTCTCATGTTTGGTGTTTGCTAGGATTTACGAGTGGATTACAGGTTTAGATGTTATTGGTCTCTAGGGTTTATGATAGCAGAGGCGCTTTAAAAGATCTAGGGTTTCGTTCCCCATTTCCGGCTCTAACGTATTTCACAAAAGAGTTTCATTCTTGTGGGCCGGTAAACTTGGGCCGCACACAATTGATCCGTCTTTTCTCATGTATTAATAAATTCCATGGCTCCAATTCTGATATTATGTTTTTCACATATTCAATTGCATCAAGAAAAAGGTATTTTACAATGAGGAACAACTTCCATGTAAAACAAGAATAATCGGAGGAGTAATAAAAGAAGGCATATATCAGAGATATATATGGAGAGGATTAGAATAAATATTTAAATTCCAGTACCCCCTCAAGTTGGAGCATGGAAATCACGAGTGTCCAACTTGCCAAGTAAAACTTTCAACTGATGTGTTCCCAATCCTTTTGTGAGTAGATCAGCAATCTGCATGGTAGTGTCTATAGAAAGTGGTTGGATTTTTTTTGAGCTCCACCTTTTTAACGAATAAAATGACAATCCATCTCAACGTGTTTGGTTTTTTCATGAAAAACTGGGTTATTGGCAATGTGGTGGGCAGCTTAGTTATCACAAAACAAAGGTTTAAGTGTGACTGATTGAACGTTTATTTCGGTGAGAAGCCTTCTTCACCAGATGACCTCACTAACTGTGGATGCCATGGATCGGTACTCAGCTTTAGCAAAAGACCGTGAGACTACAGATTGCTTTTTTGTTTCCCAAAAAATTGGGGCACCACCAAGGAGTAATAAGTACCCGGTTCATGACCGCCGCGTGTAGGGGCATCCAAGCCAATCTGAATCACAATATGCTGTGAGAATGTAACCCCCAGTTACTATTCAACCATTTTCCAATAATATCAGAGTTGGTCCCAGAAATTTCTTATTTTCAAAACCATGTTTGACCTTCTTTATTTAATAATATTAAACAAAGTTTAACGTAAACGTAAAAGTAAACGTGTCACACATTTTACAATACTTATTTACATATGTTTAAACCAAAATTTTAAACGTTTGCAACAAGGTTTGTTTGTTCAATTCCCTGTCCACCTTGATCCTTATAGCCAGGTCCATCATGTTTGACCTACAAACATCACACAATAATTCCCATTAGTTCATAAGAACTAAGTAAGTAAACCCCAATGGTTTTGCACAACAAAATGTAAAAATACATTTTTTTTCACAATCAATCTTCAAACTGAGTCATTTCTATTCGAGTTGACTCTCACAATATAATAATATAATATTACCAATCATCAACTATTGCTCACAATAATTTAATCAAAATTACACTATGGTGTTCACATTCATGTACTTCCACCATAGCTATTTGTCAGCACCTCTGACTATTCACACATTTGTGGTATCATAATTAGTTCAAGTCTTGAGATGTTCACCCACCGGTACTTCCATCTAAGACAAATTGCTAGCACCTCTAGCTATCCACCATTGTGGAGTCATAAATAATTCAAGTCTTAAGATGTTCACCCACCGGTACTTCCATTTAAGACAATTGCTAGCACCTCTAGCTATTCATCATTGTGGAGTCATGAATATATTAAGTCTTAAGATGTTCACCCACCGGTACTTCCATCTAAGACAGTTGCTAGCACCTCTAGCTATCCACCATTGTGGAGTCATGAATATATTAAGTCTTAAGATGTTCACCCACCGGTACTTCCATCTAAGACAGTTGCTAGCACCTCTAGCTATCCACACATTATGGAGTCATTATTTCAATCAAATTATTATGATGTTCACCCACCGGTACTTCCATCATACCATTCCCACACTTTCATTTACCAAGGTATTGGATTTATCATAGGTTGTTGAATTTTTATTGTTCAACCTTCCCCTATCACCAATACCATATCAATCATACAATCTATTCAACAACAAGTTCAATGTTCATTATGTGATGTCATAGTTGTGGGATTACTTACCTTGATCAGATAAGGAATTAGCAACTGCAGGCTCCTTTCCTGCTCTATGACTAATTGTTTGACTTCCACTACCACCACCTAGTTGCAAAATACATATACAACTAGTTTCAACACTTATAGCATATACAATCAAGTTTAACACACTTGATTGTTCTGACTTGCTCAAAGTCAATTTATCACATAACTGACTCTATCTTACTACATTTAGCAAGTTTTAGTCAATTATTACAATTAATCATATTTCATGCCTCCCTTAGCATTTTATCAAATAATTGATGTTCAATTATATTAGTTACGAACTTTAATCGCTTTTATTATTCAAAAATTCATTTATGATCATAACTGTTAATAATTTTAACATCAATTCATCACCATCATTATTTAACCTATGGATCATAATCCATATTTCATTTAGAATCATATTCAACCCACCCTACTAGTTATCACACCATGATATGGGTTTCATAACAACCGGACATTATACCGTTTTTAAAACTAAGATTTCACCATCAAAATATCAAGTTCTTCGTTTCTAACAATCCCTAGTTATCAACTAGGCAATAATCAATACCCATAATCATAGTAATACATTCAAAATTGAATTTAATCCACACAATATTAAACTAGTAGGATAAAACAAATCGTTACCCAATCGAACGGATGTTTAGTCGCAAAACCACGATCTGATGTTGCAGAATCAATCCTTGGTACGATCCGAATGTTTAGCTGGCTTCAAATATGAGTTTGAAACTCAAAATTTCGTATGTGGGTGTTTAGAACTCGAAAGAAAGAAATTATCATCTTTTTGCTTGAAATATGATGAATTTGAGGTGTTTCTAAACCGCCTCAGTCGTCGCGTACCGTGAAGGAGGGCTCAAAAGCTCTTCGCGTACCGCCAAGAAATCCGGAGTCCTCAGATATTTTTGGTCCTTCGCGTACCGCGAAGGAACCTCAGAATCACCCTGGCGTACCGCGAAGAGTCCCAAAACACAATATCTTTGAAATTTTCTTTGTTTCGCGATTCCGGACAATCCGTAACTCCGTTTCGCGCACGGTTTTCTCCCACGTTCATAATTTCTCACATATTTTCAAATTACAACAATCACAATCGTTCAATTAACGATTATTTCAAATATATTTCATTATTAAAAACTGGTTGTTACAAATCTCCCCTCCTTACAAAGGTTTCGTCCCCGAAACCGATTAAACCTCAAAAAGGAAAGGATAATACTTTCTCATTTCATTTTCTGACTCACACGTGGCTTCAGAACCGGTTCTATTTTTCCACTGAACCTTCACCTGGCTCAATGATTTATTTCTAAGTTACTTGACTTTTCGGTCAAGTATTGCCACTGGCTTTTCCACATAATTTAACTTGTCATCAATTTCTATATCTTCCAGTAGTACATACGAATATTTATCTGCTAGACATTTTCGTAAGTAAGAAACGTGGAACGTATTATGAATTCCACTTAACTCCTCAGGTAGCTCCAGGCGATTAACAACTTCACCAACACGAGCTACGATTTTAAATGGTCCAATAAAGCGTGGACTTAGCTTTCCTCACTTACGAAAACGTATAACACCTTTCCATGGTGAGACTTTTAACAACACAAAATCTCCCACCTAGAATCCAATTGGCCTTTTACGCTTATCAGCGTATGATTTTCTGACGGTCTTGAGTCGCCTTCATATGGGCACGAATTTGATCTATCCGTTCATTGGTGGCTTTAACTACATTTTTGTGTGCGAGTTCACGCTGCCCAACTTCTCCCCAACAAACGGGAGTTCGACATTTCCTCCCATAAAGCATTTCATAAGGAGGCATTCCAATACTGGAATGGTAACTATTATTATACGAAAACTCTGCCAAAGGAAGGTAATCGTCCCAACTACCCCCAAAGTCAATAATGCATGCTTGTAACATATCCTCCAAGGTCTGAATGATTCTTTCACTTTGTCCATTAGTCTGAGGATGATATGCAGCGCTTAACAACAATTTTGTTCCTAATTCTTCCTGAAAATTTCTCCAAAATCGAGTATCTCGAACAGAGATAATGGTTACAAGCACACCATGACGAGACACCACCTCCCGTACATATATTTCTGCCATTTTATCAGAAGAATAGGTTTCACAAATGGGCAAGAAATCAGCACTCTTAGTCAACCTATCCACAATGACCCAAATCGTATCAAATCCCTTCCTTGTCTTAGGAAGCTTAGTAATCAAGTCCATTGTGATATGTTCCCATTTCCATATTGGAATTTCCAATGGTTGCAACTTACCATAAGGTTTCTGGTGCTCTGCTTTTACCTGCATACAAGTCAAACATTTCGCCACATGCTTAACAATATCTCGTTTCATACCTGGCTACCAATAGTTTACCCGCAGGTCACTATACATTTTAGTAGCCCAGGATGAATTGAGTATTTCGATTTGTGCGCTTCATCCAACAATACAGACTTAAGTGGACAAGTGGGAGGTATCCACACTCGACCCCACCTAGTCTTTATACCACGATTATCTTCATCCAGGTTATGAACTTGCCCTTTACTTCTATCACGTTTCCAATTTTCTTCCTTTAAAGCTTCAGTCTGGGCTTCCTTGATCTGCTCAATTAGCCCTGAAGTAATCACAAGCTGCATAACTTTCACTTTGATTGGTTCACACTCTTCTTTTCTACTTAAGGCATCCGCCACCACATTTGCTTTACCAGGATGATAAAGGATTTCACAATCATTATCCTTGAGTAATTCCAGCCATCGTCTTTGCCTCATATTCAATTCCTTCTGAGTGAAGAAATATTTCAAACTCTTATGATCAGTGTAAATAGTACACTTTACACTGTACAAATAATGCCTCCGGATTTTTAAGGCAAATACGACTGCTGCAAGTTCTAAATCATGAATAGGATAATTGATTTCATGGGTTTTTAGTTGTGTCGAGGCATAAGCAATCACCTTGCCTCGTTGCATAAGAACACAACCTAGACCAAGATAAGAAGCATCAGAATACACCATAAAATCATTAGGGCCATCTGGTAATGTTAATACCGGTGCCTAAGTTAATTTTGACTTTAATTCTTGAAATGCTTTCTCTTGGTCATCACCTCACACAAACTTAACATTCTTTCTTGTAAGTTTGGTTAAAGATGAAGCAATCTTGGCAAAGTCTTGAATAAATTTACGATAATAACCAGCTAAGCCAAGAAAACTTCTGACATCAGTTGGATTTTTAGGTAGACTCCAATTGGTTACCGCTTGAATTTTAGAAGGATCAACAAGAATGCCATCTGCATTTATCACATGCCCAAGAAATTGGACTTCATGCAGTAAGAAAGCACATTTAGAAAATTTGGCATATAATTTCTCCCTACGGAGAGTTTCAAGTACCTCCCGCAAGTGATAAGCATGATCACCTTCATTTTTGGAATAAACCAGAATATCATCAATAAAGACGATAAAAGATCGATCCAACGTGGGACGACACACCCGATTCATCAAGTCCATGAATGCAGCTGGTGCATTAGTCAGTCTAAAAGACATGACAAGAAATTCGTAATGACCGAATCGGGTTCGAAATGTTTTTTTAGGAATATCTTCTTCCCTAACCTTAATTTGATGGTAACCCGACCTAAGATCAATTTTAGAGAACCAAGAAGCCCCTTGTAACTGATCAAAAAGATCATCAATCCGAGGTAATGGATATTTGTTTTTCACCGTCACTTTATTAAGCTCTCGATAATCAATACACATACGAAAACTTCCGTCCTTCTTTTTAACAAAAAGAACAGGAGCACCCCAAGGCGAAATGCTTGGGCGAATAAAACCCTTATCGAGAAGATCTTGCAATTGAGTCATCAATTCTTGCAATTCAGACGGTGCTAAACGATAAGGAGCTTTTGCTATAGGCTTGGCCCCTGGAATAAGATCGATTTTAAATTCAACATCTCTATCTGAGGGTATTCCCGGTAAATCATCCGGAAAGACATCAGGAAAATCCCTAACAATCGGGACATCCTCTAATTTCTTTACTGTCTTCTCAGCATCAATTACATAAGCTAAGAAGGATTAGCCCCCATGATTCATATACTTCATGGCTTTGACCAAAGAACACAAAACAACCACTCCACGTTTTTCTCCTTGAATGGATAATTCATAACCACTTGGGGTTATCAATTGTATAACTTTGCGATTGCAAAGAATATTGGCTTTATATGAAGATAGCCAATCCATTCCAATAACAAAATCAAGCTCCCCTAAGATCATATGGATTAAATCCACAACATAATCCTCATTTTTGATCGTAAGCTTACAATTTCGATAAATATCAAACACAAGGAAACTCTTAGAATCAACCTCTACTTCTAATGGTACAGGCAACTTTTCTATGACAAAAGATGGATGATGCACAAATTTTATAGACACAAAAGATCTATTGGCTCTGGAATCAAATAACACATAAGCAGGTATTGAATTAACAAAGAAGGTACCTGTCACTACATCAAACGTGACTTTAGCCTCCTCTGCAGAAATCTGGAAAGCTCTCCCCTTTGGTTTGGGCGCTTCCGGTTTCTTTCCCGAGCCTTGAGATTTAAACGATTGGCCATCATCATTAATCGGTGCTGCCCTCTTAAGTTCAGGGCACTCACTCCTCCTATGTCCTGGCTTATAACAATTGTAGCACAGGCTTGGAGGACTCAAACACTAGGTTGCCAAATGTCCCGGCTTCCCACATTTTTAACAGACAACAGGTCTAGCACGACACTCACCTGCGTGCATCCTCCCACAGTTGGGACTAGGTTTAGTAAAGACAGGCTTTTTAAACGATTTAACAAACTTTGCCTTTTTGGATGAACCTGTGTCTGTTTCCGCCTTTCGTTTATCTCCCCGATCTTCTTGTCATTTTAACTCCAATTCTCGTTCCCTAGCACAATTAATTAACTCGTTAAGTGTCTCACACTTAGGAGGCGAGAGGAATTCCTGATACTTCGTGTTCAACATAGTATGATACCGGTTTGTCCACATTCTTTCAGTTTGAAGAAGATTCGGACAAAATTTAGCTTTATCGAAGAAAATGGCAGTGATGGTATCAATACTTTCATCTTTTTGCTGTAGACGAAGAAACTCCTCAGCAATACGATCAATAGTGGCTTGAGGACAAAACCACTTCAAGAAAAGTTCATTAAACTGGGCCCACATCAGCCCTTTCATTCCATCTCTGCCTTTTTCCTTCCTCAGCAACTCCCACCAATCTTTGGCACGATCTTTCAACTGATTGCTAGCAAACATGACCTCATCAACCGGGTCACAATGACTAGTTTCAAACGTACTTTCAATATCAGATATCCAACGCTGGCTAATCAAAGGATCTACCTCCCCTTTAAACTCAACTGGCTTACAAGCCATAAACTCTTTAAAAGTAACTTTCTTAGAAGATTGTTTCATCTTCGCTCCGGCTTCAAAATCAGCCAACTCTTGATGAAGGAACTCTTTTAATGAAGACTTAATTTCTTCAATATATGTGGGCAAAGCAGCTTCAAAAGCCTTTGCCGCCTCCTTCTTTACTATTATTTGAGTTTCAGTGAGTTCCACCTTCTCACTGCTACTACTCCCACCATATGTATTTTCATCAGCCATTCGTGGCTGTAATCATATAATTAGACAGTCATTATTATATATCCACAATACTCAATCAATCTGTACTTATACAATATATAATCACCTTACCTAATGTTCAAAATTATGATACAACCTGATTCAATTAAGGAAACGTTCACATCATAAACATCTTATTATACTGGCCAGGTATAATACCATGTTTATCACACGCTCGTGCCCTTAACTTCATCATTTCATTTCATAATTGAGAAGTTCGGTTCACACAATTTATACACACAACCATGTGTACATATGTAGTTCAACACATATATATACTGACATCATACTTCCGGCATAATGATCGAGGCTTGAATCGAATGCTTCATCACATATCAAGAGCATAAGATTTGAGTTCAAGTGTGTTTCTAACACTTGAATCCCTCAAACCATTACTCAGATACCAACTTTGTAACCCCCAGTTACTATTCAACCATTTTCCAATAATATCAGAGTTGGTCCCGGAAATTTCTTATTTTCAAAACCCTATTTAACCTTCTTTATTTAATAATATTAAACAAAGTTTAACGCAAACGTAAACGTGTCACACATTTTACAATACTTATTTACATAAGTAAGTTTAAATCAAAATTTTAAATGTTTGCAACAAGGTTTGTTTGTTCGATTCCCTGTCCACCTCGATCCTTATAGCCAGGTACATCATGTTTGACCTACAAACATCACACAATAATTCCCATTAGTTCATTAGAACTAAGTAAGTAAACCCCAATGGTTTTGCACAACAAAATGTAAAAATACATTTTTTTTTCAAACTGAGTTATTTCTATTCGAGTTGACTCTCACAATGTAATAATATCATATTACCAATCATGGGCTGTTGCCATACCAGGAGTCTTATTGCCTGATCCATTCAGATGAGAATCCATTGGATTTTCTTGTGATATGGATGCTCCAAATATATGATCAAGAAGTCTAGATGGACTTGACATCTAGATCTAATCTTCTTTTCCATGGGTAAGAGATTTGTCAAGGAGAGTGGGGGGCTTTTAGAAAGAGCAGATATGTCCTTGGGAGAGAGGACTACCATCTGAGTGTCAAATGACATTTCAGTGGTTAGTGAGGGTTCACTTTGGAATACAACATCATCCTGTTGAGAGGATTGATGAGGAGCTGGATGGGGAAGAGATTCTTGATTCATCTGTGAGGATGGAACATATGTATCCATGTATCCAGTAGGAACACAGACATGTTCAGGGATCTCATCTTCCTAAACAAACTTTTTGGGCTTCTTAGGCTTAAGAGTTTTTGGGAAAAATTTTCTTATGGCCGGTACCTGTATAGGTGTGAAAAAGAGGTGGATGTGGGTTCACTGAAGATGGGTGTTTCCTCAGTGTCATCCATGTTAGTCAATGTCCTTCATAGTACTATCAGGAGCAATGTGACAAACTTAAAACACAGCAGGGACTTGGGACGTTTCTGGTAATGCACCAGATGATCAAAGATAAATTAACATATTTATTGAGACATTTCTCCGTAACTTTTTGACCTTGAGAAAGATACTGTAAAAACATGTGATACGTAGAGCAGAAGAAATTTTATGCACACTCATGTTTTTCAGGTTAACCTTATAGTCACATTTATTAAAAAAAACAGTATGAAGAAGAAGTGAGAAAGTCAAAAACTTCATGATCATTTTTGAGATTATGATCACAGAGCAATTAGAGAAGAAGAGAAAGTTTAACGCTTACACACCGTGACAAGAAGACATGTTCATGCACACCTTGAAGTACAGACGAAGCTTTGTGAGGAATGAAGAGTGGTCCGAAGCCGTTACACCATCATCATAAGCTTGAAGCTTAGAGAAAATCAGTGTAAGTGCTCCGTGCCAAGCGACATGCCTGACAAGTGATTGTCCGTAACCATGAGCATTACTTAGAACGTTTGAAGGTGATGAAAGATTTCTTGATAATCAGATGATCAAGAAAGCTTAGGTAGATTAATGGTGAGAGAAATATGAGAGGTTAAGATGGTTATTGTTGATTTAAATAAGATTATTGGTCATTTAGACAAAGGGAAATATTTTCTCGAGCCGTGAGAGTCAGCATTGAGAATCGAATCTTGCAGGGAGATTGACAACTGTCACATTAGGTGCAAGGCTCAAGAATTTGTTTTCATATCGGAAGAACCTTATCCTCGGAAGCAAGTTAAGTGATCAGCTTAGAGGTTTCGGAAGGAAAATGGATCATCAGAAGGAAAAGGAACCACAAATGGTTTTAGATTGTTACAATGGAAGGTTTTAACATCGGATAGATATGAAGTAGTGACAACATTACCATTGATCCTATCCGTGTGTTGAGATAACCACTGAAAGAGATCAAGATTTCTTTAGCAGTGATTTATCAAATATCCATTGTTAGGACAATTTATGAAAATTATCCTTTTATATGTATGTGTAATAAGTTTAATAAACATAATCTTAACCATGTTTATTAACTCATATTTATCATTCCCAATTTGGCCACAAACTTAGAAAAAGTTGAGGAGTCCAAGGGCTAGGTAAATATGTCAGCTATATGGTCACTTGTAGAGACATGTTCTGGAACAATTAGTCCCTTTTCAAAACAGTCTCTAATGAAGTGATGCCTTATTTCAATGTGTTTGGTTTTAGAGTGGTAGACATGATTCTTTATTATGTTTTTGGCAGCTTCGCTGTCTATTAGGAGAGGTGTCTTTAGTTCAGTTATTCGAAAATCTAGCAGTTGGTATTACAACCAAAGAATTTGGGCAGTGCAATGGGCTACTGCAATGTACTCAGCTTTAGCAGTTGAATTTGACACTGATGTTTGCTTCTTGCTCTGCCATGACACTAAGCAACCTGCAAAGAACTGACATCCTCTTGAAGTAGACTTTCTGGTGAGCGAGCATCCATCATAATCATTGTCTGAAAAACCAACAAGCTTACAAAGTTGATTAGCAGGATACCAAATACCTAGCACAGGAGTACCTTTGAGATATTTGAGTATCCTCTTCACAAATGAAAGATGGGATTGTTTGGGGGCAGACTGGTATCTTGCATAGACACATGTTGCATACATAATGTCTGGCCTTGATGCAGTGAGATACATCAGAGAACCAATCATGCACCTGTAGAGAGTTTGATCTACAGGTTCACCATTTTTGTCCGGACATATTCCTGGACTTGTTGCCATGGGAGTAGAAATTATTTTGCAATCATTCATATCAAATTTATTTAGAAGATCTTTTACATATTTAGATTGATGAATGAAAGTCCCATTTGGGGTTTGTTTGACTTGGAGTCCCAAAAATGTTTTTAGTTCACTTCAAACACTCATTTCAAACTTAGAGGTCATTAATTTAGAGAATTGCACACATGGAAGGTTTTGTTGATCCAAAAATGATGTCATCAACATAGATTTGGACCAGCAAAAGTTCCTTAATAACCCTTTTGATGAACAAGGTCTTATCAATGGTTCCCCGAGAAAATTTATTAGAAAGATGAAACTGAGAAAGAGTGTCATACCATGCTCTTGGTGCTTGTTTCAGACCATAAAGTGCCTTGTCTAGTTTGTACACCCAATCAGGATGATGAACATCATCAATTCCTGGAGGTTGACACACATAAACTTCCTCCTTTATTGTCCCATACAGGAATGCACTTTTTATGTCCATTTGGTATACCTTTATGTTATGGGAGATGGCAAATGCTAGGAAGAGTCTAATAGCTTCCAATCTTGCCACAGGAGCAAAGGTTTCATCATAGTCGATACCTTCCTCTTGGCAGTAACCTTGTACCACTAATCGGGCTTTATTTTTTATTACAATGCCTATGTCATCTGTTTTGTTTCTGAACACCCATCTGGTTCCTATGGGATATTTTCCAGCTGGCAAGGGACAGAGAGTCCAAACATTTTGCCTTTTGAACTGTAGAAGTTCGTCTTGCATAGCCTCTACCCAATTATTGTCTTTGAGAGCCTCCTGATATTTAGAGGGCTAAATTTGGGATAAGAAGGCAGCATGAAGGCAAAAGCTTGAAATCTAGCTCCTAGTTTGAACTCCTTTATTTAAATCACCTAAGATTTGTTCTAGAGGATGATTTTTGTTGAAAGGAATGATGTCCAAACAATTATTTGAGGAGGCACCATCAGAAGAAGGTGAGTTTTCAATGGGGCCTAGAGAGTTTTTTGAAGGAGAGATATGAGTATGTTCAGGAATATCTATGGGCATATTATCCAAAGCTGGAGATGTAGGAGTAGATATTTGATTGTCTTGGTTTTGAGAATTTGTTTCTTGAGTATTTATTTGATAAGAAGGAAAGGAGGAAAAGAATTTAGAGACAGAACATTCCTCAAGAGAGGATAGATCTTCAGAAGTTTGACATGATTCTGAAGAAGGTGGAGAAGAGGAGATAGGAGGGATGAGGGTGAAGCTTTCAAGATCAAAGAGATCATCAGGAGTAGAAGGGAAAGATGAGGTTGATGCTGATTCATTGAATTTGACATCAATAGATTCCTCAACAATTTTGGTCCTAAGATTGAAAGCTCGGTATGCCTTAGATGTCTGAGAGTATCCAACAAAGTATCCAGAGTCAACTTTAGCAGCAAACTTGGATAAGGAGTCCTTTGTGTTCAAAATGAAACACGGACATCCAAAGACTTTGAAGAAGGAAATAAGAGGCTTTATGTTATAAAGGATTTCATAGGCAGTTTTGTTATGTCTCGTTACAATGTGAACTCTGTTTAAGACATAGCAAGCAGTGTTTACTGCCTCAGCCTAGAAGGATAAAGGTAATCCTGAGTCTGCAAGCATGTTTCTTGCAGCTTCAATTAGTGTCCTGTTCTTTCTTTCTACAACTCCATTCTGAGCAGGTGTTCTAGGAGCACTATATTGTCTAAGGATTCCTTAGAGATACAGAATTTATCAAGAACTTGATTCTTGAACTCTGTGCCATTGTCACTCCTTATTATCTTAACAGGGAGACTAAATTGTCTTTCAAGATGAGTGATAAGAGCAATTATTTTATCAGAAGTCTCGTCTTTGCTGAACAGGAAGAAGGTCCAGCAAAATCTTGAGTAATCATCCACAACAACTAAACAATATCTTTTTCTTGCCAAACTGGCTACCTTCACTGGACCAAATAGATCCATATGAAGCAGATTAAGACAGTTAGTTGTTTTGGATTCCTCAATAGACTTATGTGAAGTTTTATGTTGCTTTCCCTTTAAGCAAGATTCACATTGACCTTCAAAGTGAAATTCTTTGGAAGGCAATCCTCTTACTAAAGAAAGGGGGAAAGCTTATGAAGAGTTTGGTGATTAAGGTGACTGAGTCTTCTGTGCCAAAGAGCAGTTTCAGAAGATGATGCTTTGGCTATCAAACATGTAGGAGGAGATGTATGAGAATTAGTAGTCATATCTACAATATAGACATTTCCACTTCTTTTAGCCGTTAGCAGAGTATGTTGATCAATTAAGATCTTTATTTTTGAATTTATTTTTGGAGAGATAATTTTACAACTGTCTTTAGTGAAAAACGAATTGAAATTTTTGTCAGCTAGTTGAGAAACACTCAAGAGATTAAACTTGAGATTTTCAACTAAGCTAACATCCTTGAATTGCAAATTTCCACTTAGGACAGAACTAGACCCCACTATCCAACCTTTTGCATTATTTCTAAAGGAAACAGATCCTCCATTCTTTGGAATGAAATTATTCAAAATGGATCTACATCCTGTCATGTGCCTAGATCCTCCACTATCCACATACCAGAGATGATTTTGGTTTGAAGATGGTTTCTGCACATGAGGATCAAATACAATAGGTTAGACATGGGATTTTTATTATTATTATTATTTTTATTTTTTTTATTTATTTATTTTGCTGTGTATCATTCATCAACTTCTGCATCACTAATAACAGATGTTGTTGATTCTGATGTAGGATATTGATTTGTGAATCCACGGGAGAAGTGTTACCAACATTATGAGAGTAAGAAACTGGGTTCACTATAGAGTAAGGAGGTGGTGTTCCCAAAATAGAAGGTCTAGAAATTGCAGCCGAGGAAGGAGGTGAGATGAACGAAGAATGGGGGTTTGGTCCAGCAAATTGTTTACTTGCTGTTCTTACCTTCTTCATCCTATTAGGGAGGTTCCCTTTGGATGAAGAGGCATGTTCAGCTTTCAACTTATTAGCCTTCAATCTAGCTTTCTCCAAGGGTGTTTTTGTTCTGTAGTCTTCAGTTGCATGATTGTACTTAAAACATTTTAAGCAGGAGGGAGAAAGAGATGAATAATTTGGAATGAAAGGCTTGTTTACCTTCATTATGGGGTAAGGAGGATGAGGATGGGAAGGAGGAAACCGGATATCAACCATAGGTCCTTTTCCTTTTTCAAGATTGGACTTGATGTTAGAAGAGGAACCCAATTTTGTTGTTTCTTCTGAACTATGAGTAGAGCTCATATCAGGAGCAATCTCATCTTGTTCTGAAGAATTATTGTATTGAACCAAGTTCAAATGAGGTTTTTCTAGTCTTGTCAGATTTGTGTTTGTGGGGTATACAAACGTAGAAGAATAGTTTGGCTGATACACCAAAGGAGGTGTGTTTGTTATTGGGGGGATTTCATCAGGAAAAAAGGTTGGTGAAATAGGTTCAGGAGTGGTTTCTTCCTTATTATTATCGATTGGGGTATAATCCTCTGGTTGAGCAGTGTGGTTATACCCAATCCCGAATCTTGCTTTGCTGTGAACTTGCTTTTGTAAAAGCATTCTGAATCCTTTGCAAGACTCAACCCACTTTTCATAGCTCACTTGAGTTTGAGATAATTCATCTTTACAAGCATAATATTTTTCTCTTTGTAAGTCAAATAATGCTTGTAAGTTGATTTTCTCAGTTTTTAAAGTGGAGATCTCATTGTTTTTAATTTTTATTAATTTTTCCACTTCAGAATTTTTATTGTCCAGGAGTTGTTCCAACTCCTGATTTTGCTTTTAAAGCAAAATATTGGCTTTCTTTATTTTTGCAAAAGCCTCTATGCATGCATCAGAACATAGTTTTTCTAAGGTGGAAGAAGATACCTTAGCATCAGAAGTGTCTGCTTCAGGTTGATCAGGAGAAATGGAGTCTTCACCAACAGCCATAAGAGCAAATTCTGTTGGTTCAGAAGTGATGAGGGCATAGCCTACATCTTCAGGTAAGCTGCTCCAGTCTATGTACTCTTGACAGAAAAGAGTCGGTTTACTAGATGAGGAAGATTGGATAGCAGCATTTATTTGGGAAGAAGGAGCTGCAACAACTTGAAGTGAAGCAGGAGTGAGCTGGTACATGCTACCATTGGCAGCTTGTACATATTGTTCATTAGTGAAAGGAGAGTTTTGTACAATGTGTGCTGATTCCTGAGGATTGTTGGTCCTTTTAAAAGATGAGGAGGAAGAGGAAGAAGAATAAGGTGCTGAAGAAGTGTGTGAAGGTATGTTTGGAAAAGTCACATATGGTGAAGAGTTAGAATTTGGAGCATTAGTGCATTCCCTGGCAAAACGTCCAGTGCCATGACACCTATAGCATTGGACTTTAGCCTTATTTAGACCGATCTTGGTTTTTCCATGTATACCAGGAAATTTTATTCCCGTCCTCTTGTAGAACTTGTTAGTTCTTATGCTCAGGAGAGCCAGTTGATGAAGAATGTCCATCTCTTCCAAGTCATCACTTGGAACTTGATGAAGATCGTCCATGATAAAACACAGATGGTCAGAAAGGAGAGAATGGTCATCACGAGGAGAAAGAGAAGAGGTGATGCCAGTAGTTATGTCAATGTGTTCATCATAACCCTGATCATTTATCACAGAATTATGACTAAGTAGAGCTGTGTTCCCTTGAACATACTCTTCAGTTGATTTACCATATTTTATTAGTTTTCGTTTATGGTCAATCTCCCGCTCAAAGGTGAGCAACTTACCATGGAGTTGGGTAAGTGAGAGTTTGCCAAAATCTGGTGAAGATCTCATAACTATAGAATAAGTTTCCCATTTTTTAGGAAGATATCTTAAAAATCGATTAAGAACTGAGACAGGAGGGTACACTTGACCAGCTAATTTTAGTTCACTTAAGAGAGAAGTGAACCTTTCAAATTGCCGAGTCAGTGACTCATTATTTACTTGGCAGAAAGTCTCATATTGTTGAGCCAATATTTCTCTAGTGTTGACTACAACATCATCGGTACCACCGAATTGCTCATTCAGAGCATCCCATAAGTCCTTAGCGGACTCGTGGTGAAAAAGACCCGAATAGATTTCATTCGGAAGGGCCATAGCCAGCTGAGCATGTGCCTTGGCATCAAGCTCCAATTTCTGAAAGTCTTCTTCGGTGTAATTCTGAGGATCCTTAGGTACATGGTCTCCAGTCTCCGTGTCCAGGACCATTGGTTTATGTGGTCCGAACATGACAGACTTCCAATATCCTGTATGATTATTAGATAGGAAATGTAACATCCGTC
The DNA here is from genome assembly GCA_009363875.1 of Mikania micrantha. Classification (NCBI taxonomy): domain Eukaryota; kingdom Viridiplantae; phylum Streptophyta; class Magnoliopsida; order Asterales; family Asteraceae; genus Mikania; species Mikania micrantha. The sequence goes on from CM018697.1 coordinate 69,316,710, forward strand.
TCTACCAAATGTTATATTGATGCCTAACCAAAAATGGTGGCTTTGTGGCAGAACCAGTGTTATGGGGATCTAAGGTGAATTTTTATGCCATGTGTTCACAAACAGTTATGAGTAAATCAACAAGTAATGAGTACTCAAGGTAGTTTGTTCGAATGATTTTTTTTGAACACTAAAGAGTTCAAAAATCAAACTTCTGCAGATTTTGAAAAGTAAATGAACACAGAAAACTAAACACCAAGATATCAAAGAGAGCTTTGAATTTTAGACTTGATGGTTAAACCAAGACTAAAGAACACAGCTCTGATACCAATTGTAGAAAATCAGAGACCTTAGGAAAGGCTTTTTAACCAGGAAATGAAGCTTTAGACACTTAGTCAAAGCTTTTGGTATTAGCTCCCTCTAAGGTTTTGCACTTGATTTTAGTTATTTTGGTTGTTTACTTTTCTTGCTTATAAGAAAGAGAGAAGAGAAAAGTAAGAAGGCAACACAAAGAATTGTTCAGAAAAGTGTTGTTGTTCATTCAAGGGATGTTGGGGTATAAATAGCCCCGACATTTAATGTTTCAGGACAAATACATAAAAAGACAAACAGATAAGACTGAAGACACTTTTACAGACACTGTAGCATCAGAATAGTACAAGTATAAAGTCAACTAGGATCTTAAAAGATCTTGAAGTCTTCCGAGGTTCAGATAGTTGTACTGATGATAAGGAGTTATTCTTTCGGAAGTTATTCATAGGAAACTGATTAAGGAATCAATTGTTCTTTTATCGGAAGTTGATGAAAGAAACACTTATTCTTTCATCAGAAGACAATCATTTATTGTTTCATCAGAAGACAATCGTCGGAAGCTTATGTAGATGCTAAAGTCTTCCGAAGTAATGTTTTCTTCCGAAGCTTGTCTTCTGATAGTGTGTTCTGAAGCTTGTCTTCCGATAGTGTCTTCCGAAGTAATGTTTTCTTCCGAAGCTTGTCTTCGGAAGTAATGTTTTCTTCCGAAGCTTGTCTTCCGATAGCGTCTTTCGAAGCTTATCTTCCAAAAGTGTCTTCCGAAGCTTGTCTTAAGATTGTATTTTCCGAAGCAAATGTCTTCCGAAGCAAATGTCTTCCGAAGAGTATATTATCTTTAGAAGCTGATGTCTTTCGAAGTTAATGTCCTGCAACTGTTATTCAATTTGGTTATTTGAGTGGTGGTTTTGCTTCGTCAGTCCTTATTTTTCGAACAAAGGTTTAACACCTTTACGACATGTATAACCTTTGTAATTTTGCTTAAACCCTCATAAATGGTTGATTAAACTAATTTAATGTTAAGCCAACCTTTTGTAATGAGGATAAAAAACGTTAATGATTATCACTCTAACTTAGGTAGCAAACCTAAGTAACTAACGCATCTAATAACTAAAGGGCAAACAAGTACGAAGAAACTAAATTATGACTTAACATGAATACTTATACACAAAAATGCACGATTATTACAGGTTGTTGAGTTACTCTTGATTTCATACACGTGAGCGCGCATATTGCAAACACACGGAATCCAAGAATTCAGGTGAGTTCTCATAACCTCCTTTTAAACCATTTTGTTTTAAACTCGGAGGTGGAACGTGTATACCAATTTAAAATATTATTTTGATAACACATGGGTGACACCTGGATTATCAATATGATATTCATATTATAGAATTATTATTGATTATGGATTGTTATGGTTGATTACATATTCCGTGAGTCATTGTTGGTTGAGTTGACTTCGGTCCTCCGCAATGATTGAGTTACTGTTGATGAGTTGACTAACGTCCTCCTTAGTAATTCCACTGTTGGTTGAGTTGACTGTGGTCCTCTGCAGTGCATGTATTGACACTTATAGGAATATCGTTGATTGAGTTGACTGAGGTCCTTTGCGATGATTCTGCCGTTGGTTGAGTTGACTGATGTCCTCCGCGGTAATTTATATTGATATGATTATGGTGATTATTGATTATTGACTTGATTGTGATTGACTAAGATTGGTTGAATATATGTGGTTGATTGTTTGTGATTATTTGAATTAGTTGATTGTTGGGTTTGTGTTTGTGTGTTGGATTATCTTGCAGGTGCACATGTGGATTTTCTTGGAAAACTATAAACTTTTCTAAACCTTTTGTAAACATTTTTGAAACATAAAAACTTATGATTACTCACCAACTACTTCGTAGTTGACACTTGATTTTCTACATGTTTCAGGAAATGAAGAGAAATAGGTAGAGCATGATAGCTCTACATCTTTTGGACATCATCACGTAGGGTCTTGGACTTAGCTAAAATAACTGAAATTCTGGAGACTAGAGTTTAGTTAGTTTAGCTAAATCTTTTGTGTAATTGATGTAACTAGCTCATATGAGCATGATTTTTGATGTAATTAATTTGGTTGATTAATTGATATGTGATGATTAAATTAGATGCCCACGAGCTTATGAACAATCTACACATCCCTCGTGGTATCCCGACGTTTCCGAACGGGGATGATCTTAGGAAGATGATTTTGGATGAAGCTCATAAGTCTCGTTACTCAATCCATCCGGGAGCTGACAAAATGTATCAAGACCTTAGAGTCTTATACTGGTGGCCTGGAATGAAGAAGGATATTGCTGGGTATGTAGCCAAGTGCCTTAACCGCGCTAAAGTAAAGGCAGAACACCAGCGACCTTCGGGATTGTTAATGCAACCAGAAATACCCATGTGGAAGTGGGAGAATATATCCATGGATTTTATTACCAAACTCCCACGGACCGCAAATGGTAATGATAGTATTTGGGTGATAATTGATAGATTAACCAAGTCGGCTCATTTCTTACCGATACGCGAGACATATCATGTGCGGAAATTAGCTCGTATCTATGTTGATGAGATTGTTAGCCGACATGGAATTCCCTTAAGCATAATATCAGATCGTGCTGCTCACTTCACGGCACGATTTTGGGAATCACTTCATGAAGCTTTTGGAACTAGATTGAATCTTAGCACCGCTTATCATCCTCAAACGGATGGACAGACGGAGCGAACGATTCAGCATTGGAAGATATGTTGAGAGCTTGTGTCATCGATTTCGGTGGCAATTGGGATAGCCGTTTACCATTAGTCGAGTTCTTGTATAACAACAGTTATCACACGAGCATTGGTATGGCGCCGTTTGAAGCTCTTTATGGCAGAAAATGTCGGTCACCTATTTGTTGGACCGAGGTAGGCGAATCGCAGATCACTAGTCACGAGATTATTCAAGAAACGACTGACAATATTCGCCAAATCCGTGATAATCTGTTAGCTGCTCGCAGTGGACAGAAAAGCTACACGGATAAACGACGAAAATCTTTAGAGTTTGAAGTTAACGATATGGTGTTACTTAAAGTATCACCTTGGAAAGGAGTGGTATGATTCGGGAAGAAGGGTAAGCTTGCTCCATGTTATGTTAGCCCTTTTAAGATTCTTGAACAGATCGGGAAGGTTGCCTACAAGTTGGAACTTCCTCCTGAACTTAGTAATGTACTCCTGACGTTTCACGTGTCCAATTTAAGGAAATGCTTAGCTGATCAGGATCTTCAAGTACCATTCGACGATATTTGCGTCGATGAAACTATGCACTTCGTGGAAAACCAGTCAAGATAATGGACCGGGAAGTTAAGAAACTCAAGCGCAGTAGAATTCCAATTGTCAAAGTACGTTAGAAGTCGAAGCGTGGTCCATAATTCACCTGGGAACGAGAAGATCAGATGAAGCTTAAGTATCCACATTTAGTCACTACGGTCACTCCAAGTTGAATTTCGGGACAAAATTCCCTTAACTAGGGGAGACTGTAACATCACTGTATTTCGGGTTGTCCGTACATGTTTAATTGTACTGTTAAGACCTGATATGATGATTGTTAATGATGATTACTATGAATTATTTGATGTTATTATTATTGGTATACATATTGAGAACATATGATGTTATAGCATAAACTATGGGAAGTTTAGTTGAAATACAACTAAACCGAACTAGAGAGTTTATTGCAGATGATATGGATTGTTGGTTTGGAATAGTTGTGGTTTAGGATTCTATAATCAAAGATAGGCAAGTATATAATGATGGTCTATCGAAGAGGTGGTGGGATGGCGGCTGAGGCGGTTGCGACTGACCTCTACGTATGCCCTATACCTAAACCATCTTCGGTTTATCATGATTAAATCAGTGTTGAGGCTTTGGTGAAGAGAATCCGAGGTTTTGGTTTGGGATGGAAAAGTTATAAGTTGGTTATTGTTTGGCTACTAAACATAGTCAAGGACACATGGTCATGGTTTATCGAAATGGTGGTGGGACGGTGGCTGGGTAGGTTGCGACCTACTCCTACATATGCCCTCAAGTTTAAAGTATAAGTTTCAAGTCTATAGCTTTTCAAAGTATTCTAAGTCTCAAGTATAAATTTCAACATAAGTATCATGTTTATGTTTAAAGCATTAAATAACATTTCAATAGTTTTATGAAAATGTTTAACATGCTTCTCAGTCCCGAAGTAAAACAAATAAGTTTGAAAAGGGACAAATGAACTCACCTTATGTCCGAAGTGATTGACTATGTATGATAAGAATGCACGCGCTCTTTGTTTTCTCTTGTTTTGATGTTCACGCTCCTGTATTGATTTCATAAGGTTGTAGTTTATAATTATAAGTTTATAAGAGGTTGTTGTGCGTATAAGTGTTAGTCCTAAAGATGACTAACACTTTAAGATGTTGATCATCATCCGGCCTCGTGTGTTAATCAAGAACTCCTTATCACTTAACCACTTAAGATTTTTAAGCCTTTATGTTATATGTCTTAGTTTCAATGCCTTATTGAATTTCCCCAACACGTTGCTATTAGGTTTCTCTTTTCCCATAAGACTTGATATGTAATTAAATAAATTTCTAACTACTTTAGAAATCTCTATATCCACTTCCATAAAATATATTTCATGTATTCGTTTCAAGATTACTTAAGTGGTTAAATGGTTGTTCATGGGCCGGATAAATGGCTGTTCATGGGCCGGATGATATGAGTTGGGCCAATTACTTTTGTGGCTTTAGGACTTGGGCCGAATAAGGAGGAGTAATTGGGCCGAAAGTTTATGTTGGGCCTAGAAATTGAAGTGGATCGTGGTATGCCATCTAGTTGAATTAAGGGTGTGTAGGCCGGCCTATAGGGCTTCCGGGAGTAATTTGGGCCGAACATGTCACATAGACCTAAAGGAAACGTCATAAGCCGAATTGGGCTTGGGTAATCCGGTTGGAGTATCACATGGCAACCAACCTTCTAGGGTTTTAGGAGTAAGGTTCGGTGGTGTGAAGGGGGTTCGCCACCTTGCATGGTTCGGTTAATCCTATAAAGGTTCGGCTGGGAAAGAGCAAGGGTTCGGCAATCTCAAATGGGTTCGCCTAGGTTCGTCAACATGGGTCTGCATGGGGGTTCGTTCACCCAACCAAGGTTCGTCAATTTGGAAGCAGGGTTCGTGGGCAGTGGGTTGCTTCGCAGTAACAACAGGTTCGTGAGAGGGAAGCAGCCAAGGTTCGTCCCCTTAACCAAAGGTTCGAAGAGGTAGGGTTCGTTTACAAAAATGGTTCGGCAGTCTCAAGAGGGTTCGTGGCTCGATGATTCGGTGGTAAGGGTTCGTGCATGCTGAAAAGGGTTCGGCAATTCGTGGGGGAGGTCGACACTGCAAGGTTCGGCTTAGAGGTTGATGGTTCGGTGGTCCATGGGTTCGGCAGTAACTCACGAACCCTGTTGCACCCTCTCCCTCCTCGTCGAGCCAAGTCGTTCACACCCGATCTCACTTTCCTATTGCCTGGTCCCATCCTCCTTGATGTTCGAATGAAGGTGCAAAGGTCGGCTAGCAATGATTTTACAACAGGTTACATGGGTTGGGTCGATTGTGACCTAAAAACCCTATTTTACTGAACTTTCTCGTGATCATACCTCCGATTTGGCTGGTGGAAATCTTAGATCCGTTGTACTTCTTTGTAGAACTCGTTAAGGGCTTCGCGTGGGCGCAAGAATCACTCGAATCGGCCAAGAAACGAAGAAGTTATGAGAGATTGAAGATGAAACTTGGTGGTTTTTGGTGTTAGCCGGAAATGAGAGAGAGAGAGCAGGATTTTGAATGTATAAATGAAAGAAAGCCTTTCATTTAGGGTTTTTATACCCCATGTGGTGTTCGGGTTTATTTCGGTTGCTCGGTTCGTAGTTTCGTCGCGTATCCGACACGTTACGCGTGTTTTTTATAAATTAAAATAAAAAAAGAGTTTATTTTAACAATTTAGAGGTCATTTATTTCTAGAAATTATTTTAATTTATCGCTGCGTTTATTTGTCTTTCGAATTAAATGGTTTACACGCGTTTTGTTAATTCGTACACGATTTAAATAAACGGTTTAATTTAATTTATTTTATGATGAGTTTCAAAATTGTAAAATAGGAAATATTTTATTTCCTTAATTTATGATTGATCGTATCGTTATTCGTTTTCGTTTCGTCAGAACGCGTCGCCATCGCGCGTATTCGTTCGAATCGTCATTCGAACGAACACGACGATGGTTTGGCTTTCTGATTCTTGTTCTCTACTGTTCAATCATTATTTCAGAACGTTAAACTCTCAGAATCATCTGTACAGATCGTCACCTATACGAATAATTCGTCTGTTTAGCATTCTGAAACGACAACCGTTAAAGTTTTGTTTTGTTTAACCTCACGTACGTTTATACACAATAATATAACATCAAGTATTTACGTTTCAACACTGTTTTGTCTGACATGTTTTCTGACTGTTTAAACCCTAAGGTTTCAGTCAGATTCAGACAATCGCATAATAGTTTCATATTAACCGTAATGTATCAATAGCATAAACATAGTTTCACGTCATGTGTACCTGAGTTACTGTGCAATCTACAGTGCAACTTACTGTTTCGATAACGATTCCGGCACAGATGTTACAGTCTCCCCTTGTTAGGGAAATTTCGTCCCGAAATTTAAATGTTACAATCGGTACGACTTTCTTTGTAACCCGTGGGAAAACTTTGCTTGATGTGATATCCTTACGCTCCCAGATTAAACTATAGGTCGCGTTTGGGATTTCCTACATATAGCCTCAAAGTTTTTGCTAGTCCTATTGCTCATAGTTGTCTTATTGTTATGGCTTGCTTGATCCTTGTATGACTCTAACACCTCATTGTTCAAACCAACCAATGCTATGAGCATCAGCTGTTACAAAATTTTAATGTTAGCTATGGTTTCCTACATAGGTTATGTGCATCAACTAAGAATTCTTTCATTGCTTCTATCGAAATAAAAGAATTCCTAAGTTCCATGGAATACTCATGTAATTATACTAATAAGATTAAGATAAATTTCTTGTTCATACTAGTATCATAATGAAACGAAGTATTACGAGTGAGGAGATACTACATACCAGTACCCGTTGCCGGGTCTTGGCGTGCTGCAGCGGCTCCAATCAGGAATGCCCTCCCACGAGGTGCCGGTGCTCCTTGTTGTACTCTTTTCGGGCAGTCCCTGGAGAAATGACCAAATTCTCCGCTGTTATAGCATCCTCGATTTTGGTTGTTATGATTGCCAAGATTTTGTGGTGGAGGAATTGCTACTGCTGCATTGTTTGTAGCTTGTGTGGCTGGAGCACGACATTGTTGAGTCCGGTGACCTAGTCGGCCACAATTGTTGCATTGCCTGCATTGCACCGTAGTAGGGTGATGAAATTTGCATTGCATACATTGTGGATGCATTCCCACATAGTTTTTGGGTACAGTGGTGGCAGGCACTGCAGGGGCTTGTCTCAGAGGTGTGGCCACTGCATAGTTTCTGATGACCTTTTGCTTCTTTGTTTGATGTTGTTCGGGCTTCTTTGTTGCTGCTTCCTTGGATTTCCCAGTGTCATCTTTCAGAACTCCAGACTTCACCATTACCCCAGTAAGTTTAGCTGAAAGAGCAATGGCTGACTCTAAAGTAGCAGGATTTGCAGCCAACACAATACTCTGTATGCAGGAGGGTAATCCAGCAACATATCTCTCAATCAGCTTTTCCAAAGTTGGCACTATCTCTGGCACCAAAGCTACCAGTTCGTGATAGCGGGTGGTGAAGGTCATATGGTCGGCTCCCTTCATCACGTTGTTCGAGAGTTCAATCTCTAGCTGTTGTAGTTCATGTTTCGGACAGAACTCATTCCTAAGAAGAAGTTTGAATTCTGACCATGGCATTGCCATTGCTTCATCCCTGCCCTTGGCTCTGATCTGAGCATTCCACCACGTCAACGCTCGCTTGCTAAACGAACCAGCTGCATAACGAACTTTGTGGTGTTCCGGACAACTGCTTATGTCCAATGTATTCTCCATTTTTTCCAACCATTGGATCAGTCCAACGGCTCCTTCAACTCCAGTAAAGCTTGGTGGCTTGCATCCTACAAATGACTTGTAGGAGCAGTCTGAAGTGTGGCTAGTGTTTCCACTAGCTTCTCCAGTAGTGTGGCCAGAGTTGTTGCCATGACTTTGGATCCTGTTGATCATCTCCGGGATGATATCCTTCATCTGATTAGTCAGCTGACTGCTCAGTAACGTTGCCAAAGCAATAGTAGTAGGATCCAACACTATAGTTGCAGTCGGGTTTGGAGGAGGACTATGTGGAGGAGGAGGAGGTGGTGGCGGTGAATCTGCTGGTGATGGTGTAGAAGAGTGCGGTGCAGATGTCTGTGTAGTTGGCACCGGGGTCGGTTGTTTTCTAGGCGGCATTCTGATCATAACCAAAAGAATTTGGTTAGTGCAGTGATCGAATGCAGAAAACATAATGCAAACTTAAATCTTAAGTTCTCTACATGAGGGTCCCTAAGTTATAGTCTAGGCCAAACCATTTAAGTACATGACCTATTATTCTCTATAACCCTGAGCTCTGATACCAATCTGTCACACCACGAGCCGGCGGGGTTGGATCGAAGTCCCCGTCGGGCGGAAGGTTCTCGAGGCGCGATATCGTGAGTGATAATCGTGATGATCAGATTGTTTACATAGCATCAATATTAAGAATAACTAGAGCACAACCGAATGATAACTAGGATTACAAAGTTAAATTACATTATCAATGTTATGCAATTTAACTAAGTAAACCTATCAAAAGAATAACATGTTTATATCTTGTACATGTACAAGATATCAAAAGTAATGTTTATCATCAACAAAAGATGTGCTACCCAAAAGTCTACTAGGTCCTCTATCTGAGCAGCCTAGTATGCAAATCCAAAAGTCTGAAGTCTATCCCTGTGCGTCACCTGAGAAAGCATGTAAGACAAACAAAGTCAACACAATGGTTGGTGAGTTCATGTAGTTTTAGTATTTGTAAAATAGCTTTTGCAAACCTTTTAGGTAAAACCTTAACCTCATTAATAACACCTGTATCATCCAACTCGGTATGCTTATATATAGGGCATACCCCTGAGTCGAGCCTACGACCCGCCCAGACGCCGTCCCACCACATACTAAGTCGCATAGGACATTGCTATTAATGATAATTAAGCATTTTTACCTACCCTTCGATTCATTTCTCATCATAGCTTTAGTTTACTGTTTCAAAGTTTACAAGTCTATAGCATTCGTATGTAATAGCTTCAATATTAGTTTAAAAGCATCATGTTTAAAAGTTTATGATATTAGCCCAAAAGCATTCATGCATCCCCTAGGTAACAACCTTAATCTCATTAACACCACTTGTATCATCCAACTCGGTATGCTTATATATAGGGCATACCCCCTGAGTCGAGCCTACAACCCGCCCAGACGCCGTCCCACCACATACTAAGTCGCATAGGACATTGTTGTTAATGATAATTAAGCGTCTTACCTACCCTCCATTTCGTTTATAGCTTTAGCATTATGTTTAAGTTTATAGCATGAGTGGACATTGAGAAATCTCTGTATGGCAAGCACTGAGAGGCCATCAGTCTACTCCTCAAGTCCCGACTATGAAGGTCACCCTATGGCAAGCACTGAGAGACTATAGTTGGTGCCTGATAGTCCCGAACATGAAGAACACCTGAAGGCAAGCACTGAGAGACCAACTATTGTTCTTCAAGTCCCGACTAGGAAGAACACATGAAGGCAAGCACTGAGAGACCAACTATTGTTCTTCCATAGCCAATAGTTTTAGCATTCAAATAGTTTCACAACGGTTAAGGCAAGCACTGAGAGACCAAACCGTTGTTTTAGCATGGCAAGCATATGAGCATACAAAGTTTATAGCATGAGTGAACATTGAGGAATCACTGTATGGCAAGCACTGAGAGACCATCAGTCTAATCCTCAAGTCCCGACTATGAAGGTCACCCTATGGCAAGCACTGAGAGACCATACTAGGTGCCTTCTAGTCCCAACTGTGAATAACACATGAAGGGAAGCACTGAGAGATCAACTATTGTTCTTCCATAGCCAATAGTTTTAGCATTCAAGTTTATAGCATTCTGAGCACTTCAAGCATTTTGAGCATTCAAGCATAGTAAGCATATTGTATTAGCATGTAGCATTGTAGCATTAGTGTTAAGCATTAGCATGCAGCGTTATAGCATTAGCTTGTAGCATTATAGCATTAGTGTTAAGCATTAGCAGGTAGCATTAGTGTATAGCATGAGCTTGTAGCATTAGTGTATACCATTAGCTTGTAGCATTAGTGTATAGCATTAATATGTAGCATTAGTGTATAGCTTTAGCGGGTAGCCTTAGTGTATAGCATTAGTATGTAGCATTAGTGTATAGATTTAGTATTCAAGCTTTAGTATCATGTGTGTGGTTTAAGCATATAGTATATAGTTTAAGCTTCTAGTTTGCAACATAAGCATCATTCCCTAAGTTTAAGCGTATTGTTGTAGCATAAGCATCAAGTCTCATAAGCATCCATCATATGTTTTCAAGTCTCAAGTTTAAAGTATAAGTTTCAAGTCTATAGCTTTTCAAAGTATTCTAAGTCTCAAGTATAAGTTTCAACATAAGTATCATGTTTATGTTTAAAGCATTAAATAACATTTCAATAGTTTTATGAAAATGTGCTTAAACGAGCATTAGATGCTTAAGATAAGTGTTAGAAATCGATTACGAGCGAAATCGAATCGTCGAAATCGAAAAACAATGAAGAGGACTCATCGCGGTACGCGATGGTCCCTCAACAAGAGACTTCGCGGTACGCGGAGAGAACCGGGAGTCGAGACTCCCGAATCCTGTCGCGGTACGCGGCAAACAATTTTGATCGGCCTCCGCGGTACGCGAAGGCCATGCAGATCAAAATTTTTATAAAAACCAACCTCTTTCATTTCAGTCGAACTCTTACACTCTTTCCCCGAACTTCCACTCGTTTTTGCGACTAAAACCCATCTGAAATCCATCTTCAACCTCTGTTAACACCATTAGAATCCATTTCTTGGTGATTTGGAGCTATAGGACCATCAAGGAAAATCGAGGAGCTCTCAATCGACAAGGAAATCGAATCCAGCCATCGTAGCAGCTCTCCACTTCCTGTTTAACTTGAAATCAGTCTTCTAAGAGCTCCTAAGGTAGTCTCATATGTTTATCTTTGGTTAGATTATACATGCAAGGGGATAAAACCCACATGCAACTCCATACGGTTATTGTACACGATATTGTTGGTGATTTGATGAGTATTTGTTGTAGATTTACTGATTTTAGTGTGTAGTAATGTTAGAATCGAGTACTGGTTAAGTTAAGTTTGATTTGGTGACGATTTGGTACACTTGCCATAAAAGGAAACTTTTATGTTGCAAGTCTTGGATTTGTGATGATCTAGACATGTTAGACATGTCTAGATGTTGTTAAATATGTATTGGAGTGTTTAGAAACACATTGGGATATTTGATTTTGTCAAAAACTTGGTTTTGTAGAAACTTGCTAAAAATGGAAACTTTTAAAAATCAAAAGAGGACTTTTGATGTTTTAAAGGCTTTTGATGAACTTTGATTTTTGAAAAATGAGTTTTAAACGGATACTTTCCAAATAAGGAAACTTTATTTGGGCAAAACGGCGTATATGACGATTTATGCGCCGACGATGCATTCTAAGTGTTAAAACATGATTTTATAAACATATTGGAAGTTATTGGTTTTATGAAATGGGATTTCACAACCACACTTTCCTAAATTGGAAACTTTCTAAAAATGGTAACTTATGTGATTAGAGTCATAGGATGCATTTTGGTGTCTTACGTGCATTGAGGCACGTAAACACAACAATCGTGTCACCAACGATTCGTCGAGACAACACAAGTCAACACACACACTCGGTTGAGCACACCGACACTTGGAGTTGTATGGGATACAACACACCACAAAACACATACTCACACATATATGGTTATAGGTGCCTACTAGCAGGATTGCTAGCATTCGCAGATGCGAACACACAAACACACCGGGACTACTAATCAGGTGAGTTCACGACCCCTTTTTACATTTTCTACCTTTGGGGGAGAAAACGTTGCATACAACTGTTTTGAACAACTTACACACTTTTGGTTATTTTTGTACATGCTAATATCGTATATGCATATGTGTGGCATTCATCCACAAAACTGATAAGTCCTCATTAAACACACCTCGAACCGTTAATAGCGCGTAGCGCTCAGCGTGGAAATTCTGAATAGTACTATTTGGGCCTGACAAGCCCCACTGTTGCGAGCCGTATGGCCACCCCGACTGGAGGTCGGAACAGTGCATAATTGACCAAACAACATTTGCCATGTCTTGGATGGATATGGCGGGAGGCAGCATGTTAGCTTCGGTTGCGAACCCGCATATGATATAAAACATATTGACTAGCTATCAATTGATATTGCATTGTATTGAAAAATAGACCTGCAAACTTTACTTTAAACATTTTGATGTTTACTGCTGATTACAAACCTGTGCTCTCACCAACCTTTGTGTTGACTCTTTACTCGCACGTTTTCTCAGGTAATTAAGGCACACGCACCAGGAATAGGATGCTAGGCCGGAGTCGCATGCATCCGTTTAAGTGTCTTAGTTTACTAAACATTGATTATCATTGATATGTTGTGTAATGTTAATCACCTCTAATCGCTTCCGCAACATTTAACTTGTGATGTTTTGAAAACTGTTTTAATTAACGCTTCCGCAAACTATGTATGAGTAAACCATTTTGTCAACTTACACTTTATTTCCGCAACTCTGATATTACTAAACTGTTTTATCCAAATTACTGGATGTACGTACGAAATCAGACATATAGGTCTCGCATGTTGTGTGACCGGAGACTGCGATCCTGACAATCTGCCGCCGCTCGCGCCCCGGAAGGGACGGGATTCCTCGGGGTGCGACAGATTGGTATCAGAGCCTCCGGTTATTGCGAATTAGGTTTGAATTTAGTGAACTTAGTCTATAACCACTAGTCACCACACAACACTTAGTGCTTAGTATTGTGATACTGGCATACATGATTGTACACACACGCTTATTACGCGGACTATAGCAAATGGCGTCATCATCGTCACCGCATGTGACTACACATGACGGTGGAAGCCGATCGCTCTACATGTTCCTTACAAGTACCTACTGCACACACTACATTAGTCATTGGGCAAACACTAACACTTATTCTCGCTATGAAGATCATGGCTGGAAGACGTGGAGGACGCAGGAATGCGGGTGGACGTGGAAACATCAACCTGACTCAAGCTGAGTTGAACGCCCTCATCAACGAACGGGTTGAGGAGGTACTTGCTGCACGGGAAGCTGCCTGTAACCAAAACCTACTGAACCAAGGTGATGAATCCTTTTCATATTCACCTTGCATCACAATCACTTGTTTCCAATTCAACACATTTACCCGATACTTAACCCAACTCTACTCTTTGCATATCTCAGGAGCAAATCCTAACCCACCTCTCTGCACATTCAAGATGTTCCTGGATTGCAAACCCCACTCCTTCAGCGGTACAGAGGGTGCCGTTGGACTGTTACGCTGGATCGAAAAGGCAGAATCAGCATTTGCTATGAGCAACTGCAGGAACGAAGATAGGGTCAAGTTCACTGCAGGGACATTCGAGGGAGCTGCCCTCACCTGATGGAATGTCAATGTTCAAAACCTAGGGCTTGATGCAGCCAACGCTCTGCCCTGGGATAACTTTAAGCAAATGTTGAACCGCGAGTACTGCCCTCGTGGTGAGGTGCAGAAACTTGAGACTGAGTTCTGGAACCACAAGATGATTGGTTCCGAGGTTGAGGCCTACACTGCCAGGTCTTATGAGCTGGCAAACCTGTGCCCGGAAATGGCAAACCCACCTTTCAAGCACATAGAGAAATATATCGATGGATTGCCACCTCAAATCCAGGGAATGGTGCTCTCTGCTGATCCCATCACTATGCAACAAGCCGTGCGACTTACCCACAAACTCACTGACTCGGCGGTTGCACAAGGACTCTTACCACCACGTGGTGCTGTGACCACAACCAACAACAAGGGCAAACGAAAGTGGGATGACACCCTGAACAAGACTTCCACTCTTCAACCACCACCACAGCAACGTAAGTTTGGATCAACCCAAGCTTATGCCCCACCCATCCTAACCACCCAAAACCAAGGAGGTTATGCCGGGAAACACCCTAAATGCCACAAGTGCAGCTTCCATCAGGCACAGGGTCAGTGTGGCCGTTTCCAATGCCAGCGTTGTGGAAAAGGGGGACATGCAGCCAAAGACTGCAGGGGTGAGCTAATGACAAAGACCCCACAGCCACAAAAACAGCAACAACTTGAAGCACCAAAGGGTTGCTTCGAATGTGGCAAACCAGGGCATTTCAAGAAGGACTGCCCGCACATGAAGAAGAACAACAACAACCAACAGAACAACAACAATGGGAACAATGGCACGAGGGGACGAGCCTTCGTGATTGGGGCCAAGGAGGCCAGGAGGGATCCCAACCTTGCAACCGGTACGTATCTCTTAAACGATAATTATGCATCTGTGTTGTTTGATACTGGAGCTGAGAAAAGCTTTATATCTAAGGATTTTAGTGAGATACTTGCTATTACCCCAACACCCTTAGATGTTGAATATACAGTAGAGCTAGCTGATGGTAAATTGATTGTGACTAAGCACATTCTGAAAGAATGCACGTTAGAGCTAGCAGGCCATACATTTAAGATTGACCTCATGCCGGTTACACTAGGCAGTTTTGATGTTGTAGTGGGCATGGATTGGTTGTCTGAAAACCAGGCCGAAATCATTTGCCACGACAAGGTTGTGCGCATACCTCTCCCTGACAGAGAAACTCTAGACATCAAGGGCGAAAGGAGTGACACTCCTCTGAACATCATCTCGTGCATGAAAGCTCACAAATGCTTACGAAAGGGATACACAGCCATTCTGACGCTTATCACCGACAAGACTGAAGAGGAGAAGAAAATAGAAGACATCCCAGTCGTATGCCACTATCCCGATGTATTCCCTGAGGATCTACCAGGACTACCACCACCTCGGCAAGTGGAGTTCCGCATAGACCTTGTGCCGGGAGCAGCACCAATCGCACGAGCACCCTATCGACTTGCACCTTCGGAGATGCAGGAACTGTCCAACCAACTGCAAGAGCTGTTGGACAAGGGTTTCATTAGACCAAGCTTCTCACCCTGGGGAGCTCCGGTCTTGTTCGTAAAGAAGAAGGATGGCACTTTCCGTATGTGCATTGACTATCGGGAATTGAACAAAGTAACAATCAAGAACCGTTACCCATTACCCCGCATTGACGATTTGTTCGATCAACTTCAAGGATCGAGTTATTACTCTAAGATCGATCTGCGATCTGGGTACCATCAGTTAAGGATTCAGGAGGAAGATATCCCTAAGACAGCTTTTCGCACTCGGTATGGCCATTACGAGTTTTTGGTTATGCCGTTTGGGCTGACAAACGCACCCGCAGTATTCATGGACCTCATGAATAGAGTGTGCAAACCTTACCTGGATAAATTTATTATTGTCTTTATAGATGATATTCTCATTTACTCCAAAAACCAGGAGGAACACAAGGAGCATCTGCATTTGGCTCTTGAACTACTACGGAAAGAGAAGCTGTACGCTAAACTCTCAAAGTGCGACTTCTGGATTCGAGAAGTCCAATTTTTGGGACATGTTGTTAATGAACAAGGGATTCACGTGGATAAATCTAAGATAGAGGCAATCAAGAACTGGGAAGCACCAAAGACCCCAACTGAGGTGCGACAATTCCTAGGCTTGGCAGGCTATTATCGACGATTTATCGAAGGATTTTCAAAGATAGCACAACCCCTTACAGCTTTAACCCATAAGGACAAGAAGTATCTCTGGACTGACAAACAAGAAGCTGCATTCCAACTTCTCAAGCAGAAGCTCTGTAGTGCACCTATCTTATCACTTCCTGATGGAACGGACGACTTCGTAGTATATTGCGACGCCTCGATACAAGGGCTCGGCTGTGTGCTGATGCAGCGAGAAAAGGTGATCGCATATGCTTCTCGACAACTGAAAGTCCACGAGAAGAACTACACCACCCACGACTTGGAACTTGGAGCCGTGGTATTTGCACTCAAGATCTGGAGACACTACCTGTATGGTACAAAGTGTACGATATACACTGATCATAAGAGTCTCCAACACATATTCGAGCAGAAGGAACTGAACATGCGACAACGTCGCTGGCTCGAACTCCTAAACGACTACGAGTGTGCTATCAAGTATCACCCGGGGAAGGCCAATGTGGTGGCCGATGCTTTAAGCCGGAAAAACACTTCGAAACCCAAGAGGGTACGAGCTTTACAGCTCACAATCCTTCCCAATCTCCCTGAACAGATACGTAATGCCCAGGTGGAGGCACTTAAGCCTGAAAATTTAGCAGCTGAATCACTAAGGGGAATGGAACAACAACTTACGGAAAAAGCCGATGGCTTACAGTATTTCATGGAACGCGTCTGGGTTCCTCATCACGGGAACCTACGAGACCTTGTGATGGACGAGGCTCACAAATCCCGGTATTCCATTCACCCAGGATCGGATAAGATGTATCACGATCTGAAGGTACTTTACTGGTGGCCACACATGAAAGCCGACATCGCCACTTACGTGGGCAAGTGCTTGACTTGTGCCAAAGTCAAGGTCGAGTACCAGAAACCCTCTGGATTACTCACACAACCCGAGATCCCCATGTGGAAATGGGAACAGATATCCATGGATTTCATCACCAAATTACCCCGTACTCCTAGTGGATGTGACACTATCTGGGTAAGCGTGGACCGACTGACTAAGTCAGCACATTTCCTTGCGATCAAGGAGAATGACAAAATGGAAAGGCTAGCCAGAATCTATGTCAAGGAAGTAGTCTCGCGACATGGAGTGCCAATCTCCATTATTTCAGATCGAGACGCCAGATTCACTTCTAACTTCTGGAAATCATTACAAAAATCGCTTGGCACACGGTTGGATATGAGTACAGCATACCACCCACAAACTGATTGCCAGAGCGAACGCACGATACAAACCCTTGAAGATATGCTACGAGCGTGCGTAGTGGACTTCGGCAACAGCTGGGAAACCCACTTACCATTGGTGGAGTTCTCCTACAACAACAGTTACCATACAAGCATCAAAGCAGCGCCTTTTGAGGCACTCTATGGCAGGAAATGCCGATCACCGATTTGTTGGGCGGAGGTGGGCGACAGTCAGCTCACTGGCCCAGAACTTGTGCATGAAACGACCGAGAAAATCGTGCAAATTAGAAACCGCATGGCAGCAGCTCGCGATCGTCAAAAGAGCTGTGCCGACAAACGTCGAAAACCCCTGGAATTTCAGGTAGGAGACAAAGTCCTTCTGAAGGTTTCGCCACGGAAAGGCGTCATTCGTTTTGGTAAACGAGGCAAACTGAACCCACGGTATATTGGGCCTTTCGAGATCCTGAAGAGGATTGGTCCAGTGGCATACCAACTCAACTTACCAGCCGAACTCGACGGAGTTCACAATGTATTTCACGTCTCGAACTTGAAAAAGTGTCTATCTGACGAAACACTTATAGTTCCACTGGATGAGATCCAGGTGGACGAACAACTACGGTTCGTAGAAGAACCGGTAGAGATCATAGACCGTGAGGTCAAACAACTCAAACAGAGCAAGATACCCATTGTCAAAGTTCGTTGGAACTCGAAACGCGGACTTGAATTCACGTGGGAACGTGAGGATCAGATGATGCGCAAATATCCCCATCTCTTCAAGCAGACAACGTCGAACGCCGACAACAACGAATAAATTTCGGGACGAAATTCCTTTCAACAAGGGGATGATGTGACAACCGGAAAATTTTTGTCTTGCAAACACTCTTGTTTCTCAAACACTACCAACAACAACCAAATTTCGGGACGAAATTTCTTTCAACAAGGGGATGATGTGACACCCGACAATTTAAGGTAAATTGCAACTCTTACTTTTTTTACATTTCACATTCATACTTGTTGCATTTCATTTAACGATGTTGAACACAAACAACTACGAAACGATAGTTTGAGGAACTGTCGAATCGTACATTGCACATTGGCTTTGTAAACCAAGTGTGGCAAACACAACACTAACACAAGACAATAATTCGAGGAGTTATTGAATTGTGCATTACACGTTGATTAGGATTAATCAAGCGTGCAAACACTTCGTAAGACACGAACACAAACCACTGAAGATAATTCGAGAAATTATCGAAACACACACAAATCTCACGAACGTTGGTGATCAATCAAACTTATGTGCTAGATGTATTTATGTGCTTAAAGGAGCATTAGATGCTTAAGATAAGTGTTAGAAATCGATTACGAGCGAAATCGAATCGTCGAAATCGAAAAACAATGAAGAGGACTCATCGCGGTACGCGATGGTCCCTCAACAAGAGACTTCGCGGTACGCGGAGAGAACCGGGAATCGAGACTCCCGAATCCTGTCGCGGTACGTGGAAAACAATTTTGATCGGCCTCCGTGGTACGCGAAGGCCATGCAGATCAAAATTTTTATAAAAACCAACCTCTTTCATTTCAGTCGAACTCTTACACTCTTTCCCCGAACTTCCACTCGTTTTTGCGACTAAAACCCATCTGAAATCCATCTTCAACCTCTGTTAACACCATTAGAATCCATTTCTTGGTGATTTGGAGCTATAGGACCATCAAGGAAAATCGAGGAGCTCTCAATCGACAAGGAAATCGAATCCAGCCATCGTAGCAGCTCTCCACTTCCTGTTTAACTTGAAATCAGTCTTCTAAGAGCTCCTAAGGTAGTCTCATATGTTTATCTTTGGTTAGATTATACATGCAAGGGGATAAAACCCACATGCAACTCCATAAGGTTATTGTACACGATATTGTTGGTGATTTGATGAGTATTTGTTGTAGATTTACTAATTTTAGTGTGTAGTAATGTTAGAATCGAGTATTGGTTTAGTTAAGTTTGATTTGGTGACGATTTGGTACACTTGCCATGAAAGGAAACTTTTATGTTGCAAGTCTTGGATTTGTGATGATCTAGACATGTTAGACATGTCTAGATGTTGTTAAATATGTATTGGAGTGTTTAGAAACACATTGGGATATTTGATTTTGTCAAAAACTTGGTTTTGTAGAAACTTGCTAAAAATGGAAACTTTTAAAAATCAAAAGAGGACTTTTGATGTTTTAAAGGCTTTTGATGAACTTTGATTTTTGAAATATGATTAGAATTGATTTCTAAGCATATTGGAAACCTTGATTTGTGAAAATGAGTTTTAAACGGATACTTTCCAAATAAGGAAACTTTATTTGGGCAAAACGGCGTATATGATGATTTATGCGCCGACGATGCGTTCTAAGTGTTAAAACATGATTTTATAAACATATTGGAAGTTATTGGTTTTATGAAATGGGATTTCACAACCACACTTTCCTAAATTGGAAACTTTCTAAAAATGGTAACTTATGTGATTAGAGTCATAGGATGCATTTTGGTGTCTTATGTGCATTGAGGCACGTAAACACAACAATCGTGTCACCAACGATTCGTCGAGACAACACAAGTCAACACACACACTCGGTTGAGCACACCGACACTTGGAGTTGTATGGGATACAACACACCACAAAACACATACTCACACATATATGGTTATAGGTGCCTACTAGCAGGATTGCTAGCATTCGCAGACGCGAACACACAAACACACCGGGACTACTAATCAGGTGAGTTCACGGCCCCTTTTTACATTTTCTACCTTTGGGGGAGAAAACATTGTATACAACTGTTTTGAACAACTTACACACTTTTGGTTATTTTTGTACATGCTAATATCGTATATGCATATGTGTGGCATTCATCCACAAAACTGATAAGTCCTCATTAAACACACCTCGAACCGTTAATAGCGCGTAGCGCTCAGCGTGGAAATTTAGAATAGTACTATTTGGGCCTGACAAGCCCCACTGTTGCGAGCCGTATG
The DNA here is from genome assembly GCA_009363875.1 of Mikania micrantha. Classification (NCBI taxonomy): domain Eukaryota; kingdom Viridiplantae; phylum Streptophyta; class Magnoliopsida; order Asterales; family Asteraceae; genus Mikania; species Mikania micrantha. Next base: position 69,337,235 of record CM018697.1, read on the forward strand.
GCCACCCCGACTGGAGGTCGGAACAGTGCATAATTGACCAAACAACATTTGCCATGTCTTGGATGGATATGGCGGGAGGCAGCATGTTAGCTTCGGTTGCGAACCCGCATATGATATAAAACATATTGACTAGCTATCAATTGATATTGCATTGTATTGAAAAATAGACCTGCAAACTTTACTTTAAACATTTTGATGTTTACTGCTGATTACAAACCTGTGCTCTCACCAACCTTTGTGTTGACTCTTTACTCGCACGTTTTCTCAGGTAATTAAGGCACACGCACCAGGAATAGGATGCTAGGCCGGAGTCGCATGCATCCGTTTAAGTGTCTTAGTTTACTAAACATTGATTATCATTGATATGTTGTGTAATGTTAATCACCTCTAATCGCTTCCGCAACATTTAACTTGTGATGTTTTGAAAACTGTTTTAATTAACGCTTCCGCAAACTATGTATGAGTAAACCATTTTGTCAACTTACACTTTATTTCCGCAACTCTGATATTACTAAACTGTTTTATCCAAATTACTGGATGTACGTACGAAATCAGACATATAGGTCTCGCATGTTGTGTGACCGGAGACTGCGATCCTGACAATCTGCCGCTGCTCGCGCCCCGGAAGGGACGGGATTCCTCGGGGTGCGACAGTGTAGGCCGGCCTATAGGGCTTCCGGGAGTAATTTGGGCCGAACATGTCACATAGACCTAAAGGAAACGTCATAAGCCGAATTGGGCTTGGGTAATCCGGTTGGAGTATCACATGGCAACGAACCTTCTAGGGTTTTAGGAGTAAGGTTCGGTGGTGTGAAGGGGGTTCGCCACCTTGCATGGTTCGGTTAATCCTATAAAGGTTCGGCTGGGAAAGAGCAAGGGTTCGGCAATCTCAAATGGGTTCGCCTAGGTTCGTCAACATGGGTCTGCATGGGGGTTCGTTCCCCCAACCAAGGTTCGTCAATTTGGAAGCAGGGTTCGTGGGCAGTGGGTTGCTTCGCAGTAACAACAGGTTCGTGAGAGGGAAGCAGCCAAGGTTCGTCCCCTTAACCAAAGGTTCGAAGAGGTAGGGTTCGTTTACAAAAATGGTTCGGCAGTCTCAAGAGGGTTCGTGGCTCGATGATTCGGTGGTAAGGGTTCGTGCATGCTAAAAAGGGTTCGGCAATTCATGGGGGAGGTCGACACTGCAAGGTTCGGCTTAGAGGTTGATGGTTCGGTGGTCCATGGGTTCGGCAGTAACTCACGAACCCTGTTGCACCCTCTCCCTCCTCGTCGAGCCAAGTAGTTCACACCCGATCTCACTTTCCTATTGCCTGGTCCCATCCTCCTTGATGTTCGAATGAAGGTGCAAAGGTCGGCTAGCAATGATTTTACAACAAGTTACATGGGTTGGGTCGATTGTGACCTAAAAACCCTATTTTACTGAACTTTCTCGTGATCATACCTCCGATTTGGCTGGTGGAAATCTTAGATCCGTTGTACTTCTTTGTAGAACTCGTTAAGGGCTTCGCGTGGGCGCAAGAATCACTCGAATCGGCCAAGAAACGAAGAAGTTATGAGAGATTGAAGATGAAACTTGGTGGTTTTTGGTGTTAGCCGGAAATGAGAGAGAGAGAAGGATTTTGAATGTATAAATGAAAGAAAGCCTTTCATTTAGGGTTTTTATACCCCATGTGGTGTTCGGGTTTATTTCGGTTGCTCGGTTCGTAGTTTCGTCGCGTATCCGACACGTTACGCGTGTTTTTCATAAATTAAAATAAACAAAAGAGTTTATTTTAACAAGTTAGAGGTCATTTATTTCTAGAAATTATTTTAATTTATCGCTGCGTTTATTTGTCTTTCGAATTAAATGGTTTACACGCGTTTTGTTAATTCGTACACGATTTAAATAAACGGTTTAATTTAATTTATTTTATGATGAGTTTCAAAATTGTAAAATAGGAAATATTTTATTTCCTTAATTTATGATTGATCGTATCGTTATTCGTTTTCGTTTCGTCAGAACGCGTCGCCATCGCGCGTATTCGTTCGAATCGTCATTCGAACGAACACGACGATGGTTTGGCTTTCTGATTCTTGTTCTCTACTGTTCAATCATTATTTCAGAACGTTAAACTCTCAGAATCATCTGTACAGATCGTCACCTATACGAATAATTCGTCTGTTTAGCATTCTGAAACGACAACCGTTAAAGTTTTGTTTTGTTTAACCTCACATACGTTTATACACAATAATATAACATCAAGTATTTACGTTTGAACACTGTTTTGTCTGACATGTTTTCTGACTGTTTAAACCCTAAGGTTTCAGTCAGATTCGGACAATCGCATAATAGTTTCATATTAACCGTAATGTATCAATAGCATAAACATAGTTTCACGTCATGTGTACCTGAGTTACTGTGCAATCTACAGTGCAACTTACTGTTCCGGTAACGATTCCGGCACAGATGTTACAGTCTCCCCTTGTTAGAGAAATTTCGTCCCGAAATTTAAATGTTACAATCGGTACGACTTTCTTTGTAACCAGTGGGAAAACTTTGCTTGATGTGATATCCTTACGCTCCCAGATTAAACTATAGGTCGCGTTTGGGATTTCCTACATATAGCCTCAAAGTTTTTGCTAGTCCTATTGCTAATAGTTGTCTTATTGTTATGGCTTGCTTGATCCTTGTATGACTCTAACACCTCACTGTTCAAACCAACCAATGCTATGAGCATCAGCTGTTACAAAATTTTAATGTTAGCTATGGTTTCCTACATAGGTTATGTGCATCAACTAAGAATTGTTTCATTGCTTCTATCGAAATAAAAGAATTCCTAAGTTCCATGGAATACTCATGTAATTATACTAATAAGAATAAGATAAATTTCTTGTTCATACTAGTATCATAATGAAACGAAGTATTACGAGTGAGGAGATACTACATACCAAGACCCGTTGCCGGGTCTTGGCGTGCTGCAGCGGCTCCAATCAGGAATGCCCTCCCACGAGGTGCCGGTGCTCCTTGTTGTACTCTTTTCGGGCAGTCCCTGGAGAAATGACCAAATTCTCCGCAGTTATAGCATCCTCGATTTTGGTTGTTATGATTGCCAGGATTTTGTGGTGGAGGAATTGCTACTGCTGCATTGTTTGTAGCTTGTGTGGCTGGAGCACGACATTGTTGAGTCCGGTGACCTAGTCGGCCACAATTGTTGCATTGCCTGCATTGCACCGTAGTAGGGTGATGAAATTTGCATTGTATACATTGTGGATGCATTCCCACATACTTTTTGGGTACAGTGGTGGTAGGCACTGCAGGGGCTTGTCTCAGAGGTGTGGCCACTGCATAGTTTCCGATGACCTTTTGCTTCTTTGTTTGATGTTGTTCGGGCTTCTTTGTTGCTGCTTCCTTGGATTTCCCAGTGTCATCTTTCAGAACTCCGGACTTCACCATTACCCCAGTAAGTTTAGCTGAAAGAGCAATGGCTGACTCTAAAGTAGCAGGATTTGCAGCCAACACAATACTCTGTATACAGGAGGATAATCCAGCAACATATCTGTCAATCAGCTTTTCCAAAGTTGGCACTATCTCTGGCACCAAAGCTACCAGTTCGTGATAGCGGGTGGTGAAGGTCATATGGTCGGCTCCCTTCATCACGTTGTTCGAGAGTTCAATCTCTAGCTGTTGTAGTTCATGTTTCGGACATAACTCATTCCTTAGAAGAAGTTTGAATTCTGATCATGGCATTGCCATTGCTTCATCCCTACCCTTGGCTCTGATCTGAGCATTCCACCACGTCAACGCTCGCTTGCTAAACGTACCAGCTGCATAACGAACTTTGTGGTGTTCCGGACAACTGCTTATGTCCAATGTAATCTCCATTTTTTCCAGCCATTGGATCAGTCCAACGGCTCCTTCAACTCCAGTAAAGCTTGGTGGCTTGCATCCTACAAATGACTTGTAGGAGCAGTCTGAAGTGTGGCTAGTGTTTCCACCAGCTTTTCCAGTAGTGTGGCCAGAGTTGTTGCCATGACTTTGGATCCTGTTGATCATCTCCGGGATGATATCCTTCATCTGATTAGTCAGCTGACTGCTCAGTAACGTTGCCAAAGCAATAGTAGTAGGATCCAAAACTATAGTTGCAGTCGGGTTTGGATGAGGACTATGTGGAGGAGGAGGAGGTGGTGGCGGTGAATCTGGTGGTGATGGTGTAGAAGAGTGCGGTGCACATGTCTGTGTAGTAGGCACCGGGGTCGGTTGTTTTCTAGGCGTTATTCTGATCATAACCAAAAGAATTTGGTTAGTGCAGTGATCGAATGCAGAAAACATAATGCAAACTTAAATCTGAAGTTCTCTACATGAGGGTCCCTAAGTTATAGTCTAGGCCAAACCATTTAAGTACATGACCTATTATTCTCTATAACCCTGAGCTCTGATACCAATCTGTCACACCACGAGCCGGCGGGGTTGGATCGAAGTCCTCGTCGGGCGGAAGGTTCTCGAGGCGCGATATCGTGAGTGATAATCGTGATGATCAGATTGTTTACATAGCATCAATATTAAGAATAACTAGAGCACAACCGAATGATAACTAGGATTACAAAGTTAAATTACATTATCAATGTTATGCAATTTAACTAAGTAAACCTATCAAAAGAATAACATGTTTATATCTTGTACATGTACAAGATATCAAAAGTAATGTTTATTATCAACAAAAGATGTGCTACCCAAAAGTCTACTAGGTCCTTTATCTGGGCAGCCTAGTATGTAAATCCAAAAGTCTGAAGTCTATCCCTGTGCGTCACATGAGAAAGCATGTAAGACAAACAAAGTCAACACAATGGTTGGTGAGTTCATGTAGTTTTAGTATTTGTAAAATAGCTTTTGCAAACCTTTTAGGTAAAACCTTAACCTCATTAATAACACCTGTATCATCCAACTCGGTATGCTTATATATAGCGCATACCCCTGAGTCGAGCCTACGACCCGCCCAGACGCCGTCCCACCACATACTAAGTCGCATAGGACATTGCTATTAATGATAATTAAGCATTTTTACCTACCCTTCGATTCATTTCTCATCATAGCTTTAGTTTACTGTTTCAAAGTTTACAAGTCTATAGCATTCGTATGTAATAGCTTCAATATTAGTTTAAAAGCATCATGTTTAAAAGTTTATGATATTAGCCCAAAAGCATTCATGCATCCCCTAGGTAACAACCTTAATCTCATTAACACCACTTGTATCATCCAACTCGGTATGCTTATATATAGGGCATACCCCTAAGTCGAGCCTACAACCCGCCCAGACGCCGTCCCACCACATACTAAGTCGCATAGGACATTGTTGTTAATGATAATTAAGCGTCTTACCTACCCTCCATTTCGTTTATAGCTTTAGCATTATGTTTAAGTTTATAGCATGAGTGGACATTGAGAAATCTCTGTATGGCAAGCACTGAGAGGCCATCAGTCTACTCCTCAAGTCCCGACTATGAAGGTCACCCTATGGCAAGCACTGAGAGACTATAGTTGGTGCTTGATAGTCCCGAACATGAAGAACACCTGAAGGCAAGCACTGAGAGACCAACTATTGTTCTTCAAGTCCCGACTAGGAAGAACACATGAAGGCAAGCACTGAGAGACCAACTATTGTTCTTCCATAGCCAATAGTTTTAGCATTCAAATAGTTTCACAACGGTTAAGGCAAGCACTGAGAGACCAAACCGTTGTTTTAGCATGGCAAGCATATGAGCATACAAAGTTTATAGCATGAGTGAACATTGAGGAATCACTGTATGGCAAGCACTGAGAGACCATCAGTCTAATCCTCAAGTCCCGACTATGAAGGTCACCCTATGGCAAGCACTGAGAGACCATACTAGGTGCCTTCTAGTCCCAACTGTGAATAACACATGAAGGGAAGCACTGAGAGATCAACTATTGTTCTTCCATAGCCAATAGTTTTAGCATTCAAGTTTATAGCATTCTGAGCACTTCAAGCATTTCGAGCATTCAAGCATAGTAAGCATATAGTATTAGCATGTAGCATTGTAGCATTAGTGTTAAGCATTAGCATGTAGCGTTATAGCATTAGCTTGTAGCATTATAGCATTAGTGTTAAGCATTAACAGGTAGCATTAGTGTATAGCATGAGCTTGTAGCATTAGTGTATACCATTAGCTTGTAGCATTAGTGTATAGCATTAATATGTAGCATTAGTGTATAGCTTTAGCGGGTAGCCTTAGTGTATAGCATTAGTATGTAGCATTAGTGTATAGATTTAGTATTCAAGCTTTAGTATCATGTGTGTGGTTTAAGCATATAGTATATAGTTTAAGCTTCTAGTTTGCAACATAAGCATCATTCCCCAAGTTTAAGCGTATTGTTGTAGCATAAGCATCAAGTCTCATAAGCATCCATCATATGTTTTCAAGCCTCAAGTTTAAAGTATAAGTTTCAAGTCTATAGCTTTTCAAAGTATTCTAAGTCTCAAGTATAAGTTTCAACATAAGTATCATGTTTATGTTTAAAGCATTAAATAACATTTCAATAGTTTTATGAAAATGTTTAACATGCTTCTTAGTCCCGAAGTAAAACAAATAAGTAACAACAGGTTCGTGAGAGGGAAGCAGCCAAGGTTCGTCCCCTTAACCAAAGGTTCGAAAAGGTAGGGTTCGTTTACAAAAATGGTTCGGCAGTCTCAAGAGGGTTCGTGGCTCGATGATTCGGTGGTAAGGGTTCGTGCATGCTGAAAAGGGTTCGGCAATTCGTGGGGGAGGTCGACACTGCAAGGTTCGGCTTAGAGGTTGATGGTTCGGTGGTCCATGGGTTCGGCAGTAACTCACGAACCCTGTTGCAGCCTCTCCCTCCTCGTCGAGCCAAATCGTTCACACCCGATCTCACCTTCCTATTGCCTGGTCCCATCCTCCTTGATGTTCGAATGAAGGTGCAAAGGTCGGCTTGCAATGATTTTACAACAGGTTACATGGGTTGGGTCGATTGTGACCTAAAAACCCTATTTACTGAACTTTCTCGTGATCATATTTCCGATTTGGCTGGTGGAAATCTTAGATCCGTTGTACTTCTTTGTAGAACTCGTTAAGGGCTTCGCGTGGGCGCAAGAATCACTCGAATCGGCCAAGAAACGAAGAAGTTATGAGAGATTGAAGATGAAACTTGGTGGTTTTTGGTGTTAGCCGGAAATGAGAGAGAGAGAAGGATTTTGAATGTATAAATGAAAGAAACCCTTTCATTTAGGGGTTTTATACCCCATGTGGTGTTCGGGTTTATTTCGGTTGCTCGGTTCGTAGTTTCGTCGCGTATCCGACACGTTACAAATGTTTTTCATAAATTAAAATAAAAAAAAGAGTTTATTTTAACTAGTTAGAGGTCATTTATTTCTAGAAATTATTTTAATTAATCGCTGCGTTTATTTGTCTTTCGAATTAAATGGTTTACACGCGTTTTGTTAATTCGTTCACGAGTTAAATAAATGGTTTAATTTAATTTATTTTATGATGAGTTTCAAAATTGTAAAATAGGAAATATTTTATTTCCTTAATTTATGATTGATCGTATCGTTATTCGTTTTCGTTTCGTCAGAACGCGTCGCCATCGCGCGTATTCGTTAGAATCGTTATTCGAACGAACACGACGATGGTTTGGCTTTCTGATTCTTGTTCTCTACTGTTCAGTCATTATTTCAGAACGTTAAATTCTCAGAATCATCTGTACAGATCGTCACCTATACGAATAATTCGTCTGTTTAGCATTCTGAAATGACAACCGTTAAAGTTTTGTTTTGTTTAACCTCACATACGTTTATACACAATAATATAACATCAAGTATTTATGTTTCAACACTGTGTTGTCTGACATGTTTTCTGACTGTTTAAACCCTAAGGTTTCAGTCAGATTCAGACAATCGCATAATAGTTTCATATTAACCGTAATGTATCAATAGCATAAACATAGTTTCACATCATGTGTACCTGAGTTACTGTGCAATCTACAGTGTAACTTACTGTTCCGGTAACGATTCCGGCACAGATGTTACAGGGACACCATGGAAGTATACATTGATGATATGGTAGTCAAATCTAAGATTACAAAAGATCATCTTCGGGATCTCGAAGAATCATTCGATATCCTGGATCGTTACAATATGAAACTTAACCCTTCTAAGTGTCACTTTGGAGTAAGATCAGGAAAATTCTTGGGATATATGGTCACTAAAAGAGGAATAGAGGCCAGCCCAGAACAAATCCAAGCTATCCTGAACCTTAAATGTGACATCAGTGCCGGAACCGTCACCGGAACAGTGATCTTTACAGTACATGAACAGTAAAACAGGTACGAATCATATACATTTTAGTACATTTCAGATTCACATCATTTATCATTATCATTTTGGGTTGTCATGGAACAAATTCAGAAACATTTAACGGAAACACAGTTCAGAACAATAGTTCTTGAGTCAGCTAATTGTCTGGCAATACAGAACCATCATGTGATTATTTGGTAAGGATTATATTATGTAGAAACGTATGTGAGGCTTTACAGAACAAAACACGCGAATATCGTTATGTGAATGCTAAATTGACGGGTTATTCGTATAGGTGACGATCTGTACGAATATATCTGAAAGTTTAACGTTCTGAAGGATATTCTATAATTAGAAAACAAGATTGAAAAGTATAGTTATCGTCGTATTTGTACGGGTGACGATTCGAACGAATACGCGCGACAACCGTACATTTCGATTTGAACAGTAAATTAATAGTTTAAATTTAATAAATATGAAGATATTAGTTAATTTATTAGGAATTACAACCTAGAATAATTAAATGATTTCTAATTTTATAATCGTGTCATTTCGTCGCGAAAACTACGCGAACCGACATTCTACGCGAAACCGATCGAGATCGAACGAGCGGGTATTGTAACCCACATTAAATGAAACATTTATGTCCCAACAACCTACACCAACCTCCCTCCTCATTCTCAAACTCGTCACTCTCTCTCTAGCTCTCCTCTCTCTAGAAATTTCAACTTCTCTCTACGATTGGAGGCTCGATTCAAGTCGGATTCAAGCAAGATTGGTGTCAAGACGATTCCCCCATCACGTAGATCACGGGAGTACAAGAAATTCCAGCACTCATCCACGAAAGTTGAGGTAAAAATCCAATTTATATTCGGTTTTAGGGTAACTCACGAACCAATTGGATTTTTGTTGTTTAATCGGTTTAAACACTCACAAAACACATAGATATACACGTAGGAGTAGGTAGATTGTTGTTGTAACAGGTGATGGTTGCGAGAGTGAGGACGGTGATGCACGAAATTGTACAGGTTCGTGGTATAACAGTCGGCCGAACCTTGTTGATCAAGAAAGGGGAGAGCCGAACCTGTTAGGGTGGCGAACCCTGGAAGCCGAACCCTGCAAACCCTGCTACGAACCCTGCAGTTCACTGAGCCACGAACCTGTTAAATCGCCCTAGACCTGCAACGAACCTGCTAGGGTGGCGAATCCTTGGCCGAACCTTAAGTGGTCACGATTCCAGGATAGGAACGAACCTTCGGTTAAGGAACTAGAAAGCAACGAACCCGCACCAACCCTACCGAACCAGTGCACCTTGCCGAACCTTTAGAAGTTAAGCGAACCATCGGATGCCATTGAACGAACCTGCATAGATAGACCAACCGAACCCTTACATGACAAACCTGTTAAGGCCGAACCTTGCATGGCCGAACCTTGGCCATGCAACTCACAAACCCTCAACCGAACCTTGTTAAGTTAGCCGAACCCAAGGTCACTTCATCAAGGGTTCGCTGCCTTGGGATGATACCGAACAACAAACAACCTTAAACCTGAGATCTTAGGATGCAAGAGGGTTAGATACGTACATATACATAAGGCAAAGTTGTGTGTGTGCATGGGATACGTGGGTATGCATGGGAATGACACGAGATATTAAATCTTGTGTAACAACTAGTTATAAATGAATATGATAGCATTAAGGACAAATAACAAGGGATTCAAGATCAAGTGATGTATTAGATTATCAACATCTACATTATGGAATGTTCATAATAATTCACTTAGATGAGTAATTATCTACATGAGACCATTTATGAACTTGAATCATGACCAATTAGAAAGCAAGGATGTCCAATTGAAATCAAAGTTTGATATCGGGCCTAAGAGGGCCCAATGGGGCTTAATTAAGCCCAACATACATTACGTGTGATTAAATTTTAATAAGGATGTTTTAGTATTGAAATGAAAATGTGTGAATGTTTCAAATTAAAAATCTTGTTTAATTTGAAATCATAAATGGCATTGATTTCCTTTAAGTTTACTTGATTATAAAAGTTAATTGTAATGTTAGGTTTAAAGACTTATTTTGATTTAAATTGTTGGGATTTTGTTGTAAAATAGACAATATAGTTGTCTGGATTTGAACCAAATACAAATGAAACTCTGCCGAAATTTCTAAGAATGTAAAGGTAAGTTATTACAACTAAGTAACTAAACTATGGGATTGGGGATCAAAAAGGGTAACTAGGATAGATTAGATCTTAGTTACACTTAGTACTAAGACACTTAGTTGCACACACACACAAAGACCAAGTCTTAGGCACGACGACTACTATGCGTACTTATTATATTCGGATTCTATTAAAACAACTCAGGAACTGAAGAAACCTAGCTTACATACAGGAGCGCGCATTTTGTGTTAGATCAAATTACATAGCAGCACAGGTGAGTTCATTGCCCCTTTTCTAACATTTTGTTTTAAAACGCGGGGCTGAGAAGCATGAGTAAACGGTTTATTTAAATTGTTTACTTAAAAGCTTTTAAAATTATATGTTTTACATATATATAAATGCTATCCTAGACTATGTCTAGGAAGATTTTATGCAGGTTTACTAACCGATTTATTTATATATTAAGTGAATAATCGAGTTAAACTAAACTTTTCAATAAGTCAAAACATTTCCAAGGAATCAAATCAAACATTTTGACAAATCAAGTGGGTGAATTCAAGGAATCAAATCAAACATTTTGACAAAACAAGTGTGGGACTTCAAAGAAATCAAACGAAATCATCTTTGCAAAGTTAACATTCGATGTTCAATAAACCAAGTGTTTGATGAACAACGAACCAAGAGTACATTCGATCACCGAATCTAGTATTCCATGATCAACATATCAAGTACTTCTTGTGACAGAATCAGACGAATCATTAAATCATTTTTAAGGGATAGTATGGGAAATATCAGAGATAACATATGCCAACACATTGAATCCAGAAATCCTATATTTCAAGAAGTCCTAGCTAGACTGATTGACTTGTAGGTCATATGTTTGAGGATATTTACAGAATTCCCTAACTACTAAGTACCTAGATTGACAGACTAGTCTACTCGAGTATGACCACAGGCCCCAATCATTAGGACTTAGATTTTATTAAATGTTTATTTAATTATTTAATTAAGCATTTATAACTGTTTATACAATTACTAGGGTTGATCACATTGTGTGATGAACTTATGAAATCAACATGGATTTCAAATGATTGTAATTACAGGGACAACAAGCAGAAGAACTTATGGGTTGTGTTAAGGGTAAAAATGCTTAATTGTCATTAACAACAGTGTCATATGCATATTAGTATGTGGTGGGATGTTGGCTAGGGCTTGTCCCTTACATATGCCCTATATATAAGCATACCGATGTGGATATTACATGTGGTGTTAATGAGGTTAGGGTCTTTACCAAAGGAGGTTTTCAAATCATTTTCAACTACTAAAACTATATGAACTCACCAACCATGTGTTGATTTTATTTTTGCATGACTTCTCAGGTGACGAACAGGTCAATTAGGAAGCTTATGCTTTTGGACTAGGACTTCAGATAGAAGACTTAGTATTTTTGGACCTGCATGTTTTTGGAACATCATTATACAATTATTTTGTATATCTGGTGCAATTACGAGATAGCTATTTTATGATGTTCATGATTGGATTTACATTGTTAAATTATGAACGATACGGATGTAATTTAACTTTGTAATTCTAATCAATTTAGCATTTCTCATTTATATCATGTGCAATGTAAACAATCTGATCACTTTCGATTATCATTCTCGATATCGCGCCCCGGGAACCTTCCGCCCGTCGGGGAAACCCGATCCTACCCCGCCGGCTCGGGGTGTGATAGATTGGTATCAGAGCCATGGTTATAGAGAAATATAGGTCACTTATTTAAATGGTTTGGCCTAGACTATAACCTAAGGACCCTGCATGTAGAGAACATAGGACTTAAGACTTATTTGCATATTGTTTTCTGTATTCGATCATTGTACTAACCGATAACTTTATTGGTTATGATCAGAATGCCTCCGCGAAGACAACCTCCCTTGATACAGCTACCACCTCGAGACATGGCTCCACATTCCTCCACACCGTCACCGAATGACTCTCCACCACCACCTCCTCCACCCCCTCCTCCATTAATTACTCAAGCATCTGGTTCGGGCACAGCATTGACCATGGATCCTGCTACTATCGCTCTGGTGACGTTACTGAGTAGCCAGATGACAAATCAGATGAAAGAAGCAATACCGGAGATGTTCCTTCGTCTTCGTAATGAAATCCTCAACACTGGCAACACATCAGGAGAAGCCAGTGGAAATACTGGAGATTCCTCTCATTACTCCTACAAGTCCTTTGTAGGATGTAAACCACCCAGTTTTAGTGGGTCTGAAGGCGCCGTTGGATTAATCCAATGGATTGAGAAGATTGAGGCAACATTGGATCTTTGCAGCTGTCCCGAACACCACAAGGTCCGTTACCCAGCGGGAACATTCAACAAACGGGCTCTGACCTGGTGGAATGGTCAGATCAACGCCCGAGGAAGAGAGGAAGCTATGGCAATGTCATGGGAAGACTTCAAAGCACTGCTGCGAACATAATTTTGTCCCAAGAATGAGCTGCAGAAGTTGGAGGTTGAACTATCCAACCATGTGATGAAGGGGGCTGATCACATGGGGTACACTACTCGTTACCACGAGTTAGTTGCTTTGGTACCTGATATGGTACCAACTCTGGAGAAAAGGATAGACCGTTATGTAGGTGGACTTCCCGCCTGCATTCAGGGAATGGTTGTTTCAGCCAACCCTACTACGGTTGAATCTGCAGTGAGATTATCTGGGAAACTCACTGATCTCATGGTAGCCTCTGGAGTTTTAAAGAAAGAGGCTGAACCCAGCAAGAACAAGGCTGAGTCTTCCAAGAAACCCCACCACCATCAGAAGAAGAAACAGAAGACCATTAAGAACTACACGGTGGCCACACCTCTCCAACAAGTAACAGCAGCACCACAAAACCCCAACCGCAAACCTTACACTGGCACGTTTCCTCTGTGTACCAAGTGTCAGTATCATCACCCTGCTGACACTCCCTGCAAGCATTGCACGGGATGTGGACGGAAGGGCCATTGGGTCCAATACTGTAGGATGACTCCTAATCAAGCAGTCAACAATGCTGCTCTAGCTCTCCCTCCACCAGCTAATTAGAACCATAGTGGATGCTATAACTGTGGCGAACAAGGCCACTTTGCGAAGAACTGCCCAAAGAAGGCTCAACCAGCAGTTCAAGCACCCCGTGGACGAGCCTTTGCTATCGGAGCACCAGCTGCACGCCAGGACCCAAATGTGGTCACTGGTACGTTTCTCTTACATGATTTTTATGCATCTGTCTTATTTGATACTGGTACGGATCAGAGTTTTATCTCTACCGATTTTGCATGCCAACTAGATTCATTAGAGGAACAGTTAGACTCCCCTTACATTATAGAAGTAGCTAACGGGAAACAGATTACAGTTAGCACAGTTTATAGAAATTGCCCATTGACACTTAGTGGTCATACATTTGCCATCGATTTGATACCGATGGAGTTGGGTATTTTCGACATCATTGTTGGAATGGATTGGCTTTCCTCTAACCGAGTGGAAGTTATCTGTTCTGAGAAGCTGCTTCGAATTCCATTGCCGAGCGATCGTGTATTGGAAGTAAAAGGGGATCAAGCAAAACGAAGTGTCAAAATCATCTCTTGCATAAAGGCGCGTAAGTGTCTACAGAAGCAGTGCATAGCTTTTCTGGCTCATGTGGTGGAAAAAGAGAAAGACAAGAAGAAGATTCAAGAGGTACCGGTGGTGAAAGAATATCCTGAAGTATTCCCCGAAGACCTACCTGGTTTGCCACCCGCGCGACCGGTAGAATTTTGTATTGACTTAATTCCTGGAGCAACTCCTGTTGCTAAATCTCCTTACAGGTTAGCACCTTCAGAGATGCAGGAATTGTCTAATCAGTTACAGGAGCTACTTGACAAGGGTTTCATCAGACCGAGCTACTCACCTTGGGGAGCTCCGGTATTGTTCGTGAAAAAGAAAGACGGGTCGTTCAGAATGTGCATAGATTACAGGGAACTAAACAAACTAACCATCAAGAATCGGTATCCATTGCCGAGGATTGATGATTTGTTTGACCAACTACAAGGAGCACAGTACTTCTCAAAGATTGACTTGCGGTCTGGATATCATCAACTGAGAGTTCAAGACGAAGACTTACCGAAAACGGCCTTCCGAACAAGATACGGGCATTACGAATTCATGGTGATGCCTTTCGGATTGACAAATGCACCTGCGGTTTTCATGGACCTCATGAACCAAGTGTGCAAGCCGTACTTGGATCAGTTTGTCATTGTTTTCATTGATGACATACTGATTTATTCCAAGACCAAAACATAACATGAGCAACACCTTAGAAAGATCTTGGAGCTGTTGAAAGAAGAGAAACTCTATGCCAAATTCTCCAAATGTGAGTTTTGGCTAAGAGAAGTTCAATTTCTGGGTCATGTGGTCGACAGCAAGGGAATTCATGTAGACCCTGCCAAGATCGAGGCGATAAAGAATTGGGACACTCCAAAGACACCGACGGAGATACGGTCTTTTCTGGGATTGGCAGGTTATTATAGAAGGTTTATCTCAAACTTTTCTAAAATAGCTTTGCCTCTCACTAAGCTAACTCAGAAAAGTGAACCGTTTGTCTGGGAGCAGAAACAAGAGGATGCTTTTCAGACCTTGAAACAGAAATTATGTGATGCTTCAATTCTATCTCTCCCAGAAGGCTGTGATGATTTTGTTGTATACTGTGATGCTTCCCATCAAGGACTTGGTTGTGTGTTAATGCAACGGGACAAAGTCATAGCCTATGCATCAAGACAGTTAAAGGTTCATGAGAAGAACTACACTACTCATGATCTTGAACTGGGAGCAGTAATCTTCGCCTTGAAGATTTGGAGACATTACTTATATGGCACCAAGTGTACCATATTCACTGATCACAAAAGTCTACAGCACATCTTTGATCAGAAGGAGCTCAACATGCGACAGCGCCGTTGGGTTGAACTTCTGAATGACTACGATTGTGTGATCAAGTACCATCCGGGAAAGGCGAACGTTGTAGCTGACGCCTTGAGCCGGAAGGAACGAGTCAAACCCCTACGTGTTAGAGCAATGGGGATAACCGTGCAGACCAGTTTAAGTGACAAGATTATTCAAGCGCAACAAGAAGCACTTGACCGAGATAATCTGAAGAAAGAACTTGATTGCGGAGCAGAGAAACAGTTTGACACGAAGTCTGACGGAATGATCTACTACCGGGAATGTGTATGGATACCGGCGGTAGATGAATTGAGGACACTTATCTTCGATGAAGCACACAAGACTAAATACTCTGTTCATCCAGGTGCTGATAAGATGTACCAAGACTTGCGTGGATTTTATTGGTGGCCTGGAATGAAGAAGGACATAGCCGAATACGTCGGTCAATGTCTAACGTGTGCGAAGGTAAAGGCGGAACACCAAAGACCGTCCGGTCTATTGGAGCAGCCTGAGATTCCACTCTGGAAGTGGGAACAAATAGCTATGGATTTCATCACTAAGCTACCCCGCACTTCCAGTGGTCATGATACAATTTGGGTGATGTCACACCCCCAATTCCAACTAACGGAATCATACCGTTTGGGAACGTGACAAACCAGGATCTCAGATCATTAGACATAGCGAAGACCTCTATATGAATTTCAAAAACATACGTTGGTCTTTAAAACAAACATAATAACCAGAGTTTACAAAAAGTGCGGAAGCGTTTAAAAACCATAAACAGTTGTAAATCAAACATTACAATTCAAAGTACTAAAATATTCAGATTTAAATAATCAAAGTGAAAGAAATGCATGAGACTCTATCTTCCTAGTCCATGCCAGCTGTTACGCGCGCCTTAGCGTCCTGAGAAAACATGCAAATCAAGTCAACACAATGGTTGGTGCATAACACAGGTTTTAAATAATCACAGTGTTCAAAACATCAGTTTGAATAATAAGTTGTAGATAACATAATCACAAATGCACAGTCATGATAGCTAGTCATATAAACTATTTACATACGTGTTCGACACCGAAGCTGACTAGTTGCCATGCTATAGCATGTTTTCGCCTTGCCACTATTGTCTATCACAACAATAGTAAAATTGTGTTTGGTCAGTCAAACACCTGCGTAGATCCCATCTACCAGGTGAGGTTTGTCAAACCTAATAGATCTATTTCCAACTACCACGCTTTGCATTACAGCAAACTAAACGGTTCGAGGTGTGTAAGGACTTTCAAGTTGATATGTTTTCACATAATGTAAACAGATAACTCATGCAAGTGATATGTATCTAAAATCAGTTTGTTGCACATGTTTTCTCCCCCAAAACAGTTTAAAATAAGAAAGGGGCCGTGTACGCACCTTTGATAGTAGTAGAATAATCAAACACGTGTGAACTTGCGTAGAAATCCTCTATGAAGAATCTGTGATTTAAACAATAACCTATTGTTATTCGAATAATCGTTTTGTGCTTGAAATCACATACGTGTCAACACACGTATGTTAAAGTGTGAGAATTAGGCATACGAAAGTACGCGTGTCACTGAAATCGATTAAATAAAATCATATTTGATTTTATTCAATTAACCGTAATTATACGCGATTTCGTGTTCGGACTAAAATATAAATTTTATCATTCTAATGCATTCGTATTCTCGTTACGGTTCCAACGCAACTTGAACGGGTTAATTCGGAGTTAAAATGAATGACTTATGATTAAAATACTAAAAATGTTAAAAACTCAAAAATATGGTTGGCCCGGGACTCGAACCCGCGACCCTCAACATCACACACACAGCATCTAACCACTACGCCCGCTAGGGTATCGCGTTAATTAACCAGAAATTAATTGTTTTAAGCCTTATCTGATCGGTTTCCCCTTTTTCCATTATAGCCGAAGCTTAATCCCTTCAATTGATCGTGGATTCGATTCTGATTCAGACTAAAACCATAGGGTTTTCATTGAGCAATAATTTCCGAACCTTTATGATTAATCAATTTCGACTATCATATCAATTTGCATCAAAAACCCAACAATTTGTTCATCTCAAGAACCCTAACATCGAATTCATCCAATCCATTATTGAAACTACAAATTGAAACTTTATTAAGCTTAATCGAGATTGTCAGAAACTGCTGATAACATTTAATTCGATTCTTATATCCATTTTAACCAAATCCCCCAATTCGTTTTTGAAGTATAAACCCTAGAACTAAAATCTATCAATTCTTAGTTCTAAAATGAAATTGACATAACATCAACTTTAATCGGAACTTTTAGGAACTACCCATGCTATTTGATTTGAATATCAAGTTCATTTAATACAAAATCCCCAAAACGTGTTCTATGATAAACCCTAGAACTCGGATTCATACCAATTGATGTTATAAGCCGAAATTAGCATACAGGTTTACTTAATCGGCATATTTAGAAAGTGTAGGAACGAAAACTTACTTGATTTGATAGCAAATCGAAAGAGATCAACTAGTGAGTTGATGTTCGGCCGCCCCTTGTTCGAACTCTTGATTTCGTGTCTTGTAGAATCAAATTGATGGATGAATATAACCCTAAGAATGCCGATTATGTTTTCTGTAACCTCAATTTGATGAATTAAAACCGTGTTATATCAATTTGATATAGGGAAGTTACGGTTTCGCCTCTTGGGCTTGAAAATGATTAAATTCGACCATTATTTCTTCTAGTAACGTATAATAACTGTTAGTAATCATCAATGAGATGATTATTGTTAGTTTTATAACAATTACAACCCTTATTATCACGAGATTCGAATTTCCCCAATTAGTTTGGCCAAATTTTGACTTTTAGAAATCAAAATCAATTGCTATTACAACTTATAAACTAATTCTTGAAATTAACACTTAAAAATCTGATTTTTGGCTTAATCTCAACTTCTAAGAATTTTTTCTAAATCCATAACATATTGTTTTGATTTACAAACTACTTTAAAATTCCTAATTATTACTAAATGGCACAATTGAACTGGTTTCAAGCTTGATTTATCCAATTGGGCCCCTTAAATACAATTGGGCCTCACTGGGCCTTCCTGGGCCTGTCTTGACCTTCCATGGGCCTACTTTATTCACATTGGGCCTCATTTGCCCCTTATTGGGCCTTACTGGGCCTCTCTTGGCTTATTGGGCCTACACTGACTATGTTGGGCCTAATTGATCTTGTTGAGTCTTCCTTGACCTTACTGAATCTTCTTTGACTTTACTGGACCTTCATTGACCTCGTTGGGCCTTCATTGGCCTTGTTGGGCCTTGATTGGCCTTGTTGGGCCTGTTGGGCCTTCATTGGTCTTATTGGGCTTTGATTGGCATTGTTGGGCCTGTGATAGCACCAACTCCCGTTAACAAAGTTAGTGTGAAAAATCGGATTGTCACATCATCCCCTTGTTGAAGGAATTTTCGTCCCGAAAATTAGTAAGTGTTAGGAGTAGTTAGGAAACTACTTACGAGTTTAAATCGTACGTGTTAGTGTGATTTGATCATTCTGTGTGCTTGTGTGTACTCACACACAAAGTCTAATGCTTGCAACATCACAACTCAATTGTGATCGTTCAATGTAACTGTTTTGCGTGTTCACTAGTTAGTTCACCTAACTGTGACTGTTTGTGTTTGATCATATTGTGTTGTGTAACCTCACACATAGTGAGTGTCTGAAACTGTTTGTACTATGCAACCCCGCACATAGCAAAGTGTATGTAATCAATGTACTATGCAACCCCGCGCATAGCAAAATGTATGTAACCAATCGTGTATGTACTACCATAACATGTAACATATGAAATGTAGCACATAAAACATATAAAATGTAATGTAGCACAAATATCTGTAACAAAATCAATTGAATAACTAAAACGTTTGTGCTTACAGTTTGAAATTTGCAGTGTTGATGTGTGAAAGCATCACGTCATCCCCTTGTTGAAGGAAATTTCGTCCCGAAATTTAACGTGCGCTCTCAGTGTTAGCAGTAGCTGTCTTGAATAAATGAGGATATTTCTTCATCATTTGGTCTTCCCGTTCCCATGTGAATTCAGGACCCCGTCTTGAATTCCATCGGACTTTGACTATTGGAATCTTGCTTTGCTTCAGTTGTTTGACCTCTCGGTCCATGATCTCTGCTGGTTCTTCAATGAATCGCAGTTGTTCATCTACTTGTATTTCTTCCAACGGTACAATCAATGTCTCATCAGAAAGACATTTCTTTAAATTCGATACATGAAAGACATCATGAACTCCACTGAGTTCATCCGGTAGTTTGAGTTGGTACGCAACCGGACCAATCCTTTTCAGAATCTCAAAAGGTCCTACGTAACGTGGACTAAGCTTGCCACGCTTGCCGAATCGTATCACACCTTTCCAAGGTGATACTTTTAGAAGAACTCGGTCTCCTACTTGAAATTCTAACGGCTTGCGACGTTTGTCTGCATAACTCTTCTGGCGATCCCGAGCCGCTGCCATACGGTTCCGGATTTGAACTATCTTCTCTGTTGTTTCGTGCACCAGTTCAGGACCTGTTATCTGACTGTCACCAATTTCAGCCCAGCAAACTGGTGAACGACATTTGCGACCATACAAAGCTTCAAACGGTGCTGCTTGAATACTTGTATGATAACTGTTGTTGTAAGAGAACTCCACCAACGGTAAATGATTCTCCCAGCTATCACCAAAGTCAATTACACAAGCTCGTAACATATCCTCGAGCGTTTGAATTGTTCGTTCACTCTGACCGTCGGTCTGTGGATGATAGGCGGTACTCATATCTAAGCGAGTCCCCAATGACTTATGAAGAGATTTCCAAAAATTTGAAGTAAACCGGGCATCCCGATCTGATATGATAGATATTGGCACACCATGCCGTGCTACTACTTCCTTAATGTAAATACGAGTCAACTTCTCCATCTTGTCAGTTTCCTTGATTGCTAAGAAGCGTGCAGATTTCGTTAATCGATCGACAATTACCCATATCGTATCACAACCACTCGGTGTACGAGGTAACTTAGTAATAAAATCCATTGAAATCTGTTCCCATTTCCACATCGGTATCTCTGGTTGTTGTAGTAAACCAGATGGCTTCTGATATTCAACTTTGACTTTCGAACAAGTCAAACATTTGCTAACGTACTTAGCAATATCAGCTTTCATGTGAGGCCACCAATACAGTGCCTTCAAGTCATGGTACATCTTGTCTGATCCCGGATGGACTGAATATCTAGACTTGTGTGCTTCGTCCATCACGAGTTCCCTTAAACCTCCATACAAAGGTATCCACATTCGATCAATGAAATAACGAATTCCATCAGGTTTAACATTCAATTGTTCTTCCATTCCTCGTAAAGATTCCGGTACTAAGTTTTCCGTTTTCAAAGCCTCAATCTGAGCACTATGTACCTTGTCAGGTAAGTCAGTATGTATCGTCATCATAAGTGCGCGAACCCGTCTTGTTCCCGTTGTATCTTTTCTGCTCAAAGCATCGGCTACGACATTAGCCTTTCCCGGGTGATACTTAATCGCACACTCATAATCGTTCAACAATTCAACCCATCGTCGTTGCCTCATGTTAAGCTCCTTCTGATCAAAGATATGTTGCAAACTCTTATGATCAGTGTAAATAGTACACTTAGTTCCATACAGATAATGCCTCCAAATCTTCAAAGCAAAAACCACTGCTCCTAACTCCAAGTCATGAGTAGTGTAATTCTTTTCGTGTGTTCGTAGTTGTCTGGAAGCATAAGCGATCACTTTATCCCGTTGCATCAACACACATCCCAAACCCTGTCCAGATGCGTCACAATACACCGCAAAGTCTTCCGTTCCTTCCGGTAA
Source organism: Mikania micrantha (assembly GCA_009363875.1). NCBI lineage: Eukaryota > Viridiplantae > Streptophyta > Magnoliopsida > Asterales > Asteraceae > Mikania > Mikania micrantha. The sequence continues at coordinate 69,358,568 of CM018697.1, forward strand.
GGATAGAATCGGTGCACTGCAAAGCTTCTGTTTCAATAACTGGAATGCAGCTTCTTGTGTATCCGTCCAGTTATACTTTGTTCCTTTGTGCGTCAGAGCTGTAAGTGGTTGAGCGATCTTTGAGAAACCCTCAATGAATCGTCGATAATAACCCGCCAAACCAAGGAATTGTCGTACCTCGGTAGGGGTCTTTGGCGCTTCCCAATTCTTAATCGCTTCAATCTTCGCTGGATCAACATGTATGCCCTTTTCATTAACTATGTGACCCAAGAACTGTACTTCTCGCATCCAGAAATCACATTTCGAGAACTTAGCATACAGTTGTTCTTGTTTCAATAGCTCTAGTAGTAATCGAAGATGTTCAGCATGTTCCTCCTCAGACTTTGAATAGATGAGAATGTCATCAATGAAAACAATGACAAACTTATCAAGATAAGGTTTACAAACACGATTCATGAGATCCATGAATACAGCTGGAGCGTTTGTCAACCCAAATGGCATGACCAAGAACTCATAATGGCCATAGCGCGTCCTAAATGCTGTCTTTGGAATATCCTCCTCCTGGACTCTTAATTGATGATAACCCGACCTGAGATCAATCTTCGAGTAGTAACTCGAACCTTGCAACTGATCGAACAGATCGTCAATCCTGGGTAACGGATACCGGTTCTTGATAGTAACCTTATTCAATTCCCGGTAATCGATACACATACGAAAAGTTCCGTCCTTCTTCTTTACAAACAATACTGGAGCTCCCCACGGTGAAAAACTAGGTCGTATGAAACCCTTATCCAACAATTCTTGCAATTGTGTGGATAACTCTTGCATTTCTGACGGTGCAAGTCGATAAGGCGCCCTAGCTATCGGTGCTGCGTCTGGTGTAAGATCGATTCGAAATTCCACCTGTCTCACAGGCGGTAATCCCGGCAAGTCTTCTGGAAATACCTCCGGAAACTCACAAACTATAGGTATATCTTCAAGTTTCTTCTCAGCTACCGGCTTTTCAGTTATAAGTGCTATAACTGCCGTATGACCCTTACGTAGACACTTGTGTGCTTTCATACAAGATATGAGACGCAGTGGCGTACTGCTCTTCTCGCCTTGTACATATAATGTCTCTCCCTGCGGAAGAGGTATGCGAACAATCTTTTCATGGCATACAATTTCAGCCTGGTTCTTGGACAACCAGTCCATGCCAATGACTACATCAAAACTGCCTAAGGCAATAGGCATCAAATCAATCTCTAATGTCTGACCCATCAAATCAAGAATACATCCCTTATAAATGTTTTCTACTACAATCAACTTACCATCAGCTAATTCCACAGTATAGGGACTATCTAAGGCAGTGGGACTAGCATTTAGCAACTTAACAAGTGAACTAGATACAAAGCTCCGATCGGCACCGGTGTCAAATAACATAGAGGCATAGTGATTATTTAAGAGGAACGTACCCGTAACAATGTTGGGATCCTCCCGCGCTTGACGTCCTCCTATCACAAACGCCCTGCCTCTAGCACCGTTGTTGTTGTTGTTGTTGTTGTTGTTGTTGTTGTTGTTGTTGTTGGTGCCATTACCGTTGCCATTCCCATTACCATTACCATTGTTGTCCCCGCCTTTCTTAAGTTGTGGGCAATCTTTCTTGAAATGGCCCATCTTGCCGCACTCAAAACAACCTTTCTGCGCGTTGTTTTGATTATTGTTCTGGTTGTTATTATTGTTCTGCAGCTCTCCGCGACAATCCTTAGCCGCATGCCCAACCTTGCCACACCTCTGGCACTTAGCTCTGTCACATTGGTTACCCGCATGATGGTAACCACACTTGTTACACTTGGGGTGCTTACCAATATAGCCCCCCGATGATGATGATTGTTGGCCACTGTTGGAATTATGATAGGACTTGTTTGAGTCCTGCTTCCTGTTCTGCTGTTGGTTGTTACCCTTGAAGTTGTTACTGTCCCACTTTCTCTTGTGATCTCCTACCTTGGTAGCAGATGTTCGCTTAGGCAGGGTTCCCTGTAACACTGCCTGATCAGTAAGCTGATGCGCTAGACGAACAGCTTGTTGGATAGTGGTGGGATTTGTTGAAGTCACCAAACCTTGAATCTGAGGCACTAGTCCTCCAATGTACCTTTCAATCCACTTACTGGCTGGAGTAGCCATGTGTGGTAGCAGTCTGGCCAGTTCATGCGATCTGGTCGTGTACTCCTCAATATTTGATCCCTCCATCTTGAGGTGCCAATACTCTTCCTCCAACTTCTGCATTTCACTACGAGGACAATACTCCTCTTGTAGCAAAGTTTTGAAGTTGTTCCAGGTCAACGCATTTGCTTCTCCCAACCCCAGAGTCTGAACATTGGAGTTCCACCAAGTCAGTGCTGGACCCTCTAATGTTCCAGTAGCAAATTTCACCTTGCTATCCTCAGGGCAGTTGCACATTTCAAATACAGACTCAGCCTTTTCAATCCATCGGAGAAGTCCTATAGCCCCCTCCGATCCCTTGAAATTGTGTGGCTTGCAGTCCAAAAACATTTTAAACGTGCATGCCTGTGGATTTAACAATCCCCCAGCTGGACCATGTGGCCCCGTGTTGTGTGCCTGTGCGTACTGTGCGATTGCCTCGGCAACCCTGTTGTTGATTAACTCATTGAGCTCAGCAACAGTCATCTGAACATTTCCTTCAGCCATTTCCTTCCTATTTACAAGAAATGTTAATGCACAATCAAAATCCAATTTTGACATGTGTAAGTAAAAACAATAAATACAACATGTAATATAAACAACACAGTTGTTGGAAACAAACAATAGTTCTTTCATATATAGAAACTTCTTTGAATACAATACTTTTGAAATGAAATACAAAATTTCAAACTACTAATGTAGGAACACAACCCGTTCCTAATAAGTTTAAATAAAACAGAAAGTAAAAGAAAACAATAATCAGTCGTCCTCAACGGCGGATTCAGGATCGGACTCAGCAACTGGTGCTGGTTCCTCCCCTTCTTCCTCCTCATCCTCCTCCTCGTTCTCAGAGGCCACCAAATCCTCCAAGGCTTCTACTCTACCCTCCAAGAATAGAGCTCGGTTTTCTGCAGTGTCGAGACGACCCATCATGTTCCACATCTCATCTCGCATGTCATGAACCAGTTGGGCAAGTTCCTCTTGCCTCTCAATGGCATCCCATAACTCCTGAGATCTCTGATAGAGCTTCTCCTCTGCTGTATCCACGTCCTCGCGCAACTTGGCGATCTCCTCTGCGTCCGTCCTTTGCCTCTTAGGCTCAGGAGCGTCCAGTGCTGGTGGTGGGTGTGTAGAAGGTCCCTCAGCAGGAATCTGCTGAGTATCCTCCTCCTCCTCTGCCGGATCCTCATCCGGGTCCTCCTCTGGATCCTCATCGGGATCCTCGTCTGGATCCTCATCAGGATCCTCGTCTGGATCCTCATCAGGATCCTCCTCTGGATCCTCATCAGGATCCTCCTCGGGGTCTTCCTCCGGATCCTCCTCTGGATCGGAGTCCTCCATGTCATACGGTGGAGGTGATGGAATGGGTGGTGGTGGTGACGATGGTGGTGCCGGAACTATCGGCTCCTCGTCCTCTGAATCATCAATGATAATGTACGGGACTGATGATGAAGCCATGCCTGTTACATAATATCATATGTAAGTACAGTGCCATGGAATACGTAAACAAATCAAATACATAATGTCATATGTAATTTCTAAGCAATACGTATAATCAGATGTGTCTAACGTCTAACAGTCATAGTCTAGGCCTACAAATGCAAACCTAATTCGCTATAACTAAAGTCTCTGATACCAATCTGTCACACCCCCAATTCCAACTAACGGAATCATACCGTTTGGGAACGTGACAAACCAGGATCTCAGATCATTAGACATAGCGAAGACCTCTATATGAATTTCAAAAACATACGTTGGTCTTTAAAACAAACATAATAACCAGAGTTTACAAAAAGTGCGGAAGCGTTTAAAAACCATAAACAGTTGTAAATCAAACATTACAATTCAAAGTACTAAAATATTCAGATTTAAATAATCAAAGTGAAAGAAATGCATGAGACTCTATCTTCCTAGTCCATGCCAGCTGTTACGCGCGCCTTAGCGTCCTGAGAAAACATGCAAATCAAGTCAACACAATGGTTGGTGCATAACACAGGTTTTAAATAATCACAGTGTTCAAAACATCAGTTTGAATAATAAGTTGTAGATAACATAATCACAAATGCACAGTCATGATAGCTAGTCATATAAACTATTTACATACGTGTTCGACACCGAAGCTGACTAGTTGCCATGCTATAGCATGTTTTCGCCTTGCCACTATTGTCTATCACAACAATAGTAAAATTGTGTTTGGTCAGTCAAACACCTGCGTAGATCCCATCTACCAGGTGAGGTTTGTCAAACCTAATAGATCTATTTCCAACTACCACGCTTTGCATTACAGCAAACTAAACGGTTCGAGGTGTGTAAGGACTTTCAAGTTGATATGTTTTCACATAATGTAAACAGATAACTCATGCAAGTGATATGTATCTAAAATCAGTTTGTTGCACATGTTTTCTCCCCCAAAACAGTTTAAAATAAGAAAGGGGCCGTGTACGCACCTTTGATAGTAGTAGAATAATCAAACACGTGTGAACTTGCGTAGAAATCCTCTACGAAGAATCTGTGATTTAAACAATAACCTATTGTTATTCGAATAATCGTTTTGTGCTTGAAATCACATACGTGTCAACACACGTATGTTAAAGTGTGAGAATTAGGCATACGAAAGTACGCGTGTCACTGAAATCGATTAAATAAAATCATATTTGATTTTATTCAATTAACCGTAATTATACGCGATTTCGTGTTCGGACTAAAATATAAATTTTATCATTCTAATGCATTCGTATTCTCGTTACGGTTCCAACGCAACTTGAACGGGTTAATTCGGAGTTAAAATGAATGACTTATGATTAAAATACTAAAAATGTTAAAAACTCAAAAATATGGTTGGCCCGGGACTCGAACCCGCGACCCTCAACATCACACACACAGCATCTAACCACTACGCCCGCTAGGGTATCGCGTTAATTAACCAGAAATTAATTGTTTTAAGCCTTATCTGATCGGTTTCCCCTTTTTCCATTATAGCCGAAGCTTAATCCCTTCAATTGATCGTGGATTCGATTCTGATTCAGACTAAAACCATAGGGTTTTCATTGAGCAATAATTTCCGAACCTTTATGATTAATCAATTTCGACTATCATATCAATTTGCATCAAAAACCCAACAATTTGTTCATCTCAAGAACCCTAACATCGAATTCATCCAATCCATTATTGAAACTACAAATTGAAACTTTATTAAGCTTAATCGAGATTGTCAGAAACTGCTGATAACATTTAATTCGATTCTTATATCCATTTTAACCAAATCCCCCAATTCGTTTTTGAAGTATAAACCCTAGAACTAAAATCTATCAATTCTTAGTTCTAAAATGAAATTGACATAACATCAACTTTAATCGGAACTTTTAGGAACTACCCATGCTATTTGATTTGAATATCAAGTTCATTTAATACAAAATCCCCAAAACGTGTTCTATGATAAACCCTAGAACTCGGATTCATACCAATTGATGTTATAAGCCGAAATTAGCATACAGGTTTACTTAATCGGCATATTTAGAAAGTGTAGGAACGAAAACTTACTTGATTTGATAGCAAATCGAAAGAGATCAACTAGTGAGTTGATGTTCGGCCGCCCCTTGTTCGAACTCTTGATTTCGTGTCTTGTAGAATCAAATTGATGGATGAATAGAACCCTAAGAATGCCGATTATGTTTTCTGTAACCTCAATTTGATGAATTAAAACCGTGTTATATCAATTTGATATAGGGAAGTTACGGTTTCGCCTCTTGGGCTTGAAAATGATTAAATTCGACCATTATTTCTTCTAGTAACGTATAATAACTGTTAGTAATCATCAATGAGATGATTATTGTTAGTTTTATAATAATTACAACCCTTATTATCACGAGATTCGAATTTCCCCAATTAGTTTGGCCAAATTTTGACTTTTAGAAATCAAAATCAATTGCTATTACAACTTATAAACTAATTCTTGAAATTAACACTTAAAAATCTGATTTTTGGCTTAATCTCAACTTCTAAGAATTTTTTCTAAATCCATAACATATTGTTTTGATTTACAAACTACTTTAAAATTCCTAATTATTACTAAATGGCACAATTGAACTGGTTTCAAGCTTGATTTATCCAATTGGGCCCCTTAAATACAATTGGGCCTCACTGGGCCTTCCTGGGCCTGTCTTGACCTTCCATGGGCCTACTTTATTCACATTGGGCCTCATTTGCCCCTTATTGGGCCTTACTGGGCCTCTCTTGGCTTATTGGGCCTACACTGACTATGTTGGGCCTAATTGATCTTGTTGAGTCTTCCTTGACCTTACTGAATCTTCTTTGACTTTACTGGACCTTCATTGACCTCGTTGGGCCTTCATTGGCCTTGTTGGGCCTTGATTGGCCTTGTTGGGCCTGTTGGGCCTTCATTGGTCTTATTGGGCTTTGATTGGCATTGTTGGGCCTGTGATAGCACCAACTCCCGTTAACAAAGTTAGTGTGAAAAATCGGATTGTCACAGGTGATCATTGATCGTTTAACCAAATCTGCTCATTTCTTGCCCATGCGTGAGAACTTCACCATGGATAAACTGGCAAGATTATACATCAATGAGATAGTGGTATGCCACGGTGTGCCATTGTCTATTATCTCTGATAGAGACAGCAGATTTACATCCAGGTTCTGGCAATCATTGCAGAAATCTCTAGGGACACAGTTAAATCTGAGTACAGCTTACCACCCACAAACAGATGGTCAAAGCGAACGTACTATTCAAACCCTAGAGGACATGTTAAGGACCTGTGTATTGGACTTTGGTGGGAACTGGGACTCCCATTTGCCACTGATTGAGTTCTCCTACAATAACAGTTACCACAGCAGTATCGGATGTGCACCATTCGAGGCTCTTTATGGCCGGAAATGTCGATCACCGATCTGTTGGACTGAAATTGGAGACAACCGAATAACGGGGCCAGAACTAATTCAAGAAACCACTGACAAGATAGCTCAGATTCAAAGAAGACTACAAGCAACAAGGAGCAGACAAAAGAGCTACGTCGACAAACGGCGCAAGCCGTTGGAATTCCGAGTGGGAGATCGTGTAATGTTGAAGGTATCCCCATGGAAAGGCGTTGTACGCTTTGGAAAGAAAGGCAAATTAGCACCACGATACGTGGGACCGTTCGAGTTCATCGAACGTATAGGTCCTGTAGCCTATCGACTGAGGTTACCAGATGAACTCAGTGGTGTGCATGATGTGTTTCACGTCTCAAACTTGAAGAAATGCCTTGCCGACGAGTCTCTCGTCATTCCAATTGAAGAAATTCAAGTGGATGAACAGTTACACTTCATTGAAGAGCCTTTAGAGATTATGGATCGCAAGGTTAAACAACTGAGGCGAAGCCGTATTCCTATTGTAAAGGTTCGATGGAATTCAAGACGCGGTCCCGAGTTCACTTGGGAACGTGAAGATCACATGAAGTTAAAGTATCCCCAATTGTTTGAAGAGGAAGCTGTACCTGATAACAACTCTTAAATTTCGGGACGAAATTTCTCTAACAAGGGGAGACTGTGACATCAGTGCCGGAACCGTCACCGGAACAGTGATCTCTACAGTACATGAACAGTAAAACAGGTACGAATCATATACATTTTAGTACATTTCAGATTCACATCATTTATCATTATCATTTTGGGTTGTCATGGAACAAATTCATAAACATTTAACGGAAACACAGTTCAGAACAATAGTTCTTGAGTCAGCTAATTGTCTGGCAATACAGAACCATCATGTGATTATTTGGTTAGGATTATATTATGTAGAAACGTATGTGAGGCTTTACAGAACAAAACACGCGAATATCGTTATGTGAATGCTAAATTGACGGGTTATTCGTATAGGTGACGATCTGTACGAATATATCTGAAAGTTTAACGTTCTGAAGGATAATCTATAATTAGAAAACAAGATTGAAAAGTATAGTTATCGTCGTATTTGTACGGGTGACGATTCGAACGAATACGCGCGACAACCGTACATTTCGATTTGAACAGTAAATTAATAGTTTAAATTTAATAAATATGAAGATATTAGTTAATTTATTAGGAATTACAACCTAGAATAATTAAATGATTTCTAATTTTATAATCGTGTCATTTCGTCGCGAAAACTACGCGAACCGACATTCTACGCGAAACCGATCGAGATCGAACGAGCGGGTATTGTAACCCACATTAAATGAAACATTTATGTCCCAACAACCTACACCAACCTCCCTCCTCATTCTCAAACTCGTCACTCTCTCTCTAGCTCTCCTCTCTCTAGAAATTTCAACTTCTCTCTACGATTGGAGGCTCGATTCAAGTCAGATTCAAGCAAGATTGGTGTCAAGACGATTCCCCCATCACGTAGATCACGGGAGTACAAGAAATTCCAGCACTCATCCACGAAAGTTGAGGTAAAAATCCAATTTATATTCGGTTTTAGGGTAACTCACGAACCAATTGGATTTTTGTTGTTTAATCGGTTTAAACACTCACAAAACACATAGATATACACGTAGGAGTAGGTAGATTGTTGTTGTAACAGGTGATGGTTGCGAGAGTGAGGACGGTGATGCACGAAATTGTACAGGTTCGTGGGGTATAACAGTCGGCCGAACCTTGTTGATCAAGAAAGGGGAGAGCCGAACCTGTTAGGGTGGCGAACCCTGGAAGCCGAACCCTGCAAACCCTGCTACGAACCCTGCAGTTCACTGAGCCACGAACCTGTTAAATCGCCCTAGACCTGCAACGAACCTGCTATGTAACACCCCGACCGATGGCGGAAACGTCGGGATGCCACGAGGGATGTGTAGATTGTTCAAAAGCTCGTGGGCATCTAATTTAATCATCATATATCATATAAGCAAACAACATAATTACTCAAAAATCATGTTCGTCATGAATCAATTACATCAATTACACAAAAGAATTAGAAACTAACTAAACTCTAATCGCCAGAAATTTAGTTAATTAACTAAGTCCAAGAATCCTATATGATGATGCTGTCCAAAATAGAAGAGATCATTCTCTTCATCCTACTTGTCTCCATCACCTGAAACATGTAAGTAATCAAGTGTCAACTACAAAAGTAGTTGGTGAGTAATCATAAGTTTTTATACTTAAAAATGTTTTAGTAAAATGAGTTTAAAAGTTTGTGTTTTGAAAATAGTTTTGTAAGATGCTTTGTTTAAAACAAGTATAAGACTTATGATCTTCTTGGGAAAATCCATATGAATACCTGTATGAGATAATCCAACACACATCCATCCATTCAACAACCAAACACATACACAATCACATAATCACATAATCAATCAGTCATAGTCATCCCCACATAATCATAATCAAACATAGATAATCAATCCATAAACAAATCAACCAATCTCATCATTTATATTCTCAAATAATGTTCGTGACTATACATGATCATTATGTAATTAACATAAGTTAAATACATGATTCATGGAGTGGTCGCTAACCACGTGACAATACATGAAGCCAAAGCAATTAACCGAAGTCAAAGGCAATGCTTCACCTATGTGGAAATCATCCACGTGACAATACACAATGTCATAACAATTAACCGAAGTTAAAAGCGATGACTCTCGGGGTTTGTGACAATACTTGTAATCTTTGTTATTGACCTAAGTCAATAACAAAGTTTACATGGATATAAAATAATAAGAGACAATCTATAATAAATGATAATTTTATATTGTGAATATCATATTGATAAACAGGTATTAACCTTGAGTTATCAAAGTAATATTTGAATTTGGTATACATGCTTCACCTCCGAGTTTTAAAACTAAAACAGTTTAAAGAAAGGGAGGTTATGAGAACTCACCTGAAATCCTTAGAATCAGTGTTCTCTTATAATGCGCGCTCGCGTATGTAACTCAAAGCAACTCAGAATCTGTAGTTAATAGGTGTTCGTGTTTATAAGTATACATGACTTAATTTAATTAAATAACCATAAGTGTTTTTCCCTACATCACTAGGTGTATTGTTACTTAGTTTGTTAAATCCTAAGTAAAATAGATTTACTCCACTTTATGTGAATTGTTCATCATCACATGTGATTTAGATTGGCTATATTCAACTTATCCTTTAGGGATAACTTATTATGAGTTAGTATGGGTATTCTCATAGATAACCCTAATCTTTCTCATACTTAAACATACATGCATGAATCATCTAGTTGATCACTATGATTTAAGTCAAAAATCTTAATTTAAATTGTAATGAATTTATCACTAATTCAATCTCATCATTCCAAAACTTGTGTTGTTAACAAGGAAAAGGGGAGGTTCTTTAAATCAAGTTCATGCATAACTTAATTAGATGAATCTCCTTCGTTTAAATCATTTAAATCCCAATTTATGTTTATAAAGTTTATAATCACGTTTCATAAGAAACTTCACCATATAATATATATATATATATGTATTTAATATTGTGGCCATTGTCATTCATGCATGCATGGTTATCCTTAATCCCTAACGTTTAATCTCCTATTTAACCTTAGCTTTGAGTTCGTTTGGGTTCAATTAGCCAATTAGGGCAGCGAACCTTTTTGGCTAAAGCCATAGGTTCGGCCCATGCTACTAAGGTTCGGCCAGGAGAAAGACTTTCAGCCCAAGGGTTCGCAGGTGAAGGGTTCGGGCAACCAAGCTGAGGGTTCGTGGCTATAGGGAACAAGAAGGTTCGGCTCATTTAGGGTTCGCCACCTTTTCCCGCCTATGCAGGTTCGCGGTCAAGAGGGATGAGAAGGTTCGGCCATCTGCCATGGTTCGTTGCTACACTAAGGTTCGTAGCCCATGGGAGGTTCGTGACCTGCTGACCTGACCCAGGTTCGGCCAGGGTTCGCATCATGGTGTCTCGGAGCAGGAAGGTTCGCTGGCCAACAGCAGGTTCGGTGAAAACCTGCATCCACGAACCCTGTACCATACGGGTACCTTTCATCCTCTTCATCAAAACACAGCTACTGTAGCTATCATACCCCTCGATCCTAAACTCTACATGTCCGATTATTGTAGTCATATGCTAAAAATCGACCCATAAGCACAAGATGTAATCGGGTAAAGTTTTAGTGTGAGAAACAAAATAAAAATCCGAGTTTAATCTCTAGATCTTCTTGTACTTTCCCGCTCTCCTTGATCTTGTGGTCGTTTAGGGCCAAGAATCACGTGATTCCGTCAAGAAACGAACGCGTAATCGTAGAGAGAAGTTGAGTAGAATGTGGGTGACGAAAATATAGATTTAGAGAGAGAGAGTGAGTTTGTGAAATGAAGAAAAAGGAGGAGGTTCCTCCTCTTTTATCGCGTGTAGATCCCCGGGTGTTCGGTCTCGTTTTTATCGTGATACAATAAGTAAATGATCGGTTATGCTTGGTTTTTATCATAAAACACGTTTGAATATAAATCCTTTTAAATAATTATGTTTCGTATTAGTTAAAATGATTTTAAATAAATTATTTCATAAAACAATTCCGTTTACGATGAATCATATATTTAATAAAAATGGTTTATTTAAATTTTGTTTTTAAGTTGTGATTCCTAATAAATCTAATGGGTTTTTATTTATTAATTTAATATCGTTTGATATTATTTAGTTATCTCGTCAAAACGCGTTACTCGCGTACGTATTCGTAAAGATCGTCACCTTTGCGAATCCGATGCTCGTACCGTATTTCGATTTGATCTATGATTTATGGAATATCGTTTTTGAACATTATTCTTAATAATCATATTCGTGTGAATCGTCACCCACGCGAATACATTATTAAGTTAATGTTTCTGAATCAATACTCGCGTTTAAATAATGTTCGTAACCTCTCATCGCGTAATCAATTCTCATTATTTAATAACTTTAATATTATCATTTTCCCAAACCAAAACCCACTAAACTGAGTCACTGACACATCCATGATAGACCGAAATATGCATATGTATAGGGCATATGCAGAGGTAGATCGCAACCTCCCCTACACCGTCCCACCGCTATTTCGATAAACCATGACCATGTGTCCTTGACTACGTTTAGCAACCATACCATAACAAACTCCCAGTTTCATCCCAGTTCAACCCAATGCCATTTTCAAACCAATAATCCATAATCATCAGTACTAGCACTGCGATAAACTCTCTGGTTCTGTTTAGTTGGTCCACAACTAAACTTCCCATGGTTTACGCGTATCATATGTTATAACATGCATACCAGAAATAGTGATGATATCAATAATGACAATCAATAATTCATAATCATTAATAAATAACAAATCTCCGGTCGTAACAGTACAATCGTACGGATGTACGGATGTACGAACAACCGAAAGTACAGTGATGTTACAGTCTCCCCTAGTTAAAGGAATTTCGTCCCGAAATTCAATTTGGAGTGACCGTAGTAAACAAATGTGGGTACTTAAGCTTCATCTGATCTTCCCGCTCCCAAGGGAATTCTGGACCCCGCTTCGATTCCCAACGTACTTTGACAATTGGAATTCTACTGCGTTTGAGCTGTTTAACCTCACGATCCATTATCTCCACTGGTTTTTCAACAAAGTGCATGGTATCATTGATGCAAATGTCATCAAGTGGTACCTGAAGATCCTGATTAGCTAAGCACTTTCTTAGATTGGACACGTGGAATGTCGGGTGCACGTTACTAAGTTCATTAGGAAGTTCTAATTTGTAAGCAACCTTCCCGATCCGTTCAAGGATCTTAAAAGGGCCAACGTATCGTGGAGCAAGCTTTCCTTTCTTCCCAAATCGCACAACGCCTTTCCAAGGCGACACTTTGAGTAATACCATATCTCCCACATCAAACTCTAAAGGTTTTCTTCTTTTATCCGCGTAGCTCTTCTGTCGACTGCGAGCAGCTAACAGATTGTCACGGATCTGGCGGATCTTGTCAGTCGTTTCCTGAATAATCTCAGGACCAGTAATCTGCGAATCGCCGACTTCAGTCCAACAAATAGGTGACCGACATTTCCTGCCATAAAGAGCTTCAAATGGCGCCATACCAATGCTCGCGTGATAACTGTTGTTATACAAGAACTCAACCAACGGTAAGTGGCTATCCCAATTGCCACCGAAATCGATGACGCAAGCTCTCAACATGTCTTCTAATGTCTGAATCGTTCGCTCTGTCTGTCCATCCGTTTGAGGATGATAGGCAGTGCTAAGATCCAGTCTTGTTCCAAAAGATTCATGAAGCGATTCCCAAAATCGTGCCGTGAATCGAGCATCACGGTCCGATATTATGCTTAAGGGAATACCATGTCGGCTAATGATCTCATCAATGTAGATGCGCGCTAACTTTCGCACAGGATATGTTTCGCGTATCGGTAAGAAATGAGCCGACTTTGTCAATCTATCAACTATCACCCAAATGCTATCTTTACCGTTTGCGGTTCGTGGGAGTTTAGTAATGAAATCCATGGAGATATTCTCCCACTTCCACATCGGTATCTCTGGTTGTAATAACAGTCCCGAAGGTCGCTGATGTTCTGCCTTGACTTTAGCACAGTTGAGGCATTTAGACACATATTCAGCAATGTCCTTCTTCATTCCAGGCCACCAGTACAAGCCCCTAAGGTCTTGATACATCTTGTCAGAACCTGGATGGATTGAATAACGAGACTTATGAGCTTCATTCATAATCACCATCCTAAGATCACCCCGGTTCGGTAGCCACAACCGATTCAAATAATACATTAACCCATCATTCTTAGTTTCCAACAACATTTCAGCCCCGCAAGACGTCTCATTTTTCAAGTCATCTTGAGCTAATGAGTGTTGTTGGGCTGTGAGAACATCATTACGGAGGTTATTGTGCACTCGGACACTATGGATCTGAACTTGACTCTTGCGACTAAGCGCATCTGCTACTACATTCGCTTTACCAGGATGGTAGCGAATTTCGCAGTCGTAATCATTCAACAGTTCAACCCATCTCCGTTGTCTCATATTGAGCTCCTTTTGATTGAGAATATGTTGCAAACTCTTATGGTCAGTGAACACTACACACTTAGTGCCATAAAGATAATGTCTCCATATCTTCAAGGCAAACACGACTGCGCCAAGTTCCAAGTCATGTGTGGTGTAGTTCTTCTCGTGAATCTTTAGTTGTCTTGATGCGTAAGCCACAACCTTTCCCCGTTGCATGAGAACACAACCGAGACCTAGGTTGGATGCATCACAATAAACCACAAAATCATCATTCCCGTCAGGCAATGTCAAGACAGGAGCATCACAAAGTTTCTGCTTCAAAGTCTGAAATGCCTCTTCTTGCTTTGGTCCCCACTCGTATGGCCAATTCTTCTGAGTCAAAGCAGTGAGAGGGACAGCAATCCTGGAGAAATTCGATATGAACCGCCAATAGTAACCGGCAAGTCCAAGGAATGATCGAATCTCCGTCGGTGTCTTCGGTGTACTCCAATTCTTCACCGCATCAATCTTTGCAGGATCCACGTGAACACCGTATTCGTTGACTATGTGACCCAGAAATTGAACTTCCTTAAGCCAAAATTCACATTTGGAGAATTTGGCATACGGTCGCTCCTCTCTTAGGATCTCCAAAACCAACTTAAGGTGTTTCTCGTGTTCTTCCTTGTTCTTTGAGTAAATCAAAATATCATCAATGAATACTATTACAAATTTATCCAAGTATGGCCTGCAAACACGGTTCATGAGATCCATGAAAACCGCAGGTGCATTGGTAAGGCCGAAAGGCATTACCAAAAACTCATAATGGCCATATCTTGTTCGGAATGCAGTCTTGGGAATATCATCTTCATGTACTCGAAGCTGATGATACCCAGACCTAAGATCGATCTTTGAAAACCATGCCGAGCCTTGAAGTTGATGGAAGAGATCATCAATGCGCGGCAGTGGATATCGATTCTTGATTGTGAGTTTGTTCAACTCGCGGTAGTCGATGCACATTCGGAATGACCCGTCCTTCTTCTTGACAAACAGGACCGGTGCACCCCATGGCGAATGGCTCGGGCGAATGAATCCTTTATCGGTAAGTTCTTGCAGTTGGCTCGCCAATTCTTGCAACTCCGAAGGCGCAAGTCTATAGGGAGCTTTGGCGACTGGGTTCGCACCAGGTACTAAGTCGATTCGGAACTCAACTTGACGTTCTGGTGGAAGACCCGGCAAATCATCTGGAAATACTTCCGGAAAATCTCGTATCACTGGAACATCTTCAATTCTCTTTTCTTTCTCTTTCTTCTCCACAATATGAGCTAGAAATGCTACACATTTCTTTCTAAGGTACTTGTGTGCTTTAGTGCAAGACATCAGCTTAAGACCTTTACTAGCAGTTTCTCCAAATATTCTCAAAGTTTCACCCGAAGGTAAGGGAATACGAATATACTTTTCATGGCATACAATCTCCGCTTTGTGGGTGGCTAACCAATTCATGCCTATGATAACATCAAAGCTACCAAGATGCATAGGTATAAGATTAATCGGGAAAACGTGATCATTTAGGTTCACAGTACATCCGATAATAACAGTGTCAATATCAATAGTGTTTCCGTCAGCCACTTCCACGTTAAACGGTTTATCTAAGTATGTACGTGTTCTACCAAGCAAGCATTCAAAATCACATGAAACGAAACTCCTATCAGCACCAGAATCAAATAAGACAGATGCATAAGAGTTGTTGATCAGAAATGTACCATTGACGACGTCCTGGTTGGCTTGAGCAGCTGGAGCATTCAACTGGAAAGCTCGGCCTCTTGCCACCCTCTGATTGTTCCCGGTCAACTTTGGGCATTGATTTCTGAAGTGACCCACTTCACCACACTCATAGCAGGCTCTTGCCTGCGCTTGAGGTACCTGGCGAACGGGTACAGCTGGTATAGGTTGTGCGTGTGGAGCAGGCAGTGCAAGCGGTGCTTGTTGCATCCTTTGTGCTTGCGGTGCACTCCTACAGACATTTGCATAGTGACCAAACTTGCCGCAGTTGTTGCAGATGCGACATGGCAAGTTCGGTGCGTGATGATATCTGCAGGTATTACATTGGGGAGTATTCCCAGTGTAGTTCCTGGCAGTTGTGTTGTCTGAGGATTGCTGCGCAGATTTGGCAGCAGGAGCAGTAATCGCAAAATTTCTAGTCTTCCTCTTCTTGTTGTTGCTCTTTGATGAGCTGCCCTGTTCAGTCTTGACTTCAGTTGAAGTCCCCTTGGCAGCAGCTTTGGTGTCAGTCTTCTTGTATCCTTTCCGAGTAAGTGTTCCATTCTTCACATGATTGTCAGTAAGAGTTGCAGATAAACGGATAGCAGCTTCCAGTGTTTTGGGATTACTTCCGTAGACTGTATCCTGAATCTGCACAGGCAGACCACCTATGTATTTTTCAATAGCCCTTTCCAAAGGTGTCACAAGATGAGGCACCAGCAGACTATACTCGTGGAAACGAGTATTGTAGATGACATTCTCTCCGCTGTCTTGCTTGAGTTCCCAGAATTCAGTCTCAAGCTTCCTCATCTCGCTACGCGGACAGAATTCAGTGGTCATCAGATTCTTAACCTCTGTCCATGTCAAAGCTAAGGCAGCATTAACTCCCCTAGTTCGTTTTTCCCCATTCCACCAAGTTAGTGCTCTCTTTTGAAAAACACTAGTGGCATAACAAACCTTCAGATTATCGGGGCAATCGCTGTTGATGAATGTATTCTCCATGCTCTCAAACCACTGCAGTAGCCCAGTGGCAGTCTCAGACCCCGTAAACTTCAGTGGATTACAGGAGTTGAAGTGTTTGAATGTGCAAGTTGGTGGGTTTGCACCACCTCTGTTCTGAGTGAGAGATTGATTGGCTTGTGTTAATTGATTCACCAATCCAGAGATGAGTGTTGCTAACTCTTGTATGCCAGAGTTGGCATTACCGTTGTTAGCATCCCCACTGTTTGAGTCATCTTCGTTGTGACGGCGAGGCGGCATGTTTCTGAGAGATTAGAAACATGTTACTACCGTTTACAACGTAAGCCATACAAACAATGGTCTATTAAGTTCATTTTAAACAGTTAGGATTACATATAGGAACTATATTTCTCTCCTATCTGTCATTAAACTCATAATATTTATAAATTTCCTATTATTATACTAAGTGTCCTAGTTGGTCATAACTAATATTAGCTAACTATTCCTAAGTTCCATACATTCCCCACCCTATACCAACACTGACAACCTCCCGATGCAATGCAACAAGCTTATATATAGGGCATATGCAGAGGTAGATCGCAATCTCCCCTACACCGTCCCACCGCCGTTCCATTGCACCACGATTATGCCCTTGTTAGCATTTAGGGTGTATCATGTATCTTACCATAGTCTCACTTCACAAACCTTATCCTAGGCAGGATAATTTAGAGTGAAGTGATCTTCTAGTTCCCTTGGACAATTAGGTTCGCCTAATGTCTAAGTTCACCTGACATGTAGGTTTACCTATTTCTAAGTTCACCTAATGTCTAAGTTCACCTGACATTAAAGTTCCCCTAGTGTCTAAGTTCACTAAATTTCATACCAAATCCAAATGTCCATAATCATAAATAAGGGTTCATATTATCACTAAGTGCTCTTATTGTCACTAAGTGTTCATATCCTCCCTATAGTTTATTCTCGTCACGTGCCCATACCATCACTAAGTGTTAGTATCATCACTATGCGTTTATATTATCATCAAGTGTCTATATCATCATCCAAGTCCATATCCCATCGCTAATCGCTCATATCATTCGTTGATCCTATGCACCCTACGTGTCCATTCCGTGTGTTTCATAAGTGAATTTATAAGTGTTTATCAAATGTGATCATTCAATAGTCAATCTCAGTCAATCCATCAAACATATCATCAACATTCAACAATCATATCCTCTCAACCATTCCTAGTAAGGTCCTAATAATATCCTATGTTCCTGACACTGACATACCCCCAATATACTACAAATGGTATATGTATAGGGCATATGCAAGGGTAGATCGCAACCTCCCTTACACCGTCCCACCACCTTTGTAGTATACCACGAGTGTGTCCTTGTCTGGTGATCAATAGATCTAACAGATAATTCCTAAAGCAATTAAATTCCTAAGCAGTTAAGTTCTTAAGTAGATAAATGTTCCAAACGGGTAGTTCCCTTATTCCTCAATACTGACATCCACCCGATGTACTGTAAATGGTATATGTATAGGGCATATGATAAGGGTAGGTCGCAACCGCCCAAACCACCGTCCCACCACCTTTACAATACACCACGAGTATGTCCTTACCGAGTCATTAGGGCACAAGTAAGCAAGTAAACAGCATATATAAATAAGATGTATAACAGGAGTTCAGTTAACATGTAATAAACACATAAGCATGAAATCCTGAATATACTAACTAGTGTATGAAATTAATTCATACTAAGGTATCCTACGGTTATAGACTAGGTCAACCATTTCTAGTAACCTAATTCCCTATAACCCAGGCTCTGATACCAATCTGTAACACCCCGACCGATGGCGGAAACGTCGGGATGCCACAAGGGATGTGTAGATTGTTCAAAAGCTCGTGGGAATCTAATTTAATCATCATATATCATATAAGCAAACGACATAATTACTCAAAAATCATGTTCGTCATGAATCAATTACATCAATTACACAAAAGAATTAGTTAAACTAACTAAACTCTAATCGCCAGAAATTTAGTTAATTAACTAAGTCCAAGAATCCTATATGATGATGCTGTCCAAAATAGAAGAGATCATTCTCTTCATCCTACTTGTCTCCATCACCTGAAACATGTAAGTAATCAAGTGTCAACTACAAAAGTAGTTGGTGAGTAATCATAAGTTTTTATACTTAAAAATGTTTTAGTAAAATGAGTTTAAAAGTTTGTGTTTTGAAAATAGTTTTGTTAGATGCTTTGTTTAAAACAAGTATAAGACTTATGATCTTCTTGGGAAAATCCATATGAATACCTGTATGAGATAATCCAACACACATCCATCCATTCAACAACCAAACACATACACAATCACATAATCACATAATCAATCAGTCATAGTCATTCCCATATAATCATAATCAAACATAGATAATCAATCCATAAACAAATCAACCAATCTCATCATTTATATTCTCAAATAATGTTCGTGACTATACATGATCATTATGTAGTTAACATAAGTTAAATACATGATTCATGGAGTGGTCGCTAACCACGTGACAATACATGAAGCCAAAGCAATTAACCGAAGTCAAAGGCAATGCTTCACCGATGTGGAAATCATCCACGTGACAATACACAATGTCATAACAATTAACCGAAGTTAAAAGCGATGACTCTCGGGGTTTGTGACAATACTTGTAATCTTTGTTATTGACCTAAGTCAATAACAAAGTTTACATGGATATAAAATAATAAGAGACAATCTATAATAAATGATAATTTTATATTGTGAATATCATATTGATAAACAGGTATTAACCTTGAGTTATCAAAGTAATATTTGAATTTGGTATACATGCTTCACCTCCGAGTTTTAAAACTAAAACAGTTTAAAGAAAGGGAGGTTATGAGAACTCACCTGAAATCCTTAGAATCAGTGTTCTCTTATAATGCGCGCTCGCGTATGTAACTCAAAGCAACTCAGAATCTGTAGTTAATAGGTGTTCGTGTTTATAAGTATACATGACTTAATTTAATTAAATAACCATAAGTGTTTTTCCCTACATCACTAGGTGTATTGTTACTTAGTTTGTTAAATCCTAAGTAAAACAGATTTACTCCACTTTGTGTGAATTGTTCATCATCACATGTGATTTAGATTGGCTATATTCAACTTATCCTTTAGGGATAACTTATTATGAGTTAGTATGGGTATTCTCATAGATAACCCTAATCTTTCTCATACTTAAACATACATGCATGAATCATCTAGTTGATCACTATGATTTAAGTCACAAAATCTTAATTTAAATTGTAATGAATTTATCACTAATTCAATCTCATCATTCCAAAACTTGTGTTGTTAACAAGGAAAAGGGGAGGTTCTTTAAATCAAGTTCATGCATAACTTAATTAGATGAATCTCCTTCGTTTAAATCATTTAAATCCCAATTTATGTTTATAAAGTTTATAATCACGTTTCATAAGAAACTTCACCATATAATATATATATATATATATATATGTATTTAATATTGTGGCCATTGTCATTCATGCATGCATGGTTATCCTTAATCCCTAACGTTTAATCTCCTATTTAACCTTAGCTTTGAGTTCGTTTGGGTTCAATTAGCCAATTAGGGCAGCGAACCTTTTTGGCTAAAGCCATAGGTTCGGCCCATGCTACTAAGGTTCGGCCAGGAGAAAGACTTTCAGCCCAAGGGTTCGCAGGTGAAGGGTTCGGGCAACCAAGCTGAGGGTTCGTGGCTATAGGGAACAAGAAGGTTCGGCTCATTTAGGGTTCGCCACCTTTTCCCGCCTATGCAGGTTCGCGGTCAAGAGGGATGAGAAGGTTCGGCCATCTGCCATGGTTCGTTGCTACACTAAGGTTCGTAGCCCATGGGAGGTTCGTGACCTGCTGACCTGACCCAGGTTCGGCCAGGGTTCGCATCATGGTGTCTCGGAGCAGGAAGGTTCGCTGGCCAACAGCAGGTTCGGTGAAAACCTGCATCCACGAACCCTGTACCATACGGGTACCTTTCATCCTCTTCATCGAAACACAGCTACTGCAGCTATCATACCCCTCGATCCTAAACTCTACATGTCCGATTATTGTAATCATATGCTAAAAATCGACCCATAATCGGGTAAAGTTTTAGTGTGAGAAACAAAATAAAAATCCGAGTTTACCTCTTTATATCGATGAATCTCTAGATCTTCTTGTACTTTCCCGCTCTCCTTGATCTTGTGGTCGTTTAGGGCCAAGAATCACGTGATTCCGTCAAGAAACGAACGCGTAATCGTAGAGAGAAGTTGAGTAGAATGTGGGTGACGAAAATATAGATTTAGAGAGAGAGAGTGAGTTTGTGAAATGAAGAAAAAGGAGGAGGTTCCTCCTCTTTTATCGCGTGTAGATCCCCGGGTGTTCGGTCTCGTTTTTATCGCGATACAATAAGTAAATGATCGGTTATGCTTGGTTTTTATCATAAAACACGTTTGAATATAAATCCTTTTAAATAATTATGTTTCGTATTAGTTAAAATGATTTTAAATAAATTATTTCATAAAACAATTCCGTTTACGATGAATCATATATTTAATAACAATGGTTTATTTAAATTTTGTTTTTAAGTTGTGATTCCTAATAAATCTAATGGGTTTTTATTTATTAATTTAAAATCGTTTGATATTATTTAGTTATCTCGTCAAAACGCGTTACTCGCGTACGTATTCGTAAAGATCGTCACCTTTGCGAATCCGATGCTCGTACCGTATTTCGATTTGATCTATGATTTATGGAATATCGTTTTTGAACATTATTCTTAATAATCATATTCTTGTGAATCGTCACCCACGTGAATACATTATTAAGTTAATGTTTCTGAATCAATACTCGCGTTTAAATAATGTTCGTAACCTCTCATCGCGTAATCAATTCTCATTATTTAATAACTTTAATATTATCATTTTCCCAAACCAAAACCCACTAAACTGAGTCACTGACACATCCATGATAGACCGAAATATGCATATGTATAGGGCATATGTAGAGGTAGATCGCAACCTCCCCTACACCGTCCCACCACTATTTCGATAAATCATGACCATGTGTCCTTGACTACGTTTAGCAACCATACCATAACAAACTCCTAGTTTCATCCCAGTTCAACCCAATGCCATTTTCAAACCAATAATCCATAATCATCAGTACTAGCACTGCGATAAACTCTCTGGTTCTGTTTAGTTGGTTCACAACTAAACTTCCCATGGTTTACGCGTATCATATGTTATAACATGCATACCAGAAATAGTGATGATATCAATAATGAAAATCAATAATTCATAATCATTAATAAATAACAAATCTCCGGTCGTAACAGTACAATCGTACGGATGTACGGATGTACGAACAACCGAAAGTACAGTGATGTTACATGCTAGGGTGGCGAATCCTTGGCCGAAACTTAAGTGGTCACGAACCCAGGATAGGAACGAACCTTCGGTTAAGGAACTAGAAAGCAACGAACCCGCACCAACCCTACCGAACCAGTGCACCTTGCCGAACCTTTAGAAGTTAAGCGAACCATCGGATGCCATTGAACGAACCTGCATAGATAGACCAACCGAACCCTTACATGACAAACCTGTTAAGGCCGAACCTTGCATGGCCGAACCTTGGCCATGCAACTCACAAACCCTCAACCGAACCTTGTTAAGTTAGCCGAACCCAAGGTCACTTCATCAAGGGTTCGCTGCCTTGGGATGATACCGAACAACAAACAACCTTAAACCTGAGATCTTAGGATGCAAGAGGGTTAGATACGTACATATACATAAGGCAAAGTTGTGTGTGTGCATGGGATACGTGGGTATGCATGGGAATTACACGAGATATTAAATCTTGTGTAACAACTAGTTATAAATGAATATGATAGCATTAAGGACAAATAACAAAGGATTCAAGATCAAGTGATGTACTAGATTATCAACATCTACATTATGGAATGTTCATAACAATTCACTTAGATGAGTAATTATCTACATGAGACCATTTATGAACTTGAATCATGACCAATTAGAAAGCAAGGATGTCCAATTGAAATCAAAGTTTGATATCGGGCCTAAGAGGGCCCAATGGGGCTTAATTAAGCCCAACATACATTACGTGTGATTAAATTTTAATAAGGATGTTTTAGTATTGAAATGAAAATGTGTGAATGTTTCAAATTAAAAATCTTGTTTAATTTGAAATCATAAATGGCATTGATTTCCTTTAAGTTTACTTGATTATAAAAGTTAATTGTAATGTTAGGTTTAAAGACTTATTTTGATTTAAATTGTTGGGATTTTGTTGTAAAATAGACAATATAGTTGTCTGGATTTGAACCAAATACAAATGAAACTCTGCCGAAATTTCTAAGAATGTAAAGGTAAGTTATTACAACTAAGTAACTAAACTATGGGATTGGGGATCAAAAAGGGTAACTAGGATAGATTAGATCTTAGTTACACTTAGTACTAAGACACTTAGTTGCACACACACAAAGACCAAGTCTTAGGCACGACGACTACTATGCGTACTTATTATATTCGGATTCTATTAAAACAACTCAGGAACTGAAGAAACCTAGCTTACATACAGGAGCGCGCATTTTGTGTTAGATCAAATTACATAGCAGTACAGGTGAGTTCATTGCCCCTTTTCTAACATTTTGTTTTAAAACGCGGGGCTGAGAAGCATGAGTAAACAGTTTATTTAAATTGTTTACTTAAAAGCTTTTAAAATTATATGTTTTACATATATATAAATGCTATCCTAGACTATGTCTAGGAAGATTTTATGCAGGTTTACTAACCGATTTATTTATATATTAAGTGAATAATCGAGTTAAACTAAACTTTTCAATAAGTCAAAACATTTCCAAGGAATCAAATCAAACATTTTGACAAATCAAGTGGGTGAATTCAAGGAATCAAATCAAACATTTTGACAAAACAAATGGGTGAATTCAAGGAATCAAATCAAACATTTTGACAAAACAAGTGTGGGACTTCAAAGAAATCAAACGAAATCATCTTTGCAAAGTTAACATTCGATGTTCAATAAACCAAGTGTTTGATGAACAACGAACCAAGAGTACATTCGATCACCGAATCTAGTATTCCATGATCAACATATCAAGTACTTCTTGTGACAGAATCAGACGAATCATTAAATCATTTTTAAGGGATAGTATGGGAAATATCAGAGATAACATATGCCAACACATTGAATCCAGAAATCCTATATTTCAAGAAGTCCTAGCTAGACTGATTGACTTGTAGGTCATATTTTTGAGGATATTTACAGAATTCCCTAACTACTAAGTACCTAGATTGACAGACTAGTCTACTCGAGTATGACCACAGGCCCCAATCATTAGGACTTAGATTTTATTAAATGTTTATTTAATTATTTAATTAAGCATTTATAACTGTTTATACAATTACTAGGGTTGATCACATTGTGTGATGAACTAATGAAATCAACATGGATTTCAAATGATTGTAATTACAGGGACAACAAGCAGAAGAACTTATGGGTTGTGTTAAGGGTAAAAATGCTTAATTGTCATTAACAACAGTGTCATATGCATATTAGTATGTGGTGGGATGTTGGCTAGGGCTTGTCCCTTACATATGCCCTATATATAAGCATACCGATGTGGATATTACATGTGGTGTTAATGAGGTTAGGGTCTTTACCAAAGGAGGTTTTCAAATCATTTTCAACTACTAAAACTATATGAACTCACCAACCATGTGTTGATTTTATTTTTGCATGACTTCTCAGGTGACGAACAGGTCAATTAGGAAGCTTATGCTTTTGGACTAGGACTTCAGATAGAAGACTTAGTATTTTTGGACCTGCATGTTTTTGGAACATCATTATACAATTATTTTGTATATCTGGTGCAATTACGAGATAGCTATTTTATGATGTTCATGATTGGATTTACATTGTTAAATTATGAACGATACGGATGTAATTTAACTTTGTAATTCTAATCAATTTAGCATTTCTCATTTATATCATGTGCAATGTAAACAATCTGATCACTTTCGATTATCATTCTCGATATCGCGCCCCCGGAAACCTTCCGCCCGTCGGGGAAACCCGATCCTACCCCGCCGGCTCGGGGTGTGACATTAAATCCCCAACAAACGTAAAAGAATTACAAAGGTTAACAGGAAGAATAGCCGCTCTTAATAGGTTCATCTCAAGATCTTCTGAAAAATTCAAAGGATTCTATGATATCCTTAAAAAGAATAAGAAGTTTCAATGGGAGAAGAGCATGAGAAAGCACTACAGGATTTGAAAGAGTACTTATCCTCAGCACCATTGCTCATGAAACCAGAAGATGGTGAACCACTATCACTGTACTTAGCAGTATCCCGAACTACTGTAAGTGCTGTGTTAGTTAAAGATTACCAAGGATCACAACATCTAGTATACTATGTAAGTGAAAGCCTATTAGATGCTGAAACTAGGTATTCCCACCTAGAAAAACTAATCTTAGCTTTGATTATGGCATCAAGAAAACTTAGGCACTATTTTGAGACACATAGAATACACATCAAAAGAAATTACCCAATTTAGTCGGTGATAAGAAAACCTGAGTTATCAGGAAGAATGGCCAAGTGGTCAGTAAAACTTAGCACTTACGATTTAATCTATGAACCAAGGACAGCAATAAAGTCTCAAGCACTAGCAGACTTTGTGGCAGATTTTAGAAGTTAAACTCCTGGATGAGGATACCGGTGAATGGACTGTACACACTGAAGGAGCCTCGAATGTAAGAGGGACATGTTTAGGGATAATATTAAAATCTCCACAAGGGGACATAATACCCCAATCGATTAGTTGTGAGTTCCAAGAAACTAATAATGAAGCTGAATATTTAGCTTTGATAGCGGGACTCCAATTCGCTAGGGATATGAACATAAGAAATCTCCATGTATTTGTTGATTCCCTACTAATAGCAAACCAATTTAATGGTTCCTATATGGTTAAAGGTGATAAATTAGCAAAATACTTAGATATAGTTAAAGAGATAGTAGGATATTTCAATACCTTTAATATCACACAGGTTCCTAGAGAAGAGAATAATGAAGCAGATGCATTAGCAAACCTTGCGTCATCTCTGAAAATTTGTGATGATATCAGTATCCTTATCCTAACATCCTGAATCCAGCCATAGATATAGAAAGTTCAAATCAAATCATTAAACCCAAAACTATTGATGAACATGACACATCCTGGACTACACCTATTAAAGAATATCTCCGAACAGGAAATATACCTGATGGGGAAACAAACCATAGAGCTTTTAAAACTAGGATATCCAGATACATAATCATTAGGGATATCCTGTATAGGAAATCGGTAGCAGGCCCATACTTAAAATGTCTGGAAAAACCAGAGACCTTAGAAGTAATGAAAGATATCCACGAAGGAGAATGTGGAAATCACACTGGGGGCAGAGCATTGCTTTTGAAAATCCTTAGAACATGATATTTCTGGCATACTATGAGGAAAGACGCAATGTCCTATTCCCAAAGATGTGATGCTTGTCAAAGACACAACAATATCCTTCATCAACCGGCTGAACCTTTATATCCAATAGTCTCATCATGGCCATTCATGAAATGGGGAATGGATACAGTAGGAAAACTACCAAAAGCACCAGGAGGAAAAGTATTCATGCATGCTAACTGATTACTTTTCAAAATGGATTGAAGCTGAAGCCTTTGTATAGGTTAGAGAAAAGGAAGTACTATCCTTCATAAAAAGAAATATCCTGACCAGATTCGGGATACCTGCTGAGATTACCTGCTATAATGGATCTCAATTCATTGGCAAAAGAACTACCAACTTTTGTGAAGCATGGGGGATAAAAATGATTACTTCCACACCAGTACATCCTCAAGCCAATGGCCAAGCAGAATCAAGCAATAAGATAATCATAAACAATCTCAAAAAGAAGTTGGGATCTAAGAAAGGAAAATGGGCTGTAGAACTTCCATTTGTCCTATGGGCATATAGACCAACTACAAAAAATGCGACTAGTCAAACCCCATTTTCATTAGTATTTGGTTCAGAAGCTGTACTCCCAACTGAGATGATTATCCCTACTGCAAGAACAAGTTTACAGACTATAGAAGCTAATAACGAAGTATTATCTCAGGATATAGACACTATTGATTAATCCAGGGATATTAAGAAGATTAGGTTGGCTGCCTATCAGCAAAAGATAGCTAAATCTTACAATAAGAATATAAGGATCAGAAGATTCCAAGTAGGAGATTTAGTTTTAAGAAAAACATTCCAGAATACTACTAACCCAACAAATGGTAAGCTTGGCCCAAAATGGGAAGGACCTTATAAAATCGACTACGAAGCTGGAAAGGGGGCATATAGATTAGTTACTATGAACGGTGAACCTCTCCCAAGGGCATGGAATGCCATTCATCTTAAAATCTATTTTATTTGACATTTATCTTTATCCGCATGATTATATGCTTATATTCTTTAAATATCCCTACATTTATATCCTGATACTAACTCAAGCATTGGAGAGGCTTAGGGATCCCTAATGCCTACCTTTGCAAATATATTTTATGTTTTTACAGGAATAGCTGGAGAAGATACGAGGCTAAAAGTCTCAGCCCAAGTTTTGACCTGAAATCAAAACTTGTTGAAGACCCACACTGACTTTATGTCTAGCTGCAAAGTTTTGACCTGAAATCAAAACTCAAGAGACCTTTGTCTCTCATGAAGACTTAGGGTTCATACCCTCGCCACTAGCGCATGTATATCCTGCTATAATCCAAGATAATGGGACCAGTATACGCATGAGTGGATGACAATTTCATTATTGAGGGTTATAACTATGGATCCTCCGTAATATCCCGGTATAGTTGGAGATTTTGGGACCAGTACACGCATGAGTGGCTGACAATTTCATTTTCAAAGACTATAACCAGGGATCCACCGCACTCCGGCCTAGTCGCCAGTATCCCGGCCTTAGTCGCCAGCATTTTCGGCCTTAGTCGCCAGTATCTTTCGGCCTCAGTTGCCAGTACAATCGGCCTAATCGCCAGTATTTTCGGCCTCAGTTGCCAGTATAATCGGCCTCGTCGCCAATATTCCGGCCATAGTCGCCAGCATTTTCGGCCTTGTCGCCAGTATTTTCGGCTTTGTCGCTAGTCTAACAGGCCTTTGTCGCCAGAATATTGGGCTTGTCCCAATTTTTCTTGTTTCTTGAATATGTGCAGGAACTAACTGTCAAGAATGCTTAAGGATATAACTTCTACTCAGAACACGCCTAGGGATATTGAAGAGACGAAATCAACTCTCAAGACTATTTCAGGATATCATACCTGTATATTCCTACTATGTCCAAGGATACAAAGGTATGTAATTTACACATCATGACAGGGATAGGAAAAGCTTCGAAAATAAGTCCGCCCTTTCAAGGAATTGGCATTTATTTCATAACTTATTAAACATCTTTATTTTTAATCATACGATTACCTTTTGGAAATATCCGATCCTGAAATAAGGCCTTACACAAATATTTATGAAAAATCAAAACTATACATGGATATGCTTAATCAGCATACTAACAGCCGAAACTACTCCTAGTTTTTTATTTCCAGTTAACAATAATATTCTGAAGAACATCAGGGGAAATAATAAGAATGTTTATTAAACATGAATATTACATATAACAAATCCATAACGATATAATTATCTAATAAGTTGGAAATCTAATATACGAATATCCCAACCGCACAAGAAACAACATAATAAGATGTCAAGTACTAAGTCAAAAGATTAACTATACTCAGATCAGTATATTGGGCTTCGCCATGAAAACACGTGGTCCCTCCACCCAACATACTGAAAATGTCAAAACAAAAGAAACAAGGATATTTTAGGCTTCGCCATGTAAACACATGGTCCCTCCACCTAAAATTCCATAAATTGTCTACCCATCTAGGGATTTAACATCAGAATATTGTTTAAAAACTACATGACACCATAACAGAACTAAAAACATAATGGGCTCAAACCTTATCAATTCTATCTTCACCGCCCATCACCGCACCACCTTCGCCTCCACCGGCTCCAATATCCTCGCCTCCTACCACCTTACTGGTCTCCACTACGCTCGTCGTCTTCGCTGCTGCATCAGATGTCTCTGCCATATCCCCAGTCAGCTTGGCCAAAACCTTAACCCAGTTGGCAAGGTCCTTGTCCCACAAGTCCGAGCCCTCCTGTTTCGACCTTTCTGACATTTGAATCTTCGCTTTGAGGATGACAGCGGCAGTAGACTTCTTGGTTCCTTCAATAATCTCCTTCACCTTCAGTTTATGGGCGGCATCATTATCCTTAGCCAGTTTCTTAAACTTCAAAGCCTCCTTCTCATAGTGACCAGCCTTGGCAACAACGATCTTCCTCTGATCTTCGAGATCTTCGATTTGCTTTTCATAGGCCTCCTTTTCACCAGAAATTTTAAGGATAGCCTACAAAATAAGGATATTCTAAGGATATAATTATGCCAAAATAGATAATAATAGAATCTACCTTTTGTAGAAGATCGACTGCATGGAGGTCAGGAACATCATCCACATTGACTATATCAGCACCCTTACATTTCTTTGAAGTTTTAGTTGAAAGAGTATGCATGATTCTTGCCTTAGGAGCGACAGGACTGGCCTTTTCCTTCTTAATAGTCAAGAAATCAGTAACCTCTTCCAGATCAAAGGCTGATTCTAAAAGAAATCATAAACAAGAACATTAAAACCTAAAATCAATCAAAATTAAATCAATTTCAGGATACCTGATGTCATCTGAGCGTGAGAATGTTGTGATGAAGCGCTGTGAGATGAAGAAGAAACAGGAGTATCTTCTTTGGAGGTCGCCACAAATTTTCGCACTCTCTCCCCAATCAACAACAGGGATTGTACCCTTTGTTCAGTATCTTGATTCTCACTTATCAGTGACTCGAATTTTGGTGCTGAAAAACAAGTATAAACAAAAATTGATTAGCAAAAATTCAAAACATAAAGATAAAAAATAAAAAATATCCTACCCTTTAACAACCAACTAACAGGTAGAGAAATTCCCCAGGAATGGAACTTCGCTCAACAAAGAAAAACTTATCTCTCCATTCTTCTTCATTCATGGTCATCCCATGAACCAAAACAGGGGCACCAGGTTGTCTTTGAAGCAAAAAATGAGAATATCCATGGGTTCGAAGTTGGTAAACAAAAGATATTTCAGGAATGCTGATCTTAAGACCATACTTATGGTTCAACCTATGAAGGGTAACAAGCAATCGCCAACCCATGGGCATCAGTTGAGGATAGCAGAGACGAGTGATTCGAAAAAATTCAGAAATCAGAGTAGGAAAGGGGAAAGATAGACCCAAAGAAAATGGGTGTTCAGGAAAACAAACCCATTTGGTAAAACTATGATCAGCTTTAAGAGCAGGATCATATCTATGGAAAAAAGCTTCCTCGGGGAACGCTTGAGAAAGCTGCATGGCTTCAATGTGATCATCATCGAAAGTGCAGGCATTCTGGTCAGTATATGGAAGGATGTTCTGATCAAAGAAATCGCTAGCCTCGGATGAAGAAGGGGAATTTGACATTTTCACTTAATAAAAAACAGAAAAAACAGAGGATTCGGAATAAAAAACTTACCGGAAATGACGATCGAAGAAGATAAGTGATTTGAAAGAGGAGATGCGTGATCATTATATGCGCAGTATTCTGACATAAAATCAATAACCGCTATCCCCATCTAACCGTCCATTTAATCGTGAAACCGTCAATTCAAAATTCAAAATTTCAAATTTTAAACTTGAGATTTTTTAATTTTATAGCTGTAAACAACCAACTGTAAATTGGGGGCAATTGTTAGGCGCAAAATATTCTCGCTCAGGATATTTCAGGATCCAGGATCAGGGATATTTCGGGATTGGGGATATTTTAAGAATATGTTATATCACTAACGATTATCTCTATTGCTTAACATCTATTGTGAGATTTTAGGGATTGACAGGTTGTCCTACGGCTGGCCATAATATCAAGGAAGCACTATCAATTAACCAAACTTGGATGCGCAATCTAAGGAAGATTTATGCGGAGTATCGGAATGAGTCTCCCACGTTCGGAAAGTGCCGGAATAATCGGAACTACTATGTGAACGTTATTGAACGTCTTTTTGTAGATTCTTTGTATAAATACCGAGGTGATTGATCGATATAGGACACTAGTTATTGGAAAAACACATACAAAACTCACTGAAGTTTGTTTAGCAGCTTAGAATCGATCAATTTCCGCTCTTTGTTTGTATCTATTTGTTTGATTATTAATAAAACTAGGCAGAGTGACAATTGTCACCTCCCGAGGTTTTTATGCCGGCAATCTTAAGGGATTAAGGGCTTTTCCTCGTATAAATCTCGTGTGTATTGCTATTTTTCTGTTTGATATATTCAAATATCCCCAGGGATATTTGGGGATATCTCGAACATATATTTGGTATATTCAGTATATTTCTTGTAAAACACAATACCCCACTTTTCTAATTCGGTTTTTCTAAAAGTTAATCTTGTTAATTTTTACCCGAAACAGCAGTAACCAAGGGCACTTTATAAATGTTCCCAGTTAGTGAGAGAGAAGAAAGCAACTCACCAACCTGGGATACATACAAAATTTATTTGGTGATGACAGATGGTCCACCAAGTTATTGAAAACAAATGATGAAAAGTAAAACAAGTGATTAGAGATCAACCCATGAATAGCCGAAGCCAAATTAGAAGGAATTTGATCCCAACCACCGGTTTATTTGACAAACAATGTAAAAAAACATGTAGGATGTACTTGTAACTATAGGACACTCTGCGCTTCAAATAGGTAGCTGAAGGGAGAGGACTTTCGTACCCCATTGACTGAAAGGTCATTGCTACCTCATCACTTGTGAAGAAAACACTGCCCTCGACATCATTGAGATTAAGATGTCGACAGACGGTTTCCACATAAATGGAAATTAGATGAGTGTCAATGGTAGCAGAAAGATATCTACCAGTTGGAGAATCAAGAATAGAGCACGAACCCCAAAACTGCTGGTGATGAGATTCATACACCACGTTGTCACACCCCCAAATTTCAACTAACAGAATCATACCGTTTGGGACGTGACAAACCAGGATCTCAGATCATTAGACATAACGAAGACCTCTATATGCTTTTCAAACATAACCTTGGTCTAAAACTGTAATATCAAAGTTTTAACGTTGCGGAAGCGTTTTTAAAACAATAACAAACATAACGGGTTGAAAACTGTAAATTACAAGTCAAAATCTTAAATGTCCAAATTCAAAACATAAGAATTAAAATATGCATGCGACTCCACATCCTTGTCCATGCTTGCTTGTTCTTGTACCTGAACGTCATGAGAAAACATGTAAATCAAGTCAACACAAAGGTTGGTGCATACACAGGTTTGTTTCATCACAAATGTTTGAAACAACTGTTTGAAATAAAATGTTTGCAGATAACATAATCACACATGCATAGTCATGATAGCTAGTCATTTGTACTATTTACATAAGCGGTCGACACCGAAGCTGACTGTTAGAATGTAATTTGCCTTTTCCACTATTGTCTAGCACAAACAATAGTAATGTGAATTGGCTAGTCAAACACTTGCGTAGACCTACAATCTACCAAGTGAGATTTGTCAAACCTAATAGATCTATTTCCAACTACCACGATTTGCACTACGGCAAACTAAACGGTTCGATATGTACGGACTTGTAATGTTATGTTTGCACTTAATGTAAACAGCTAACTCATGCAAGTGATATGTATCTAAAAACATTTGTTTGCACATGTTTTCTCCCCCAAAACGGTTAAAATAAGAAAAGGGGCCGTGTACGCACCTTTGAAAGCAAGTAGAATGATCAAACACACGTGAAATCGCGTAAACTGTCTTCTACGAGAAATCTGTGTTTAAACAATAACTTTGTGTTATTCGGGATGTCGTTTTGTGTTTGAAATCACTTACGTGTCAACACACGTGTATTAGGTCGTGTGAAATGTACATACAATGGCATGCACAAATTTAAGTTCGTTTGTTTAAATCATTCAAATATATACGATTTCGTAAACCACTCGTATTTATACGCGATTATGATTTCGGATAAAAATATGAATTTTATAGTTTTATTTTGTTCAGGATTCCGTTACGGTTCCGACGCAACTTGAACCAGTCGAAACGGAGTTATAATGAAGGAGTTATGAGTTAAAAACCAAAAAGGGTTTTTAAATTTAAAAACCTGGCTGAAGCAGGGTTCGAACCTTGGACCTCCCGGACACCACAACCACGCCCAAACCAACTCCTCTGTTTCAGATTTCATTAATGTATCCTGGTTCTTAATTATCATAAGCCCAATCAGCCCAACTCCCTTGTTATTCATAAACGAAGTAATTGAAATCTGATTAACCCACAATTCGATTCAGATTGATCCTCAAACCTTAGGGCTTTGGTTCAGGGGACCCAATCGAATTCAATCATACACCCAATTTGAAAATTCAACACCCCAAAGTAATGTAATTTGATTTAATCTAGTTTCGAAAATGTGTCTCAAACCTACAATTCGATTTCTTCAAATCCGTTTATGTTAATATGAAATATCATATGGTTTTTATTAAAACTGAGATTTTGAAACTATTTGTGGTGTTTAATTTATTTAACAAACTCATTTGAGTTAAAATCCCCAAATTGTTTATGTTAAAGAACCCTAGATTTCTAAGTCATTAAATTCGATATTATAATTCGAAATTGACTTAGGGCTATCCTTAATCGAAGCCTTCTGAAACTACAGGTACCATTTAATTCGATTTTTACACTTGTTTGCATGAAAACTCCCAAAACATATTTCTATCAAGAACCCTAGAATTGAAATCGTTTAATTCGCAGTTGTTTGTTAAAACTATCATATGGGTTTCATTACATTGGTGTTTTCGAAGCTCTCTGCATCGATTAATTTGATTTTTAAACATGTTTGCATCAAAACCCCCAATTCGGTTTAAATGATGAACCCTAGAACTTGAACTCCTATCCTTGGATGTTTAAAACCGAAATTACCTTAGGATTACTCTTAGTCGGTTGTTTTAGGTTGTGTAGGAACGATTACTTACTTGTTTTGATATTAGATTGATGTAGCTCGACTGAAGCTTCACCTTCGGCCGCACCCCGATCAAATTCTTCTTCAAGAGACTTGTTTCTTTGAATTGTTTTGTGCAAATGGTTCTAATGGAGCCGATTATGAGTTCTGTTAGTGTAATTGTGGTAATATTAGTCAAATTGTGCAAGTTGTATACCTACCATTGACGGTTACGTCTTTTGGTTTCGTTTTTGGTTTAATTCGACGAATTAATGGCTCCATAACGTATGCAAACTGTTAGTAATCATCAAGGTGATGATTTTAACTAATTTAATTTGATTCTTACCTGATTTAAATATAAATTTCGAATTTAATTGTGATTTGGTCGAATTTTTGACTTGTAAAAGTCAAACCTTGTATTTTAACCTAATTACTAACCTTATTCTTGTAATTTTGATGTTTGTAATTTATTTTGTTAAATTTTAACCCTTTTAGTTTGTTTTTGTTCGATTTCGTATTATTTCTGATAGTTTTTGATTAACAGGGTTAATCTGGAAAAACCGAATTGTCACACACGGGGTCAACAGTTAGTGCCGTAAAGTACCTGCTCTGTTGGAGGAACGAGATGATCGGAGCGAAGTCGGCATCATGATCAGCAGACAATTCGGCAACAAGGTTGTGAGAAGGTTTGAATGCAAGGAAAGCCATTTTGAGATTGACGGTTAGGGTTTCGTATAAGGAGAAACCGACGATTGAAGAAGAAGGAAGTAAGAATTTGAATTGGCGGGTGACCTTTTATACCTTCGGATGTCAGCATTTAATATAACGACACATTAAATATTTGAGATCCGGAGGTACAGAAGATAAAAAGGTATTCCGTGACAGCTGTGTAGCACAATGAGCTTCGAAAGATGAAAGAGATTCTTCCGTGAACACAAAAACTTGTCGTGTAGTATCGGAAGAGAATTAACCTGTGCATCAAAGAAGTGTATGCTTCGGAAGAAAACTTCTGCTGATAAAGAAGAGTAATCAGAAGGAAATGTATTCAGAAGCAAAAGATTTATATCAGATGAGAAATACTTGCATGAGAATAAATATCTTAAGAAATGTGACTTCTTTCGACAAGGTAAAGAATGCTTCCGAAGACTTAGAATATCTTCTGATAAGTAATTACTTATCAGAAGATAAGTTAAGTTTATCTTCCGAAGAATTATTAAACCTTATTTCAAATTCATTTATTCAAAATTGATCATACCAATAGCTGTTATTAAATACATGAATCTTCCTTCGTCAAAAGCCTTGGTGTAGTGATCAGCCATGTTGTGTTCTGTATCTACTTTGACTAGATGAATTAACTTCTTCTTTGCACAATCTCTGATGAAGTGATACCGTATTTCAATGTGCTTGGTCTTGGAATGCTTGACAGGATTGTTAATGATGGAGATTGCACTGGAGTTGTCAATCTGTATATGAGTATTAAAGAATTCTACTCCATAATCATTCATTTGATTTTGAATCCAGAAAACTTGAGCACAGCAACTAGAGGCAGCAATGCCATTTAGCATTTCAAATTTTAATCATACCACTTAATAAAACAAGTTTCTTCTTTTCTACTTGTTTGTACCAAATTCTCAATTTGACCCGTTAATGTAAATATGGGTCCTATTCATTTTTAAGTATCTTAAACACTTTTAAAACACCCAACCATATGTATATGATCTACTAGTACCATTCATTCATTTTACATAAGCATATCTACTCAATTTCTCATTTTTACAACATTTTGAAAAGTCTCAAATTAGTGCAACAACTTTTTGAGTTACTGCTGAAATTGTCAAATTTGACCAACATATGTTTTTGTTCAACCTTTGATGTTCAAATATGTATTGTAGTAGACTCTAAGAGCTTTCCAACCATATAAGATACATTTTCTATAGATTTTTATACGATTTTATATGAATTTTCAAAGAACAGGACACATTCATCCTTTAACCAAAAATTCAGCTTTTTTTACAAAAATCTGTTAAGCTGTTTTCAACTACAATTTTCGTATACTTAATATCCATATATTTTCTCATTCTAAAAATATGTAGAAAGTATATTCAATAAGCTTTCCAACAATATACTATACATCTCAAACTGATTATCGGTTGATTTTATATGATTTTCCAAAATTCAGCACAACAAAAAGAAATTCTATCAGCATGCTGAACTTATTGTTATGCTATAAAAATCGATCATTTTGACACCTATACAACCCAAATCAGTTTATGAGTTTCAAAGACAAAATGTAGTACTCTCAAATACCTTTCTAACCATATAAAATAAGCCTCAATTGGAGGTTCACTTGATTTTATATGAATTTTCAAAAACAGTGCAGAAATCAATATAGTTCAATATGCACTTATCCAACTTTTTATTCTACCATTTTAACAAACATCTTGTGTGCATAACTTTTTCAAACTTGTTAAAAATTGTTATTAGAACCTTCTATTTGCCCATGCATCAAAGTAGGTAAGTTTCAAGTCCATATAGTTAGTACACATGAAAATTTCTAACTTTTTCATCATATTACACCCATTTTCGGATTTGCACCCATCCTAATCAATCCACCTACATAACCCACGAAAGTTTTGATCAAAAACACATAAAATCACTTACCAAGATATTCTGTGATGCAAGAAGAATCATTGTATGTGATTGCATTCATGATCCAACAATAGTTAGATGAAGATTTGAGCAAAAATACGGAAATACCAAATCCATGGGTTTCTTCTTCCTGTTTTACGTTTGCCAGAGAAAGAAGGAGAGAAGGGTTGTGATTTTGACTTTGGTCAACATCCCCCCTTATATGTTAAGTTAAGTTTGACAGATTGTCAAATTTAGTCCCTCTACTTGTAGTTAACTTTAAACAACATTTTCATTTTAGTAGTAGTTAATGTTTAACAAATTAACTTACTAGTTAATACAAATTCAACTTAAACAAGACCATTATATTGATATTATCACTTAATCGAAATTGGGTCGTTACAAATTCTCCCCTCCTTAGAATAGGTTTCGTCCTCGAAACCGCTTAATAACTCAAAATCTTATCGTACCCATTTATAGTTTAAATCCCTTTTCATGTATACTCAAATCTTCAATATTAATTCATAAAATATCCATCTTAACAAGGATTATTTGTTATTATACTAATACAGTCTTATATTGACATGTTAAACAATAACTTATCCTCTAACGAACATAACACACATAAAATGTTGTACAACATGAAGCTTTACACATAATCATGTTAAAACTTTAATTGCTTCTTATATTTCATACCATATTCGTTAGAGTCTCTTTATTTGCACATGATTTATCTATTCCTTGAAGTTTAATGTCATATGGATGACGTTAACAGGCACTATTTATCTGATAGTATCATAAATAGTTGTTAACATTAGTATAACAATCAAACGACCATCGACAATTTTATATGTATTCCTATGGTGATCATTAAGGTATTAAACCTACATCACGAGATATAAATACACTCATGATTATAGTATCACATATGGAATACACGAATTATTTAGATCATCATCCTTTTACAGAAGGATTTTTCAATTCCACGTATATATTGACACACGAAGTTAGAACATAAAAGTTTTTTAAGACTTTCAAAATCAAGAATTTTTGCAAAATTCCTTATCATATACAACAAATAATCACATCATCTATAAACACGTATTACTTTCAATTACTTTCAAGTAATGCGCAAGCAACTTACACAATCACGTGCTTATTATAACCAGTTCTTTGTCTTTATGACACTCATGTCAAAACATTTACCGTTGTATAATGTCGTCATGTGCCAAATCATTCAATTTTAGTTAAGGCATCTCTTGCCTAAAACATTTAAATTTTAAATCAATGATGACTTACCGTCATAATATTTAATTTGTCTTTATGCACTCATGCCAAAATGGTTAAAGTCATGTCCCACTCTACCCCATATTTCACCTAAGACTACACACTGACACTTTCTTGGTGCAATGAAGAAAGTTTATATATAGGGTATACGTAGAGCATACGCCCGGCCACCAACCCATCACTTCTTCGATACACCATGATCATGTCTTTGCTAGTATCTTAGGTTTCAAACCATAACCATTTTCTAATGTCACTGCTTAAATGCTATGTTATGCATATTCACATATACGTACTTCTCAATTTTTTTTATCAAGGATAATCAAAGTATCCTAAGACATATATCTTAACTCAAATTTTGTCAAATTTCTTTACTTTAGGACTCAAAGTCCATCACATATAGTTTGCACATATTCAACAATCATTTTAAGCAGCTATATCACAATATTCAGTACAAACTTGTAGTGTGAACAATTTTCTTATTATCAATTAATATACTAATTTACTTAGTATTGAAGTTGATCATTCACTTTTATCAACACAATCATTTTTCACATTTCTATTATGCTTTCCAAGCATATGTGGATTCTACCATTAATGCCACACTCATGTGGTCTTTGTAACACCCCGACCGATGGCGGAAACGTCGGGATGCCACAAGCGATATGTAGATTGTTCAAAAGCTCGTGGGCATCTAAATTAAATCATCACATATCATTCAATCAACCAAATTAAATACACAAAAATCATGTCTATCATGAATTAGTTACATCAATTACAAAAGAGAATTAGCTATCTAACTAAATTCAAATCGCCAGAATTTCAGTTAATTAGTTAAGTCCAAGATCCTATATGATGATGTCCAAAAGTGTGAGTTCATCTTCCTCAACCTACTTAGCTTCATTACCTGAAACATGTAAGAAAATCAAGTGTCAAATACGAAGTAGTTGGTGAGTAATCATAAATTTTATATTTAAAAATGTTTTATAAAATGAGTATAAAAGTTTATAGTTTGTTGAGAAAATTCACATGAGTACCTGTGAGAATGTCCAACACAACATCCCAGCACAAATCCAAACTCACATAAACCAACACAAAATCACATAT
The DNA here is from genome assembly GCA_009363875.1 of Mikania micrantha. NCBI lineage: Eukaryota > Viridiplantae > Streptophyta > Magnoliopsida > Asterales > Asteraceae > Mikania > Mikania micrantha. The sequence goes on from CM018697.1 coordinate 69,397,666, forward strand.
CTCATATAATCATAGACAATTATTGATAATCATAGATAATAATAGATAATCAACCACATAAACATTCAACACATCTTAAACATCAATATTCTCAAAGAGTAAATGTGACAATACATGGAATTTATATAATTAACATAAGTTAAAGACATAATCCATGGAGTGGTGGCTAACCACGTGACAATACGTGAAACCAATGCAATTAAACAAAGTCAAAAGCAATGATTCATGGAGTTGTGATATTCCATGCGGCAATACAAGTAATCATTGTTAACGACCGGAGTCGATGACAATGTTACAAGGATATATAATAATCAGTGATAATCCATAAATAATGATAATCCCATAATGTGAATATCGTATTGATAAACAGGTATCATCCATGTGTTATCAAAATAATATTTAAAATTGGTATACATGTTTCACCTCTGAGTTTTAAAACAAAACAGTTTAAAAGGGAGGTTATGAGAACTCAGCTGAGTCCTGATATACAGTGTTCTTGTAGTATGCGCGCTCACGTAAGTAACCCAAATCAATCAATCTGTAATTAATGTGATTTTCATGTTCATAAGCATAAGTGTTTCCCACTCAATTAGTGTCCACATAGGTTTACTTTAAACTCATTAATATTTCATTAACTTAGTCTATTTGAACTAAATTAAAATGAATTATTTAAGATTTTATGATCATTCATCATAACAACATAATTTAAACTTATTAGTTTTAACCGTTCGATGATGATAACTAATTTGTGTTCTCGTATATGTATTCCCATAAATACGTATGCAATAAAGTATTATCTTTTATTCTTGCACATTTCCATACACACATGCATAATTACTCGATCCCACCACCTTTTTCTAAACTTATAAAATCCATATTGTCTTTAAGAAAACTAGGGTTAGACTTTTCTAATCAAAATTTAGGTTTAAACAACACCTTCTATATTTATATAATTTTATAAATTTTTTTTAAAGACAACTTAGGTTAATGTGACAAAAAGGTGGTAACCCCAAACTTTTCATGCATGCATGGTTATCTCCATCTCTTATTTCCTTTATTCAACTTTAGTAATTAAGTAGGTTATTCAAGTTTTAACGACTCTTGATCGAGCCATTAACCTTAGGTTTGGCTACCCTAGGCTACACCATCCCTTAGGTTCGCTGTTGTGAGACTGGTTTAGTTTATCTATGGTTTGGCTAGGGGATTAAATTCAGCGAACCTTTGGGGTTTGACCGACCAAGGTTCGGTGGCCACCCAAGGTTTGTATCACTCGGTTCGTTACATAGAGCTAGGTTCGGCTGGACCATGGTTAGATACTAGGTTCGCCGATGATAGTAAAGGTTCGCTGGTCCCTTGGGTTCGCTAGGTCCAAGTCAACTGCAATAAGTTCAGTACCATCGATGGTTCGTAGCCATGAAAGGGTTCGGTGCTACTGGTTGGTTCGGTTGGGGTTCGCCGGCCAAGGTTCGGCCGAGGAACAATGGCTCGTGGAAGCTTCGGCTCATTAGGATTAGCTGATGGCAGAAGGTTCGGCTTGCCCAGATTGTTCGCCACTATGCAAAAAGGTTTGCCATCCCCAGGTTCGTCCCTAAGGAGAAGGTTCGGATGATCAAGAGCTGAAGGTTGGTTCGCTGCTCACTTGATTCACGGCTAACACGTTTGGGAGGCCCTCAGACCTGGCCATCGGCTCCCTGGTTCGCGAACCTATCGGTCTAAAGCTTTTCATCATCATCATTCTATACTTGTTACAGATCTATACTCACGATCCTACCCCTTTATATTAACTCATTTAAGGGTTTTACAATGTTTTATATCGATTATTACAACACGAAATTTAGGATTCGTGATTCACACAAAAACCGAACATAAAAACCTTAGATTTACCTCGAAATGTCGATCAAAAGTAGGATTTCTTTGTATCTTCTTTTTCCTCTCGATCACACGAACGCGCGGACACCAAAATCATTTGAATCCGACAATAAACGAGAGAGATACGCTAGAGAGAAGTTAGAGAGAGAGTGTATGGACGAATTTGAGAGCTAGAGAGAGAAGGTGTTCTTGCAAATTGAGGGAGAAGAAGAAAAGATGGGCTTTTATAGTCTGGGTTCTCCCCGCGTGCTCGGTCTCGTTTATTTCACGCTAAATTGTAATAAATGCTCGGTTTTTATAGTAAAACATATTCAAGCATAAAACATTTAAATAAATAAATTTTGTTTTAATAAAAATGGTTTTTAAATAAAATCGTTTAAATAAAACACTTCCGTTTATTTTTATTAATTTAATTATTTAAATAAATAATTCGTTCGTTTTCATTTAAGGTCGTGATTCCTAATAAACGTTTTTAGGTTTTATTTATTAAGTTAATACCGTCAGATATTATTTAATTATCTCGTCGAAACGCGGTACTTACGTACGTATTTCGTAAAGATCGTCACCTTTGCGAATCCGACGCTCGTCTAGTATTTCGATTTGATTTACAATTTATGGAATATCGTTTCAGAATATTATTCTTAATAATTATATTCGTATGATTCGTCACCCACGCGAATACATTATTAAGTTAATATTTCTGAATTAATATTCGCGTTTAAATTATGTTCGTAACCTCACCAACGCGTAATCGTTTTTATTAATACTTCTATTATTTTATTAACTTAAACATTGAAGTCCCCAATCCAAATCCCACTAAAACATATCACTGACACATCCAAGATAGACCGAAATATGCATATGTATAGGGCATATGCAGGGGTAGATCACAACCTCCCCAACACCGTCCCACCGCTATTTCGATAAACCATGACCATGTGTCCTTGACTATGTTTAGTAACCAAACAAAACCAACTCCTAATCCTTTCCATTCCATATCAACCTCCATATTATGTGAAATGTAACTGCAATAAACTCTCTGGTTCTGTTTAGTTGGGTTTCAACTAAACTCACCATGGTTTATGCATGTCATAATATGTTCTCAACATGTATACCAAATCATAATAATATCAGTAATGATAGTCAATAATTCATAATCATAAATAATTAATTCATCAGTTCATAATAGTACAATCTTACATATGTACGGACAACTGAAAGTACAGTGATGTTACAGTCTCCCCTAGTTAAGGGAATTTCGTCCCGAAATTCAACTTGGAGTGACCGTAGTGACTAAATGTGGATACTTAAGCTTCATCTGATCTTCTCGTTCCCAGGTGAATTATGGACCACGCTTCGACTTCTAACGTACTTTGACAATTGGAATTCTACTGCGCTTGAGTTTCTTAACTTCCCGGTCCATTATCTCGACTGGTTTTCCACGAAGTGCATAGTTTCATCGACGCAAATATCGTCGAGTGGTACTTGAAGATCCTGATCAGCTAAGCATTTCCTTAAATTGGACACGTGAAATGTCGGGTGTACATTACTAAGTTCAGGAGGAAGTTCCAACTTGTAGGCAACCTTCCCGATCTGTTCAAGAATCTTAAAAGGGCTAACATAACATGGAGCAAGCTTACCCTTCTTCCCGAATCATACCACTCCTTTCCAAGGTGATACTTTAAGTAACACCATATCGTTAACTTCAAACTCTAAAGATTTTCGTCGTTTATCCGTGTAGCTTTTCTGTCCACTGCGAGCAGCTAACAGATTATCACGGATGTGGCGAATATTGTCAGTCGTTTCTTGAATAATCTCGTGACTAGTGATCTGCGATTCGCCTACCTCGGTCCAACAAATAGGTGACCGACATTTTCTACCATAAAGAGCTTCAAACGGCGCCATACCAATGCTCGTGTGATAATTGTTATACGAGAACTCAACCAATGGTAAATGGCTAACCTAGTTGCCACCGAAATCGATGATACAAGCTCTCAACATGTCTTCCAATGTTTGAATCGTCCGCTCCGTTTGACCATCCGTTTGAGGATGATAAGCGGTGCTAAGATCCAATCTCGTTCCAAAAGCTTCATGAAGTGATTCCCAAAATCGTGCTGTGAAACGAGCATCACGATCCGATATTATGCTTAGGGGAATTCCATGTCGGCTAACGATCTCATCAACGTAGATACGAGCTAATTTCCGCACAGGGTACGTTTCGCATATCGGTAAAAAGTGAGCCGACTTGGTCAATCTATCAACTATTACCCAGATACTATCCTTACCGTTTGTGGTTCGTGGGAGTTTAGTAATGAAGTCCATGGAGATATTCTCCCACTTCCATATGGGTATTTCTGGTTGTAATAACAATCCGAAGGTCGCTGGTGTTCTGCCTTGACTTTAGCACAGTTAAGGCATTTAGACACGTACTCAGCAATATCCTTCTTCATTCCAGGCCACCAGTACAAGCCCCTAAGGTCTTGATACATCTTATCAGCACCCGGATGGATTGAGTAACGAGACTTGTGAGCTTCATCCATAATCACCATCCTAAGATCACCCCTGTTTGGTATCCACAACCGGTTCAAATAATACATCAAACCATCATCCTTAGTTTCCAATAAGACCTCAGCCCCACACGACATCTCATTATTCAAGTTATCCTGAGCCAATGAGTGTTGTTGGGCTGTGAGAACATCATTATGGAGATTAGTGTGCACTCGGACACTATGGATCTGAACTTGACTTTTGCGACTAAGCGCATCTGCTACTACATTCGCTTTACCAGGATGGTAGCGAATTTCACAGTCATAATCGTTCAACAGTTCAAACCATCTCCGTTGTCTCATATTAAGTTCTTTTTGACTGAGAATATGTTGCAAACTCTTGTGATCAGTAAAGACTACACACTTTGTGCCATAAAGATAATGTCTCCATATCTTCAAAGCAAACACAACTGCACCAAGTTCCAAGTCGTGTGTAGTGTAGTTCTTCTCGTGAATTTTCAGTTGTCTTGATGCATATGCCACAACCTTTCCCCGTTGCATAAGGACACAACTGAGACCTAGGTTGGATGCATCACAGTAGACTACAAAATCATCATTTCCATCAGGCAATGTCAAGACAGGAGCATCACATAGTTTCTGCTTCAAGGTCTGAAATGCCTCTTCCTGCTTCGGTCCCCACTCATACGGTTTATTCTTTTGAGTCAAAGAAGTGAGAGGGACAGCGATCCTGGAGAAATTCGAGATAAACCGCCAATAGTAACCGGCAAGTCCAAGAAACGATCGAATCTCCGTTGGTGTCTTCGGTGTACTCCAATTCTTCACCGCATCGATCTTTGCAGGATCCACGTGAACACCATTTTCATTGACTATGTGCCCCAAGAATTGAACTTCCTTAAGCAAAAATTCACATTTAGAGAATTTGACATACAGTCGCTCTTCTCTCAGGATCTCCAAAACCAACTTAAGGTGTTTCTTGTGTTCTTCTTTGGTCTTTGAGTATATCAAGATATCATCAATAAATACAATCACAAACTTATCCAAGTATGGCCTGCAAAAACGGTTCATGAGGTCCATGAAAACCACTGGTGCATTGGTAAGGCCGAAAGGTATTACCAGAAATTCATAATGACCATATCTTGTTCTGAAAGCTGTCTTGGGAATATCGTCATCATGTACGCGAAGCTGATGATACCCAGACCTAAGATCGATCTTTGAAAACCATGCCGAGCCTTGAAGCTGATCGAAGAGGTCATCGATACGTGGCAGTGGATATCGATTCTTAATTGTGAGTTTATTTAATTCGCGGTAGTCGATGCACATCCGGAATGTCCCATCCTTCTTCTTCACAAACAGGACTGGTGCACCCCATGGCGAATGGCTCGGGCGAATAAATCCTTTATCAGTCAGCTCTTGCAGTTGGCTCGCCAATTCTTGCAACTCCGAAGGCGCAAGTCTGTAAGAAGCTTTGGCGACTGGATTCGCACTAGGTACTAAGTCAATTCGAAACTCTACTTGACGTTCTGGTGGAAGACCCGGCAATTCATCTGGAAATACTTCAGGAAAATCTCTTATCATAGGAACGTCTTTAATGCTTTTTCCCTTCTCCTTTTTCTCTACGATGTATGCTAAGAATGCTATACATTTCTTCCTAAGGTACTTGTGTGCTTTAGTGCATGACATCAGCTTAAGACCTTTACTAGAAGTTTCTCCAAAAACTCTTAAAGTTTCACCCGAAGGTAAGGGAATACGAATGTATTTCTCATGAAAACCTACCTCCGCTTTGTGGGTGGCTAACCAATCCATGCCTATGATAACATCAAAGCTACCGAGATGCATAGGTATGAGATCAATTGGGAAAACTTGATCACTTAAGTTCACAGTACATCCAATAATAACAGTGTCAATATCAATAGTGTTTCCGTCAGCCACCTCTACGTTAAACGGTTTATCTAAGTATGTACGTGTTCTACCAAGCATGCATTCAAAATCATATGATACGAAACTCCTATCGGCACCAAAATCAAATAAGACAGATGCATAAGAGTTGTTGATCAGAAATGTACCGTTGACCACATCCTGGTTGGCTTGAGCAGCTGGAGCACTCAGTTGAAACGCCCGGCCTCTTGCCACCCTCTGATTGTTCCCAGTCAACTTTGGCATTGATTCCTGAAGTGACCCACTTCACCACCCTCATAACAGGCTCTTTCCTGTGCAGGAGGTACCTGGCGAATGGGTACAGCTGGAATAGGTTGAGCTTGCGGAGCTGGTAGTGCAAGCGGTGCTTGTTGCATCCTTTGTGCTTGCGGTGCACTCCGACAAACGTTTGCAAAATGACCATACTTGCCGCAGTTGTTGCAGACGCGACATGGCAAGTTAGGTGCATGGTGATATCGGCAGGTATTACATTGGGGAGTGTTCGCAACATAATTCCTGGTAGTAGTGTTGTTTGACAATTGCTGCGCGGACTTAGCAGCAGGAGCAGTGACCATGAAATTCCAGGTCTTCCTCTTTTTGTTGCTGCTTTTTGAAGAACTAGCAGCCTCAGTCTTGACTTCAGTCCTTGTTTCCTTTGCAACATCCTTTCCCTCAGTCTTCTTTGTTCCTTTCCTTGTGAGTGTTCCAGCTTTCACATGATTATCAGTAAGAGTTGCAGATAAAAGGATCGCAGCCTCAAGTGTTTTGGGGTTGCTTCCGTAAACAGTGTCTTGGATCTGCATAGGCAGACCGCCGATATACTTCTCGATGGCTCTCTCCAAAGGTGTCACCAGATGAGGCACCAGCAGACTATACTCGTGGAAACGAGTATTGTAGATTACATTCTCCCCGCAATCCTGCTTGAGTTCCCAAAACTCAGTCTCAAGCTTCCTCATCTCGCTACGAGGACAGAATTCAGTGGTCATCAAGTTCTTGACCTTAGTCCAAGTCAGTTCTAGGGCAACATCAACTCCCCTAGTTCGCTTTTCCCCATTCCACCAAGTTAGTGCTCTCTTTTGGAAAACACTGGTGGCATAAAGCACCTTCAAGTTATCGGGGCAATCACTGTTGATGAAAGTGTTCTCCATGCTCTCAAACCACTATAGTAGGCCAGTGGCAGTCTCAGAACCTGTAAACGTCAGGGGATTACAGGAGTTGAAGTGTTTGAATGTGCAAACTGGTGGGTTTGCACCACCTCAGTTCTGATTGGCTTGAGTCAGTTGGTTCACCAATCCAGAGATAAGGTTTGCTAACTCTTGTATGCCGGATTTGGCATTACCGTTAGCATCTTCCGAGTTCGTATCATCTCCGTTGTGACGGCGTGGCGGCATGTTTCTGAAGAAATAGAAACATGTTACTGCCGTTTTTAACGTAAGTCATAGAAACTATGATTAAATGAGTTCATTTGAAACATTTAGGATTACATATAGGAACTATATTTTTCTCCTATTTGTCATTAAACTCATAACAGTTATAAATTTCCTAATATTATACTAAGTGTCCTAGTGGGTCATAACTAGTATTAGCTAACTATCCCTAAGCTCCATACATTCTCCACCCTATGCCAACACTAACAACCTCCCGATGCAATGCAACAAGCTTATAGATAGGGCATATGCAGGGGTAGATCGCAACCTCCCCTACATCATCCCACCACCGTTTCATTGCACCACAATTATGCCCTTGTTAGACTTTAGGGTGTATCATGTCTCTTACCATAGTCTCACTTCACAACCTTATCCTAAGTAGGATAATTTTGAGTGAAGTGGTCTCTAGTTCCCTTGGACAATTAGGTTCGCTTAATGTCTAAGTTCACCTGACATGTAGGTTTGCCTATTTCTAAGTTCACCTAAGTCTAAGTTCACTTGACATTAAAGTTCCCCTAATGTGTAAGTTCACTAAAAGTCCATACTAATCCCAATGTTCATAATTTTCAATGAGGGTTCATATCATCACTGAGTGCTCTTATTGTCACTAAGTGTTCATATCATCCCTATAATTTATTCTCATCAAGTGTCCATACCATCACTAAGTTTTAGTATCATCACTATGCGTTTATATTATCACCAAGTGTCTATATCATCACCCAAGTCTACAGTCCATCATTAATCGTTCATATCATTCGTTGATCCTATGCACCCCACGTGTCCAATAAGTGTCCAATAAGTGTGTTTATAAATGAGTTTATATATGTTCATCAATTATGATCATCCAAAGTGTCAATCCATCCCAACCTTAACCAACATACCATCAACAATCCATCAATCATAACCTTACAACAATTCCTAGCAATATCCTAATAAAATCCTATGTTCCTGACACTGACAGACCCCCAATATACTACAAATCGTATATGTATAGGGCATATGCAAGGGTAGATCGCAACCTCCCTTACACCATGTCCCACCACCTTTGTAGTATACCACGAGTGTGTCCTTGTCTTGTGACCAAGAGATCTAACAGATAATTTCTAAGCAAATAAATTCCTAAGCAGTTAATTTCTTAAGCAGATAATTGTCCCAAACGGGTAGTTCCGTTATTCCTCAATACTGACATCCACCCGATGTACTGTAAATGGTATATATAGGGCGTATGGTAAGGGTAGGTCGCAACCGCCCAAACCACCGTCCCACCACCTTTACAATACACCACGAATATGTCCTTATCGAGTCATTAGGGCACAAGTAAGCAAATAATTAGTAAGCAGTATATATAAATCAGATGTATAATAGGAGTTCAGTTAACATGTAATAAAAACATAAGCATGAAATCCTGAATATACTAACTAATGTATGAATTTCTTCATACTAGGTATCCTACGGTTATAGACTAGGTCAACCATTTCTAGTAACCTAATTCCCTATAACCCAGGCTCTGATACCAATCTGTAACACCTCGACCGATGGCGGAAACGTCGGGATGCCATGAGGGATGTGTAGATTGTTCAAAAGCTCGTGGGCATCTAAATTAAATCATCACATTTCATTCAATCAACCAAATTAAATACACAAAAATCATGTCTTTCATGAATTAGTTACATCAATCACAAAAGAGAATTAGCTATCTAACTAAATTCAAATTGCCAGAATTTCAGTTAATGAGCTAAGTCCAAGATCCTATATGATGATGTCCAAAAGTGTGAGTTCATCTTCCTCAACCTACTTAGCTTCATTACCTGAAACATGTAAGAAAATCAAGTGTCAACTATGAAGTAGTTGGTGAGTAATCATAAATTTTATGTTTAAAAATGTTTTATAAAATGAGTATAAAAGTTTATAGTTTGTTGAGAAAATTCACATGAGTACCTGTGAGAATGTCCAACACAACATCCCAGCACAAATCCAAACACACATAAACCAACACAAAATCACATATATCATATAATCATAGACAATTATAGATAATCATAGATAATCAACCACATAAACATTCAACACATCTCAAACATCAATATTCTCAAAGAGTATATGTGACAATACATGGAATTTATGTAATTAACATAAGTTAAAGACATGATCTATGGAGTGGTGGCTAACAACGTGACAATACATGAAACCAATGCAATTAACCAAAGTCAAAGGCAATGATTCATGGAGTTGTGATATTCCAAGTGGCAATACAAGTAATCATTGTTAGTGACCGGAGTCGATGACAATGTTACAAGGATATATAATAATCAGTGATAATCCATAAATAATGATAATCCCATAATGTGAATATCATATTGATAAACAGGTATCATCCATGTGTTATCAAAATAATATTTAAAATTGGTATACATGATTCACCTCCGAGTTTTAAAACAAAACAGTTTAAAAGGGAGGTTATGAGAACTCACCCGAGTCCTGATATACAGTGTTTTTGTAGTATGCGCGCTCACGTAAGTAACCCAAATCAATCAATCTGTAATTAATGTGAATTTCATGTTCATAAGCATAAGTGTTTCCCACTCAATTAGTGTCCATATAGGTTTACTTTAAACTCATTAATATTTCATTAACTTAGTCTATTTAAACTAAATTAAAATGAATTATTTAAGATTTTATGATCATTCATCATAACAACATAATTTAAACTTATTAGTTTTAACCGTTCGATGATGATAACTAATTTGTGTTTTTGTATATGTATTCCCATAAATACGTATGCAATAAAATATTATCTTTTATTCTTGCACATTTCCATACACACATGCATAATTACTTGATCCCACCACCTTTATCTAAACATATAAATCCATTGTGTCTTTAAGAAAACTATGGTTAGACTTTTCTCATAAAAATTTAGGTTTAAACAACACGTTCTATATCTATATAATTCTATAAAATTTTTTTAAAGACAACTTAGGTTAATGTGACAAAAAGGTGGTAACCCCACACTTTTCATGCATGCATGGTTATCCCCATCTCTTATTTCCTTTATTCACCTTTAGTAATTAAGTAGGTTATTTAAGTTTTAACGACTCTTGATCGAGCCATTAACCTTTGGTTCGGCTACCCTAGGCTACACCGTCCCTTAGGTTCGCTGTTGTGAGACTGGTTTAGTTTATCTATGGTTCGGCTAGGGGATTAAATTCAGCGAACCTTTGGGGTTCGGCCGACCAAGGTTCGGTGGCCACCCAAGGTTTGTATCACTAGGGTCGTTACATAGAGCTAGGTTCGGCAGGACCACGGTTAGATACTAGGTTCGCCGATGATAGTAAAGGTTCGCTGGTCCCTTGGGTTCGCTAGTTCCAAGTCAACTGCAATAAGTTAGGCACCATCGATGGTTCGTAGCCATGAAAGGGTTCGGTGCTACTAGTTGGTTCGGTTGGAGTTCGCCGGCCAATGTTCGGCCGAGGAACAATGGCTCGTGGAAGCTTCGACTCATTAGGATTAGCTGATGGCAGAAGGTTCGGCTGGCCCAGATGGTTCACTGCTATACAAAAAGGTTTGCCATGCCCAGGTTCGTCCCTAAGGAGAAGGTTCGGCTCATCAAGAGCTGAAGGTTGGTTCACTGCTCCCCTGATTCACGGCTAACAGGTTCGTGAGGCCCTCAGACCTGGCCATTGGCTCCCTGGTTCGCGAACCTATCGGTCTAAAGCTGTTCATCATCATCATTCTATACCTGTTACAGATCTATACTCATGATCCTACCCCTTTATATTAACTCATTTAAGGGTTTTACAATGTTTTATATCGATTATTACAATACGAAAATTAGGATTCGTTATTCACACAAAAACCGAACATAAAAACTTTAGATTTACCTCGAAATGTCGATCAAAAGTAGGATTTCTTTGTATCTTCTTTTTCCTCTCGATCACACGAACGCGTGGACACCAAAATCACTTGAATCCGACAATAAACGAGAGAGATTCGCTAGAGATAAGTTAGAGAGAGTGTGTATGGACAAATTTGAGAGCTAGAGAGAGAAGGTGTTCTTGCAAATTGAGGGAGAAGAACAAAAGATGGGCTTTTATAGTCCAGGTTCTCCCCGCGTGCTCGGTCTCGTGTATTTCGCGCTAAATTATAATAAATGCTCGGTTTTTAACGTAAAACATATTCAAGCATAAAACATTTAATAAATATATTTTGTTTTAATAAAAATGGTTTTTAAATAAAATCGTTTAAATAAAACACTTCCGTTTATTTTTATTAATTTAATTATTTAAATAAATAATTCGTTCGTTTTCATTTAAGGTCGTGATTCCTAATAAACGTTTTTAGGATTTATTTATTAAGTTAATACCGTCAGATATTATTTAATTATATCGTCGAAACGCGGTACTTACATACGCATTTCGTAAAGATCGTCACCTTTGCGAATCCGACGCTCGTATCGTATTTCGATTTGATTTACATTTTATGGAATATCGTTTCAGAATATTATTCTTAATAATTATATTCGTATGAGTCGTCACCCACGCGAATACATTATTAAGTTAATATTTCTGAATTAATATTCGCGTTTAAATTATGTTCGTAACCTCACCAACGCGTAATCGTTTTTATTAATACTTCTATTATTTTATTAACTTAAACGTTGAAATCCCCAATCCAAATCCCACCAAAACATATCACTGACACATCCATGATAGACCGAAATATGCATATGTATAGGGCATATGCAGGGGTAGATCGCAACCTTCCCAACACCGTCCTACCGCTATTTCGATAAACCATGACCATGTGTCCTTGACTATGTTTAGTAACCAAACAAAACCAACTCCTAATTCCTTTCCATTCCATATCAACCTCCATAATTTGTGAAATGTAACTGCAATAAACTCTCTGGTTCTGTTTAGTTGGGTTTCAACTAAACTCACCATGATTTATGCATGTCATAATATGTTCTCAATATGTATACCAAATCATAATAATATCAGTAATGATGGTCAATAATTCATAATCATAAATAATTAATTCATCAGTTCGTAACAGTACAATCGTACATATGTACGGATAACTGAAAGTACAGTGATGTTACTGTCTTTCATAACTTCCATACAAATAATACCATCTCAATAAACTTACAATTATATATGTCCGCACCACTTTTAGGTCATCTCAACTCAACATTTCAATGTAGGTCTCTACACCACTTGTAGATTATCCTAATTCATATTTCAATTATGAAGTCTACAATATCGGTAGATCATCCCAATTCACATCTAGTATAGATGTCTACATCTCTTGTAGATCATCTAATTTATATTTCAATATAAATGTCTACATCTCTTGTAGATCATCTAATTTCATATTTCAATATAAATGTCTACATCTCTTGTAGATCATCTCAATTAAGGACTATGCATTATGTTCACACCCATTTGAATTTTGCAATGCATATTATACATCTCAACTTAGATAATTTCATAGACCAAAATAAGTATCTATATTCGTATTTTCTATACTATTTGGTCATTTCTATTCTTATACGCATGTGACCTATGTCACTTAACACACAAATCCATTTATACACAACAAATTCACAATTACACAATTAACAATTTCGTGATCTCAAAATGACGTATCAAGCAAATTCCTAACACTTTACCAACTTTCTATGACCTTAATGTGAAACGATATCCATAAGACCACAGTCATATCATGGGTGTACTAATATACTGGCCAGGCATAGTAGGGCACTCATCATATGCATGTTTTCTTATTTATCTCATTTCACACTTAGGACAAAGATTTCGGTTCCATGTAACAAATCGACATCACTTTTAGTTAAAAGTTCCACAATCAATTCAATCAACATAATATAAGAATTAGATATGCTAACCTTATGCATTCGGCTTCATGATCGGGTTTTTGAATCAAACGTTATCATTCCATATCAAGAACACAAAAGTGTGAGATCAAGTGTTCGCGATGCACTTGATTCACTCAAACCTTAGGCTCTGATACCAACTTGTGACACCCAAAACATCTACGGATTTACACGTGTTCAAATTATGGTCCCAGTAAATTTCGACTTAAGTTTAACAAAACATTTCGTTAAGAAGCGTGAAAACTAATTACATCTGTTAAACATGTTTGTTTTGTTACTAGCTACATCATAAAAATCACCAATTCTTAGTTTGTATGGGTTTACAAACTTTCAACATGAATGACGTTTGATTCTTCCCAACTCGTGCCCGATCATGATTTCCGAACCACACTTATTTATGACCTGAAAACACCACAAATAATCAAGTCTTAGTTCTTAAGAACTAAGTGAGTTAACCCATTTGACCCCCGGAATCAAATTCATCACAAAAATTGAAATCCGGGAATTTCACATAGCTCGGCGTATGGTACTGCAGCCCCGGCGTACCATACCCCAAACCACCAGAGTACAACAGAAGCCTTTCAGCATACCATACTGCAGCCGGCGTATAGTACGCCCCCAGCAGCGTACTGTACGCCCCTTACAACAATTTTTCAACTTTTTCGCGTTTTAATCACCCAAAACCATTTCTAAACATTCCGGGGTGTTAAGATACAATCAAAACTTAATCTATCACATATAGAATCATATCTATGATTGTAATTTCATCAATTTCAAAGTAATCAATCACAATTGATTTTCAAAATAATCACTAATGGGTTAATTTTACCCATTCAATTGACTTAACCATTTTCATCCCATTTTCGCTCCATGATGCTACATGGAAGCTAACTAAGTACCAAACCATTTGTGGTGACTTATCATCCTTTTATCAACCAAATTGCATTATCAAACAATTGCTTATCAAATTTTTAAACAAACGTTAGGCTATGGGTTATCTCACCCAAGCCTAAATTTGTCAATTCAACTTTATTGCAATTTATCATTCATTTGAATACTTGCAAAAATTTGTTTATCCAATATTCATATCAACAATTGTACAATCATACTTTCAAGTTAATTTTTCACTAATAGGTAAAAACCCATTTTTAATTAACTTATCATTTAAACCCACCCTTACGTGGATTACCCCCAACATCATAACAATGTGGACTTACATGACAAACACCAACTCCATTCCATTATGGGCTTACATGACAAACCCAATTCCACGCACCAGTGGTCTTACATGATAATTCCATGCCATTTCATTATGAACTTACATGACAAACACCAACGCCATTTCATTATGGACTTACATGACAAACACCAACACCATTTCATTATGGACTTACATGTTCCTCCACACGAATGTGGCTTATCACCAAAATGCCATATGTCATGGTCATACATTTGTTTCGCAAGAATGTGAATCATCTCCAATTATATGTGTCAATTATTCTAAACATATAACGACACTTTCATTAGTTATGTAATTATATCATAACATTAACCAATTTCAACAAAACTCAATTTGTTACATCCAATATTTGGTTCAACAATCCAAATACCATCCCATGTGGTTTCATATTCATATAACTCCACACAATGTGCATTGTCATCATTTTCTATGCTAAATATCAATTAACATTTAGCACATAACATTCATCCAATACTACAAGACATCTATCAAATAGTTAAATACCACCCCATGTGGTTTCATATTCATATTATTAACATTTCATGACACATATGGTCAATTTACCATTCAATTTATCACAATTACTACAAGCCAATTACAAGTAGTTACAACCACATAATCACGCAACACATATGCACTAATATATCTTTTGGTTGCATATTAGTGAGTAGGTAACTCACCTTGGACAGTAGGAAAGCTCCATGTAACTCCTTCTCGGGTTTATGAGTTTCACTTTCAATTTCATTTCCTATACAAAAAATATAGCACACATGCCATTTAGCATTTCTAAGTTCAATCATACAACATAATAAAACAAGTTTCTTCTTTTCTACTTGTTTGTACCAAATTCTCAATTTGACCCCTTAATGAAAATATGGGACCTATTCATTTTTAAGTATCTTAAACACTTTTAAAACACCCAACCATATGTATATGATCTACTAGTACCATTCATCCATTTTACATAAGAATATCTACCCAATTTCTCATTTTTACAACATTTTGAAAAGTCTCTAATTAGTGCAGCAACTTTTTGAGTTGCTGCTGAAATTGTCAAATTTGACCAACATATGTTTTTATTCAACCTTTGATGTTCAAATATGTATTGTAGTAGAATCTAAGAGCTTTCTAACCATATAAGATACATTTTCAATTGATTTTTATACGATTTTATATGAATTTTCAAAAAACAGGACAGATTCATCCTTTAACCAAAAATTCAGCTTTTTTTTTTTTTTTACAAAAATCTGTTAAGCTGTTTTCAACTGCAGTTTTTGTGTACTTAATGTCTATATATTTTCTCATTCTAAAAATCTGTAGAAATTATATTCAATAAGCTTTCCAACGATATATTATACGTCTCAAACCGATTATCGGTTGATTTTATATGATTTTTCAAAATTTAGCACAACAAAAAGAAATTCTATCAGCATGCTGAACTTACTGTTATGTTATAAAAATAGATCATTTTGACTCCCTTACAACCCGAATCAGTTTATGAGTTTCAAAGACAAAATGTAGTACTCTCAAATACCTTTCTAACCATATATAATACACTTCAATTGGATGTTCACTTGATTTTATATGAATTTTCAGAAACAGTGCAAAAATCCATATAGTTTCAATCTACACTTATTCATCTTTTTATTCTAGCAGTTTAACAAACATCTTATGTGCATAACTTTTTCAAACTTGTTAAAAATGCTTATTAGAACCATCTATTTGCCCATGCATCATTATTCAACATCAAAGTAGGAAAGTTTCAAGTCCATATAGTTAGTATACATGAAAATTTCTAACTTTTTCATCATATTACACCCATTTTCGGATTTGCACCCATCCTTATCAATCCACCAACATAACCCACAAAAATTTTGATCAAAAAGTCATAAAATCACTCACCAAGATGTTCAATGATGAAAGAAGAATCATTGTATGTGATTGCATTCAAGATCCAACAATAGTTAGATGAAGATTTGAGCAAAAATACCTAATCCATGGGTTTCTTCTTCTTGTTTTACGTTTGCCAGAGAAAGAGGGAGAGAAGGGTTGTGATTTTGACTTTGGTCAACATCCTCCCTTATATGTTAAGTTAAGTTTGACAGATTGTCAAATTTAGTCCCTCTACTTGTAGTTAACTTTAAACAACATTTTCATTTTACTAGTAGTTAATATTTAATAAGTACCTGCTAGTTAACACAAATTCAACTTAAACATAACCATTATATTAATATGATCACTTAATCGAAATTGGGTCGATACAAAAGAGCTTCAAACGGTGCCATACCAATGCTAGCGTGATAACTGTTGTTATACGAGAACTCGACTAATGGTAAATGGCTATCCCAGTTCCCACCCAAACCGTTGACACATGCTCTTAACATATCTTCTAATGTCTGGATCGTTCGCTCCGTCTATCCATCCGTTTGAGGATGATAAGCAGTGCTAAAATCCAATCTTGTTCCAAAAGCTTCATGTAATGATTCCCAACATCGTGCCGTGAAACGAGCATTTCGTTCCGATATTATGCTTAAGGGAATTCCATGTCGGCTAACAATCTCATCTACATAGATACGAGCAAGTTTCTGCACAGGGTACTTTTCGCGTATCGGTAGGAACTGAGCTGATTTAGTTAACATATCAATTATCACCCATATGCTACCATTACCACTTGTGGTTCGTGGGAGTTTGGTAATAAAATCCATGGATATATTCTCCCACTTCCACATGGGTATTTTCGGTTGTATTAACAATCCTGAAGGTCCCTGGTGTTTAGCCTTGACTTTTGCACAATTAAGGCATTTGGCTACATACTCAGCTATATCCTTCTTCATTCCATGCCACCAGTACAAGACTTTAAGGTCTTGGTACATCTTATCAGCATCCTGGATGGATTGAGTAACGATACTTATTTGCTTCATCCATAATCGTCATCCTAACATCATCTCTGTTCGGTATCCACAACCGATTGAAATAATACATCAATCCATCATCCTTAGTTTCCAATTGCATTTCAGCCCCACAAGACATCTCATCATGTACGCTACCTTGAGCCAATGAGGTTTGTTGGGCTGCCAGGATACCGTTACGGAGATTAGTGTGTACTCGAACACTATGGATTTGAACATGGCTCTTGCCACTAAGCGCAACTGCTACTACATTTGCTTTACCAGGATGGTAGGGAATTTCACAGTAATAATCATTCAATAGTTCAACCCATCTCCATTGTCTCATTTTAAGTTCCTTCTGGTTAAGAATAGGTTGCAAACTCTTGTTATCTGTAAATACTACACACTTCGTGTCGTAAAGATAATGTCTCCATATCTTCAAAGCAAACACGACTGCACCAAGTTCCAAGTTGCGTGTAGCGTAGTTCTTCTCATGGGCTTTCAAATGTCTTGATGCATATGCTACAACCTTTCCCTGTTGCATAAGGACACAACCGAGAACTTGATGGGACACATCATAGTATACCACAAAATCTTCATTTCCATCAGGCAGTGTCAAAACTGGAGCATCACAAAGTTTCTGCCTCATTGTCTGAAATGCCTCTTCTTGCTTCGGTCCCCACTCAAAAAACCTATCCTTATGAGTCAAGGAAGTGACAGGGACAACATCCTGTAGAAGTTCAAAATAAACCACTGATAGTACCCGGCAAGTCCAAGGAATGAATGAATCTCCGTTGGTGTCTTCGGTGTATTCCCATTCTTCACATCCTCGATCTTTGCAGGATCCACGTGAACACCCTTTTTATTGACTACGTGTCCCAAGAATTGAACTTTCTTAAGACAAAATTCACACTTGGAGAATTTGGCATATAGTTGCTCTTTCCTTAAGATCTTCAAAATGAACTTAAGATGTTATTCATGTCCTTTGCTCTTGGAGTATATCAAAATATCTTCTGTGAACACAATTACAAACTTATCCAAGTATGGCTTGCAAACCCGGTTCATGAGGTCCATGAAGACCGCAGGTGCATTGGTAAGGCCGAAAGGCATTTCCAGAAACTCATAATGGCCATATCTTGTTCTGAAAGTTGTCTTGGAAATACCATTTTCATGTACATGAAGCTGATGATACCCAGACCTACGATCAATCTCCGAAACCCATGCCGAACCTTGAAGTTGATCGAAAAGATCATCGATACGCGGAAACAAGTATCGATTCTTAATTGTGAGTTTGTTCAATTCGCGGTGGTCTATGCACATTCGGAATGACCCATCCTTCTTCTTGACAAACGAGACCGGTGCACCCCTTGCGAATGGCTCGGGTGAATGAATCCCTTCTAAGACAGTTCTTGTAGTTGGCTCGCCAATTCTTGGAACTCCGAAGGCGCAAGTCTGTAAGGAGCTTTGGCGACTGGGTTCGCACCAGGTACTAAGTCAATTTGAAATTGTACTTGACGCTCTGGTGGAGTTCCCAGCAAGTCGTCTGGAAATACTTTAGGAAAATCTCTTATCACAGTCACGTCTTCAATGCTCTTCCTTTCTCCTTTTTCTCCACGACATGTGCTAAAAACGCTATGCATTTCTTCCTAAGGTACTTATGGGCTTTGGTACATGACATCAGCCTAAGACCTTTACTAGGAGTTTCCCCGAAAACTCTTAGAGTTTTACCCGAAGGTAAGGGAATACGAATGTATTTCTCATGACAAATAATTTCCGCTTTGTGGGTGGCTAACCAATCCATGCCTATGATAACATCAAAGCTACCAAGATGCATAGGTATAAGATCAATTGGGAAAACGTGTTCATTTAAGTTCACAATACATCCAATAATAATAGTGTCAATATCTATAGTGTTACCGTCAGCCACCTCTACGTTAAACGGTTTGTCTATTTTAGTACGTGTTCTACCAAGCATACATTCAAAATCATATGAAACAAAACTCCTATCAGCACCAGAATCAAATAAGACAGATGCGTAAGAGTTATTAATCAGAAACGTACCACTGACGACATCCTGGTTGGCATGAGCTGCTAGAGTATTTAGTTGAAAGGGTCTGCCTCTTGCCATCCTTTGGTTATTCCCAGTCAATCTTGGGCACTGATTCTTGAAATGACCAACATCACCACACTCATAACAGGCTCTCGCCTGTGCCGGTGCTTGACAAATAGGTACTGCTTGAAGTGGTTGCGCATGTGGAGCAGGCAGTGCAAGTGGTGCAGGTTGCATCCTTTGTGCTTGCGGTGCACTCCGACACACATTAGCAAAATGGCCATATTTACCGCAATTGTGTAGTTACCCCAACATAAATTCTGGTGTTAGAGTTGCTTGATGACTGTTGAGTAGCCTTTGCAGCAGGAGTAGTAATAGCAAAACTTCGGGTATTTTGCTTTCTATTGCTGCTTTAAGACGAGCTAGCTTGTTGAGTGTTGAATTCAGTTGAAGTCTCCTTTGCAGGTGTCTTTGTGCCAGTCTTCTTAGTTCCCTTCCTCATGAGTGTACTAGTCTTCACATGACTATCCGTCCAGGTTGCAGACTGGCGGATTGCAGCTTCTAAAGTGGTTTGCTACCAAGGACCGTGTCTTGAATCTGCATAGGTAGACTAATTATGTATTTATCAATTGCTCTATCCAGTGGTGTTACCAGATGAGGTACTAAGGAACTCAGCTCGTGGAAGCGAGAATTATAAATCAAATTCTCACCGCTGTCTTGCTTGAGTTCCCAGAACTCAGCTTCAAGTTTCCTCATCTCACTGTGAGGACGGAACTCTGTGGTCATCAGAGCTTTAACTTCAGTCTAGGCCAGTGCTAGGGCTGCATCAAATCCCCTAGTTCACTTCTCGCCATTCCACCAAGCTAGTGCTCTCTTTTGGAAGACACTAGTGGCATAGTGCACCTTCTAGTTCTTAGGGCAGTCACTATTCATGAAGATGTTCTCAATACTCTCAAACCACTGCAACAGACCAGTGGCTCCCTCAGCACCCGTGAATTTTGTTGGGTTACAGGAGTTAAATTGTTTGAAAGTGCAAACAGGTGGGTTTGCAACACTCCTATTTTGGTTGAGAGTTTGGTTGGCTTGATTTAGTTGAGTCACCAACCCAGAAATAAGATTTGCTAACTCTTGCATGCCATTGTTGACATTATTGTTGTTGGCATCTCCATTTCCAAGAATAAAAAAAATCCTCGACCGAAAACCCATTTAAAAAGAATGTGTGAATTAAAATAGATGAAAATGCTTTGGACATCTGATTAATTTGTTCTTGAACAGAAAAAGACACTAAATAATAAAATTTAAAATCGTTAGTTGGTGATAATTTAGTTTGGGATCAAATCGTTATGAGATTCAACCCAATTCCTCATTCAAAGAGTATTTTCACCTATGATTCTAAAGCTCACTGATTATCAGTTTTTGTTATCCCATTAAACTCAACTATTCTCATCATAGCAGCTAGCATATGATCGTTATCGTGTTTTGGTTTAATTTTAACAAGAAAAAGGTATTCCAATTTCAAGGTATAAAACCTATCCATCCTCAGGATTTATTGAGGATTCAATTTTCCACTTTGATTTACTTTTAATGCGCTGAGATGTCCAGGTCTATACATCGTATAACAAAGGAGTCTCATGCATATATTGAATGGATTTTGTGGATGCGCTGAAATTCCATGGAATTAATGTACACTGGAATATTCATGCATATGTTTATTGTGGACATTTGTGATTTGGCAGATGCGCTAGCTTTTCATTTGTTTATGAAAACCCATGCATAGTCTTATGGATGAAAATCAAGAGGTGTAGAATTCAACTCTGGATCCATTTTTGATGGAACTCGGTTTTGTGCAGACCTTATATGAAACTGATTGACAAAATTCTTGTGTATTATTTAGTTTGATCACACTACTGGAACCACTTTGAGAATTTTTAAGCCTATTGATACATAATATGAACATTTAATTCATCTAAGGCTTTAATTTTCTTCGATTGAGTGATTGATTTGTCCTTTATCACGAATTCATATCACTTCTCAACGAACGTTTCAAGACACCAACTCCTTAAAAAAACTATACAGAAAAACTCCTTAAAGAAACTAAACGGAAAACTGTTTACTAATTCTAGACTCAAACTACTATTTCTAACTACTAATCTTCCCCTAAATTTGTGCATAAGAATTATAAATGAAAGAAACTTATGTAAAAATTTACTATACTAAAAACAAGTTAATCAGAGTAACGAAGCATTTTCAATAGTTCAGTTAGCTCAATGAATCAGGATTGGTCAACAACCTTAGTAAAGAGGTCATCAGTATTAACTGATGTGTTTATTTGTTCTAAATGGATTAGGTTTCTATCAAAACAGTCACGAATGAAATGCACTTTGATATCTATGTGTTTGGTTTTAGAGTGCTGGACTGGATTTTTACAAATCTGTATAGCAGCATCATTCATAAAAGATAGGGGAGTTAAGAAATTCCTAACTGTAATCCAACAATTGATTTTGTATCCAGATGACCTGAGAACAGTAGGCAGATGCAGCCATATACTATGTTTCAACAGTTGAGGTTGAGACGGTGTGTTGTTTCTTATATTGCCAAGAAATAAGCTTGTCCCCCAAGAATTGAGATCCACCATATGTAGATTTCCTATCAATATGACAACCTCCGTAGTCACTGTCAGAAAAAGCATATAAATTAAATTCAGAATTTTTGGATACCAAAGTCCAAGCCTAGGCTTGTCCTTTAGATATCGAAAAATTCTTTTGACAGTATGTAAGTGAGAGAGTTTAGGATTAGCCTGATAACGAGCACATTGACACACAGCAAACATGGTGTCCGGTCTACTTGCAGTTAAGTACATCAAAGAACCAATCATAGAACGATATAGAGTATGATCAACCGAGGTTCCATCTTCATCAAGAGTCATAACTGGATGAGTTGCCATCAACATACTTGCCTTGATGAATCAATATGCCAGAAGAGTCTTGACAGACTTATAGACCAAGATAGAAGATCATTTATCCAAGAGAACTCATTTCAAACTTTTGGCGCATAATCTGTTCAAACTCTTTGCACAACTGATCATTGGTTGACCCAAAGATAATATCATCTACATAGATTTGCACCAGAATCAAGTCGTCATTCACTTGTTTCCTAAACAACGTTTGATCAATGGCCCCACGAACATAACCATGAGATAGAAGATGTTCTGTTAAAGTAGCAAACAATGCACAAGGAGCTTGATGTAGACCATACAATGCTTTATCATGTTTGAACACCTGTTGAGGATGATTCGAGTCAATGAACCCAGGTGGCTGAGAGACAGAAATTTCTTCTTTAACATCACCAGATAGAAATGCAGTCTTTACATCCATTTGATACATAGTGAAGTTCATGTATGACGCATAGGCCAAAAAAATTCGAATAGCTTCAAGACGGGCCACTAGGGCATACACTTCATCATAGTCAATCCCCTCTTCTTGTTTGTATCCTTGAACCACTAGTATGGACTTGTTACAAAAAATACACTAGAGTCTTCCTTTTTGTTCTTGAATACCCAAAGAGTGCCAAATGCTTTATTTCCTTCAGGTAAATCAACTAGTTTCCACACTTTTAGCTTGGCAAATTTATTTAGTTCATCTTGCATAGATTCAATCCAGCTGGAGTCTTGCAATGCCATTGAGATGTTCTTGGGTTCAATTTGAGACACAAAACATAAGAACATACATTCATTGAGATTTTCTGCTGCACTTCGAGTGACAACTCCTGAGGTAATTGGTTCAATAAATTTGTCAAGTGGATGATATTTATGAGTAGAGAATGGATTTGGAGTATCTGGAACATTTGATGAAGCAGGCAGATTTGTTGCTGCAGCAGCAGTGATAGGATCCACCAAATATTCTTCAGGCACATATTTGAGATAATCAAATGAAATATGATCTAGAGAGATTAGATCAGGAGACTCTGAAGTTAATGACGAGTCTCTAATATCAGCAATTGGATCTGAAGATGATGATGGAGGCGACTGTGGTGTTGGATACATGCCTGGTGGATCAATGCTGAGTTCACAAGGTTTATCGGACAGTAGAACTTCTTCTTCTAAGAAATTCTCTGAGAAATCTTTAGAGATAGAAGCCTCTTCAGACAATGATTGAAATGATTTGAACAGTGTAGCATAATCAAAGATCCATGCAGGACCAGACTCAGCTTCAGTGGGATATTCTTCAAGCTAATGAACATTATAGGACTTCACCACTTGTTTAGTCAACTTGTTGTATACTCTGTAAGCTGTATTTCCAGAATATCCGACAAAATAACATTCAGTTCCCCGAGCATAAAAACTGGGAACAGACTCTTGATGAAGCAAAGTGCATGGACACCCAAACACATGGAAATGACCGATTGTAGGCTTATGTCCATATAGAATTTCATATGGAGTCTTCATATGTTGCTTGTTAATCAAAGCACGATTTTGTACATAACACGCAGTGTTAACAGCTTCAGCCCAGAAGAATGTTGGCAATTTGGAGTTACACAGAAGAGTACGAGCTACTTCAATAAGAGTGCGATTTCTTCTTTCAGCCACTCCATTTTCCTGAGGAGTACGAGCAGCACTGCATTGTCGAGCAATTCGCTTTTCAGCGCAAAAATGATTCAGAACAACTTTTTTGAATTCTGTGCAATTATCACAACGAATTCCTTTTACTCTTGAATTCAACTGATTTTCAATTAACGTGATAAATTGTTTTATTAGTTCCGAAGTCTCTCCTTTGTTTGATAAGAAGAATACCCGGGTAAATCTCGGGTAGTCATCAATAATCACTAAACAGTATGAGTTGCGAGAGAGACTGAGAACATTTATTGGACCAAACAAATCCATATGAAGCAGCTGCAGGATAGAATCAATTGAATTTACTATTTTGATTTTGTGAGGCTTCCGATGTTGTTTCCCTTTTGCACAATTAACACACTTTTCTATTGAGAAAAAATCTTTGACTAGTAGATCTCTAACCAGCTGACCTTTTGCCAAATGATTGAGATTCTTCATGTTTGCATGACTAAGTCTCCGGTGCCATAACATCGCGTCTTGAGTAGCTATCTTGGAGTAAAGTGACGTGGCACTTGATGATGGTGCCAAATTCATATCAATGATGTATGAGTTTCCTTTTCTTCGAGAACGAAGCAAGATCCAGTCTTCATGAATCACAAAACCCGGCTTGAGAATTAAACACTCCTTGTTAGGAAAATGAGTGGAGTATCCTTTGTCACAGATTTGTGATACACTTAGCAGACTATGAGACAGTTCAGCAACAAAGTTCACATCAGTGAATGACAAAGCTCCATGAGTTACAATTCCTCTTTTTGAAATAGTTCCTTTCTCTCCTCCAGCAAAGAAGACATTTCCACCACTTATGTCGTGCACAGCAGATAGCTGAGAAATGTCTCATTTCATGTGCCTGGAACAAACGCTGTCTACATACCATCTCTTGTAGCTAAAGTTACTTAATTGTCCCTGCACACGATAACACATTAATGAGTTTTGGGAACCCGGGCGAATTTAGACCTGAGTTTCGCATAATTGGCAGTTAAAGCAAATTTATTTCAAACTGATTTGATTTTTCAACATTGTTTAATATTGCCCAAAGTGATCCCAACCCTTTTTCCCTGTTTATTTAGACAATCATCTTTCAATGGTGCTTTGACTTTATTACTATAATACGACCAACATTTTTTTTTGTTTCTGCTCCAATCACCATCAAACGGTTTAGACTTAAAAGGATAGAACTTCCTTGCCTCAGGTTTAATGAACGTGTTTGACCTAGAGTTCTTTTTTTTTTCTAGTTGTAACCGACTGAGTTATTGCAACTTTATCAAAACGTCTTTGTTTCTTACAATTCCTAACAATATGACCAGGAATACCACAACGAAAATAGGTATGTTTCTTCTTATGATAAAAATCATTCACACCAAATTTGATGGGTTTCTTTGCAGAAGACTTTTCGGGACACAAAACATTCATTGAGTCATCACATGTGTCTTTAACAGTTGGATGAGTTGACGTATCCAAGGATAATCTATCCTCGACATCAACCTTTGACACATCATCAGCATTTTCTGAAAATAAAATATTTGGAACAAATGGAACTGCATTGAAATTTAAACTCGAGTTCAAACATGGTTTTTTAGAAACTAGACAATCCTCCTTTTGAAAAGACTCAAAACAAGCTTTTGGTAAGTGATTTTGAACAAAAGAATCAACATCACTATCCAAATCATAATCAGAATCAACATCTTCTATTACCACAGTGTTATAAAGATCTATTTTTCAGCACATGAAGTAGAATCATTAGAAAAGTTCACACGGTCTGTGACAATATCCTCACCATTTTCCGATTGTGAAACAAAAACACCATAATTAACATGTTTTTCTTTCTCATCCTCTTCCTGAGTGAAAGGAAAACTAGTATAATTTTCATTGAATGGTAAAGTCATTTTATTATAACCCAAACCCTTGTTTTTATTTCCATGCAACTGGTTATTTAGTAAGTCGGTTACCAGCTTACTAGATACCTCAAATTTCTTAAAAGAATAGTTTTTGTCATTCAATCTTTCCTTTAATTTTTCCATTTCAGTAATGAGTTCTTGGTTTTTTTGTTTAGCATCTCTAAGATGACACCCTTTTTCACTTAACTCCGACTTTTATTGAGAAATGTATTTCATTTGTGCTTTAATTTTTTCTTTAAAAAGTTTTTCATTTTTGGTTAAAGAACTTTAAGATTGTTTAAGATCATGAATATCTTCGATTAATTCAGATTTACGAATGCGATATTGTTCAACTGTATTTGTGCAAGATTGAGAGCAAAGATTTGAAAGTACCTTAGATGTAGCTAACCCCACAATATCAGCCATGAATGCATGAGGTTCTTCCAAATTCAGCGCTTGAAGTTGATCGCTGCAATTGTATCCTCCAGAATCTTTAGCCACCAAAGCTTTGCCATTATCTGATCCAAAAGACGAAGCAGCATTCGAATCCCCAGTTTTCTCCAACTTTGGTTTCTTGCATTCTCTGGCAAAATGACCCTTTTCATGGCAGTTGAAAAACCTAAGATCTTCTTTATTGAAACCAATCTTCTTGTTTTTGTCTGCCACTTGTTCTTCCCGTTTTTTTTATGAAGTTTTTGGCCCGAAATACAGCCATGGCCATCTGCCAAGTAACATCCATTTCCTCAACATCTTTTTGATAAATTTCATCTAACTCAGTTGACACTATGCTTGTCTGGTTTGAGTCTCCTGCCATAAATGCATTGTAGGTCTTCATGAATGCAGCAAAAAGAGTTAGATTCTCTTCGACAACTGGTAATGCTATAGATTTGCTATCACTCACTCCCTGTGATGTAACATTTAATTCCCTAGCAGAAACGTGTGATTTAGCTCCAGTCGAGCTTTGAGATAACAATGCACTGTTTGAATTTCCCACTCCAGCAACACTTAAGCTACTATTATGATTTAGGGTGCGCTATTTATCATCCATATCATAAGACTTGATGATTGAAATCAATTCAGTCAAGTTGATTCTATTCAGATCCTTGGTTTTCTTAATCAAAGCCATATTCATATCCCAGCTTCTAGGTAAAGAATTCAACAGTTTTTTATTGATTTGCCCATTAGACAGAAAATTTTCAGCCCCTCTCATCTCGGTAATTAAGCAGACAAATCTTTGAAGCTGAGTCCAGACTTTCTCCAAGAACATGATTAAACATGTTAAATCTTTCATTTCATTGATTCCTTCATACATCTGAATCAATGCATGCCATAATTCTTTAGCTGATGTGCATTCCTTGAATCCCTGAGCAATGTCTGGTCCTAATGCCATAGTTAGTGATGCAAGTGCTTTATCATCTTGTTCCACCATATCAAAATCATCATCTGTGTATTCCTCAATTGACTTATTAACCCTGGTAGTGCACCCTTTTGGAACATACATAGGCACCCTTTTTCCTCTATGAATAGATCTCCAAATCTTAGCATCAGAAAACTTGGCATGGTTTTCAAATCGCCATTTTCATTCAGTAAACCCATCAGCATGTAATAATTTTGGTATTCTTGTAGCTTTGCCCATTTGAGAATCAAGCAGCAAATACATAGTATTCTGACTTTAGTTTTGTGATTACATTGCAATATACGACTGGATATATAATTAACAACTTCTAAAATGAATACAAGTCACAGCCGAGAACACTCCAGGTCATCGAGAAAAAAAAATAGAAAGCCTCATCGAAAACACTAATTGCAGCCAAGAACTGAGTCAACCGTGATTTTCAACTGAAAACACTTTTCAGCCGAGAACACTTTTCAACCGAAAACACTTTTCTATTGAATGAGTATTAATTGTCTCCTTTGTGATTTTCTCCAATCAGATCAATGAACCCACGAATTAAGGAAATTCAAATTAAGCTAAATCTTCTGAATGATCTTCTTTCCCTATTAACAATGTTGAATTTTCGAAAAAACACCAAGATCACTACGAACAATACCCAGATTTTCTTAAAAAAACAGCCGTTGAATCCTCCAAAAAGGACCAGTCTTCTTGATTTGTGATATCGAATGAGCCTAGAATCAGTTCGAATGGATCTGATACCAATAGTAAGTCCCAAACACGTGAATCTTTTCAATTCGATATCAAACCAAAGGAACTAATGAGTGGAAATTAGTAATTAGTCGATCAAGAAACAAGAACATTCATAAACTTGCATACGAGTTTTGATTAAACTTGGAAAACTTATCTAAAATAAACTGAATGAATGCTTAATCATCTCTGTAACGAAAACAAGTATTTACATAAAACACAAGCTAACCGAGAACCAAAACAAAACAAAATGTGAACCACTGGACACCACCGAGAACCTCATATCATCGAGAACAAGCAAGGAAGCCGAGAACCATTTATTCACCGAGAACCATATTCTTGATATCAAAATCCTTCAAAAACTGTCCCTTACAAAGGCTGAGCAAAGAAGAATCAAGGAAACACGACTAGAGAATCAGGAGGCACTTATATAAGCTGCATTAGATAAACAATTTCAGACTGAGGCTGCTAAGGCCAACTTTGAACAAAAACAAAGGGACGCTGAAGCTCAAATGGATATTGGAGCATCCATTGTGATCAGAAAACCCAAACCCAAATCCACCAAATCATCTCCCACCGAACCAATATGTGACAATCAGTACCTGATCGTCCAGCAAGTCCGTACGGTACGTGTACTTTCACTATTTACTATGTGTAAATACAATGTGTAAACAGTTGTGTGACAACAGGACTTAGAAAACAAACAACAGTTGTATGTGTTTAGCTAAAAATTTAAATACAGTAAATACAACTCATGAGAATCAACAGTGTCAAAACAAATGACAAAAACATATCGGTTGCGATCTGATATCCACAAATAACAGGAATCAGATGGCCAACAATTCAGTGAGAAAACAATGTGAATTCCATGATAACAATGTGAAAACAGGCAAGTCTAGTTGAGTCCGTCAGTGAGGAAATACAATTCCGATAACAATTCAATTTCGTTTACGAATGAAGAACTGACAGTGTGTTTGCGTGTGTGATGATTCACACAAACATATCTGTGAGTTCAATGTTCCGAATGATAACTGAAAAGTAGGAAACAAAAGTCAGAAAGTAAAACCCTCGTCGTGTTCGTTCGGGTGACGATTCGAACGAATACGCGTGACAGTGACGTGATGTGACGAAAACTTTAAAATAATCGTTTTCGATAAAGTATATTCAGAAAAATGGATTTAAATGATTTACTAGGAATAACCACTTTAGAAATGTTAAAAAATAAAACCATTTATTTAAAATCGTAAATTTCGCGTATTACGTTCCGGAATTATAACGAATATGAAAACCGAGCAAACGAAACGAACCCGAACACCCGCCGGCTATATAAACCCTAAATGAGGTCATCTTCCTAATTTAATACACCCCACTCTCTCTCTAAACCCCACACAAAAACCGGTTCAAAGGCACCCAAAAACCCTAGAAAATTACACAAAACGTGTGGTCTAGGTTTTGGTGAATAACACTCGGATGGGGGTGTTCCATGTGATGGCAACGCGACTGCCGAATGGAGGCCACATAGCCCAGCCGAAAGGCCTAGGGCCGAAGGAGTCAAGCCGAAGGAAAACGCCCGGCCGAAGGAGGCTGATGGCCGAAGGAAGAGCCTACTGAATGGCTTCTCAGTCAGGAGGCTATGCTCATTCGCCCTTAGGCCATTCGCCTGTGATGCTATTCGGCTCCCTCCATTCGCATAAGATGTTGAGGCCGAAATAGAGTCTGGCAGGATGAACCCCCTTTCGTGGGCATCCCCACATTCGGAAACTGCAAGCCCATTCGGAGGACAACCTTCATCCGGCGAGTGAGGTCGGTACGTTGATCGTATTTTGTCATTGGCTGGTAACATATGGCCGGTAACAGGGCGACACAAATCAGGTTTGGTAAACGACACATGGTGATATTAATCTACAGTAAATAATTGTAATTAATCCTTCGATTCTATTAACTAGTAGACTGAGGAATTGATTTTTACTCATGTCACATTACTGGTAATAGTTTCGTTGAAGGCTATGAGAACACAAATGTGATAGAGGTAAATTGGATGCATTGTGATCTAATTACGTGAGGATCACCATGGATCCCATTTAGGCTCTATGCATTCCAAGATGAAAACAATATCGATATGTTAACTGTCACTCCTATTATTAGATGTGAATCACAGTTAACCCTACAAACGAGAGAATAATAACAAGGATAAGATTTGATAAATCTATTTTCCTTAAAACACTGAGGTTTATCATCACTTCGGTTTTGAAAACTTAAATCCCTCATATTCTATTATTCTACATATAACACATTGGGTGATGAACACAAACTTATGGGTGAAAATCAAAGGGTTTGAACACATGTGAGATGGAAATGGGTATCCATAGTTGTATTGCAAGTGGTGTTAAATTCTGTTAAGTATGTGGTGGGATGTCGGGGCTTGTTCCCCAATGTATGCCCTATATATAAGCATAACTGATAGGATGAAATATTACTTGTAAATATAACTATGGAGAGGCCATTATGTGAGACAGATGAAACAAACATTAATGAGAATGGTGTATGACATTGTGATTGTGAATAAAGATAAATCAATGTTTTCAATTAACTAAACTTATGAACTCACCAACCTAGTGTTGACTTTGTTTAAATGCATGTTTTCTCATGTGACAAACAGGTTTAGTCACCAGGCATTCAGGACTTAAGCTAGTGGACTTTTAGAAGACCTAGTTTCATTTTGTGTTGAGCATATTTTGAATGACAAAACTGTGAATCATCTTTTGTAAATCTTGTGCAGTTACAAGATAGATAACTCAATGATCATTTTGGATAGATTTACTTAGTTAAATTATGAACATAACATTGTAATTTAACTTTGTAATTCTGTATCATTGTCATGTTAGTATTTCTCATTTATATATCATGTGCCATGTAAACAATCTGATCATCTTGATTATCAAACAATATCGCGCTCCAAGAACTTTCCACCTGACGGGAAAGTCGATCCAGCCCGCCGGCTCGGGGTGTGACAGATTGGTATCAGAGCCATGGTTATAGAGAAATATAGGTCATATTACTGAAACGGTTTGGCCTAGACTATAACCTAGGGACCCTCATGTAGAGAACATCAGACTCAGGATTCTATTTGCATACGTCTTCAGCATTTGATCATTGCACTTACCGATTTTCTTTTGGTTGTGATCAGTATGCCCCCTAGAAGACCTCCACCACCATTGCCACCACCACCGCATGCACCTCACTCCTCAACACCTACACCACCTACATCTCCTCCACCACCTCCACCTCCTCCTCCACCACCACCCAACCATGAGTTCGATCCTGCTACCATCGCACTGGCGACTCTGCTGACCAGTCAACTGAGGGAAGTAATTCCCGACATGATGAACAGGATCAACTCAAGCAACAATCACACTGGTAACTCATCTGGTGAAGGCAGTGGCAACACCAGAAATCAGCAAGACTACTCCTACAAGAACTTTGTGGGATGCAATCCACCCACGTTCAATGGCAATGAGGGAGCCGTCAGATATATCCAATGGATCAAAAAGATGGAAACAACTCTCGATATCAGTGGTTGTCCATACCAGTATAAAGTGAAGTATGCTGCTGGCTCGTTCAACAAACGAACACTGACTTGGTGGAATGCCCAAGTACAAATCAGAGGAAGAGATGAGGCACTGTCTGTGCCTTAGGAGGAATTCAAGACTTTATTGAGGGTTGATTTTTGCCCCAGGAACGAGCTGAAGAAGGTCGAGACCGAGCTGCTCAACCTTGTCATGATTGGTGCTGGGCATATGGCCTACACCACCAGATTTCATGAACAGGCTACATTGGCACCGGATATAGTGCCAACACTGGAGAAACGCATCGAGCGGTATGTCAGTGGACTGCCGGCTTGTATTCAAGGGCATGTAATTGCTGCTCACCCAACTACCCTAGAGATGGCTGTCACACTGTCCTCCACACTGACAGATGTGATGGTTGCCTCTGGGGCACTGAAGAGGGAAACTAAAGCAGCCACGGTTGGAATTTCAAGAAATCCGGATAAAAGCACGGCTAAGAAACAGAAGGTGGTCAGAAATTTTGCTGCGGCCACTCAAACACCAATGGCTAACCAACCACCACCGCTACAGATCAAGCGGCCTTACACTGGCACAACACCTTTGTGCAACAGCTGCCAGTATCATCATCAACCAACTACCCAGTGCGGACAATGCAAAAAATGTGGAAAGCTTGGTCATTGGGCCGCTCAATGCAGAAGCATAGGGAATCAAAACAGGAACAACAATGCAGCGGTTACAGCAGCTGCTGCTGATAACAGGTCATGCTACACTTGTGGCAAACCTGGACACTTCTCGCGGGATTGTCCTAAGAGAATTCAACCGAGGGCTCAAGTAGCTACTGGGCGAGCCTTTCAGATTGGAGCTGCTGCTGCCTGAATGTGGTCACAGGTACATTCCTCCTATCTGAATTTTATGCATCAATATTATTTGATACTGGTGCGGATCAGAGTTTTATCTCATCCAACTTTGCATGCCATCTTAGTCATGTTGTGGAATCTTTGGACTCCCCTTATACTATTGAGATAACAAATGGCAACCAGATAATAGTTAACACAGTGCTTAGGAACTTTCCACTAACACTTGGGGATCATACATTTTCCATCGATTTGATACCGATGGAATTGGGCAGTTTCGATATCATTGTCCGGATGGATTGGTTATCTCATAAGGGAGTTGAATTCATCTGTTTCGAAAAGCTATTACGTATTCCAGTGGAGAAGAATCAGGTGTTGGAAATTCATGGAGATCAAGCAAATCGTAGTGTCAAAATAATATCCTGCATGAAGGCACGCAAGTGTATAAGTATAGTTATCGTCGTGTTCGTACGGGTGACGATTCGAACGAATACGCGCGACGACTGTACGATTCGATTTTAAACATTAATAAAATATTTCTGAAAATTTAAAATATACAAAAGATATTTAGTTAATTTACTAGGAATAATCACCTAAAATAATTTTATAAATCTTATTTAAAAATCGGGTCGTTTCGTTACGAAAACCACGAGAAACCGACAACCTACGCGAAACCAAACGAAACCGAACGTACGGGTATGTTGAACCATTTAATGTGGTCATTAAATGATCAAAACCACCACCACCAACCCGTCTCTCCTCACAATTTTCGTCTCCCTCTCTCTCTAGAATCTCTCCCTCTACCTTCTCTCTAGAAGATCTCATCCAATTCTAAACCATTCCAAGTTCTTTTGGTGTCAAAACGACCACAATCCTCAGTAGACCAAGAAAGTACAAAAGATATAAGGCTTTCCCCCGTTATTTTCAAGGTAAAATTCTAGTTTATATTCGGTGTTAGTGTGTATAACGACCCCTTTAGTTAGTTGTTGTTCTAACCGACACAACACTTCGAAAACACTTAGATAAACACTTATGAACGACTAGGAAGCTTTAGGAACTAATCTGTAACATATTTGGATCGATGGGGAAGATGATGCTGCTGGTTCATGAACTAAAACTGATCGGCCGAACCTCTATACAGGTAGCCGAACCTGTTGACATCAACCAGGGACCAGAGCCGAACCCTCCCCTCAAGCGAACCTGTGCATGGCTGCGAACCTAGAGACAGCCGAAGCTCACCATGGCCGAACCCTCGAACGAACCAGCATCTGGCCACGAACCAAGATCCAGGCGAACCTTTGATCAACGAACCTAATTCTTGGCGGAACCCTGGACTCAAACGAGCCCTTGACCCACGAACCTGATAGCCACGAACCTGATTAGGATGAACCTGATTAGGATGAACCTAATTTGTTAGCTGAACCCTAGGGTGACGCACCTCGTGTCAATGAACCAAGACAGTGCCGAACCCTACCTGAGGCCGAACCTTATGGCAGCCGAACCCTAGACCACATAAAATTCTTCTTAAGGCAGCGAACCTAAGACCTTCTCTTTGGCCTAGCAATGGGACTACGAACCTAAGTTCCGAATGGGAATTGGACCACATAACTTGCATGCATGGGATGACCTCGTGAGTAGGCATGCGTGAGGGGACCAATTAGGGTTTCCTTTATATAAAATCAATGCTTAACTTCTAAGGGCCAACATGGGTTAAAAAATGAGATGTATAAATTAAGAATAGGTAGGTAATCCATGCATGGGAATTTTGTGCATGTGCATGGGTTCATTCAAAGAAACAAAGGATTAGGGTTTCAAAGAAAGATGGGTCCTAGATCATGCAAATAAATATATATAAAGTATTCATATAATTTGAGTTCAAAACACTTGAGACTCTATGAGGATCAAAGACCATCATTTAAGGCCATGGATGATCAAAAGCCACTAATGGGCCCAAGGTTAACCCAATGGGCTTAACCCAAGCCCATCACAAGTAACTTCATCCTTCTTAAATTAATCATGTGTTAATAAAAGAAGATGATTTATAAGTTTTAATTAATTAAAATAAATGATTTTAAATTAATGTTTAACTTAAAGTAAATTAAAATTTAAAAACATGTTGATTAAGAACTTATAATAATAAATCATGGGGTTAGGGTTACAAACGGGTATTTGAGTTAGACTAGTTAGATGAAATCTTAGAAGCTCATTAGTAACATAGGACACTTAGTTGCACACCGAGACCAAACCCTAGATATGATGACTGTTACACATACTTATCGTATTCGAATTCTTTTAAAACGAATCAGATACTGAAGATACATAAACCACAAACAACGAGGGCGCATTTTGTGATAAATCATTTGCACAGCAACACAGGTGAGTTCATTGCCCCTTTTCTAAACATTTTTGTTTTCAAACGCGGGGCTGAGAAGCATGCGTAAACTGTTTTATTTAATTCTTTTTACGTAAATGCTTATACTTATTATATGTTATATATATATATATATATATGTGTTTATACTCATAGGCTCCTGTCTAGGAAATTGCTATGCAGAATTAACTAGCAAGTTAATTAAATTACTCTTATGAGTAATACCTTAATTCTAAAACTCTAAACAAACCCTTAGTCCATCAAGCACAAATTCAAGAATCCAAATTCAAAGGGGAATCAAAAGAACTAAAGTTAAAGACCAAATGCAATGGAATCTAATCTATTACGTGATCAGTAAACTAAGGATCCTAATCAAGAATCTATAATCATTATGGAATCATGGAAATCAAAAGATCAGAATCAAGAGAATTAAGTGATTCATGAGAATCATAACCGTGTGTGAATCATGGAAATAATGAAATCATTAAAATCTAATGAAATTATTAATTGTTTAATCTAAGGTGGATGTCAGTTGTATGTAAATCAAGACCACGTGTGACACACGGAAAATCCCGGCATAAATAGTAGATTCTTGTAGTCAAGCTATACGGGCAATAACGGAAACTATTAAACAAATCAAAATCTGGAAAATCAAAGAAGATCAAGAATCAAAAGATATCCTTAAAGTCCCGGCATGTACAGTAGACCAATGGGTCAAGCTGATATGGGCATCATTAAAGTCTCGACACATACAGGTAGACTCCTTGTGGGTCATGCCTGATATGGGCCACGTGTGAGAGGGTACAACTTTGACAACCACCAACAACTAAGTTAATTGATTGAGTCAAATAAGGCCCAATCATCATGTCTTAGTTGTCTTTAAATGCTTTATTATTAATTTAATTAAACATTTAATATTATATTTCTACAAGTGCTTTGGGGTAATCATGAATACATGATGAAATCAAAAGATCAGAGGTAAATCTATTTGTGGAAATAAAAATCTAAATTGAAGGTGAAAGGAGTGAAACGCTTAATTATCATTAACAACAATATGATAAGCAGTCAGGTATGTGGTGGGATGGTGGCTGGGCCTTGTCCCCTACATATGCCCTATATATAAGCATATTGGATTGAATAGCATAGGTGGTTGTTGTGAGGTTAAGGTTGTCATTTCGGGGGATCAAGGTAAACATTTTCTGGGTAATCAAATTCTATGAATCAGATGTTATGAAATCAGAGATGTGGGATGAAACGCTTAATTATCACTAGGAACAATATATCATGTGGTTTAGTATGTGGTGGGACGGTGGCTGGGCGGACGGTAAGTTCGACCCTACATATGCCCTATTTATAAGCATACTGAACTGGATGGTATAGGTGGTTAATGGTGAGGTTAAGGTTGTCATTCAATGGTTATTCAAACACATTTTTATAAAACTACATGAACTCACCAACCATGTATTGACTTTATTTATGCATGACTTCTTAGGCGACGAACAGGTCAACTGAGTTATTTCTTTTGGACTAGGTTACCAGTTAGAGGGCCTAGCTTTTTGGACCTGGATATTTTTGAAACATCATTTCACAGATTATTTTGTATATCTGGTGCAGATACAAGATTGAAGACTTATGATGTTAACAGTTGATTTTCATTGTTAAATTATGAACTAAACTGACGTAATTTAACTTTTTAATTCTATTTTCATTTAGCAGTTTCTCATTTATATATATCATGTGCAATGTAAACAATCTAATCATTCTGATTATCACTCACGATAGCATGCCCCGGGAACCTTCCGCCCGACGGGGAAGTCAATCCAACCCGTCGGCTCAAGGTGTGACGGTACCCGTTACCAAGGGTTGATGATTTGTTTGATCAGTTACAGGGAGCTCCGTACTTTTTGAAGATAGACCTGCATTCAGGTTATTACCAGCTCCGGATTCAAGAGGAAGACATACCCAATACGGCCATTCGTACCCGATACGGTCATTACGAATTCATTGTGATGCCATTTGGATTGACGAACGCACCGGCGGTGTTCATGGATTTAATGAACCGGGTGTGTAAGCTGTATCTAGATCAGTTCGTTATCGTCTTTATTGATGATATATTGATCTATGCAAGAAGCGAGAAAGAACATGAACAACATCTCAGAACAATCTTGGAACTTCTAAATAATTAACAACTCTATGCCAAATTCTCCAAGTGTGAATTTTGGTTAAGAGAAGTTCAGTTCTTGGGTCATGTGGTTAACAGTAATGATATTCACGTGGATCCTGCCTATATTGAAGCAATCATGACCTGGGATGTGCCCACAACACCGACAGAGATCAGATCATTTCTGGGATTGGCGGGTTATTATAGGAGATTCATTTCGAATTTCTCTATGATAGTCTTGCCTCTCACAAAACTGACACAGAAGAATGAACCATTCGTGTGTCCACAGAAACAAGAAGAGGCGTTCCAAACACTGAAACAAAGATTGTGCAATGCTCTAATCTTAACACTCCCAAAGGGCAATGATGACTTTGTAGTTTACTGTGATGCTTCCCATCAGGGACTCAGTTGTGTTTTAATGCAACTAGACAAAGTCATTGCCTACGCTTCACGACAGCTGAAGATACATGAGAAGAACTACACAACGCATGACTTAGGTTTGGGAGCTGTTGTCTTTTCTTTAAAGATTTGGAGACATTACCTGTATTGTACCAAATGCACTATCTTCATAGATCACAAGAGTTTATAGCACATATTTGATCAAAAGGAGATTAACATGAGATAGAGACACTGGGTCGAGCTCCTGAACGATTACGATTGTGTGATCAAATACCATCCAGGCAAAGCTAATGTTGTAGCAGATGCTTTGAGCCGGAAGGAAAGAGTCAAACCCTTACACGTTAGAGCAATGGGAATGACTGTGCAAACAAGTTTGAGAGATCAAATTCTACAAGCACAATAAGAGGCAGTGACGAGAAACAACTTGAGAAACGAGCTCGACTGTGGAGTCGATAAACATTTCGAGACAAAACAAGATGGAGTTATCTATTTTCAGGATCATTTATAGTTCCCAGCAGTGGATGAACTTCGAGAACTCATTCTTGACGAGGCACATAAAACACGATATTATGTTCATCCTTGTGCTGATAAGATGTATCAAGATCTTAGGTCATTTTATTGGTGGCCGGGTATGAAGAAGGATGTGGCTACTTATGTTGGTAAGTGCCTCACATGTGCCAAAGTCAAAGCAGAACACCAGAAACCGTCAGGTTTGCTGGAAAAACCAGAGACACCACAATGGAAGTGGGAACAAATAGCGATGGACTTCATTACCAAGCTACCCCGTACTTCCAACGGACATGATTCCATATGGGTCATCATTGATAGATTGACCAAGTCTGCACACTTCTTGCCAATTCGAGAAAACTACAAGATGGAGAAACTAGCAAGACTTTATGTCAATGAAATAGTAGTTCGACACGGTGTGCCATTATCTATTATTTCAGACCGGGACAGTCGATTTACATCGCGGTTCTGGCAATCATTGCAACAATCCTTGGGGACAAGTGTAAACTTGAGCGTAGCTTACCATCCACAAACGGATGGCCAAAGCGAGCGAATAGTCCAAACCCTGGAGGATATGTTGAGGACATGCATCCTAGACTTCGGTGGAAGTTGGGACAAACATCTACCTCTCATCGAGTTCTCCTACAACAATAGTTACCACAGCAGTATCGGATGTTCTTCGTTCGAAGCATTATATGGTAGAAAATGCCGGTCTCCAATTTGTTGGACCGAAGTGGGAGATAACAGAATCACTGGGCCTGAACTTATTCAGCAGACGACTGATAAGACAGCCCAAATTCAACAAAGATTACAAGCAACACGTAGTTGCCAAAAGAGTTACGCAGACAAACGGCGAAAGCCTTTGGAATTCCAAGTGGGTGACTGAGTCATGTTGAAAGTGTCCCCGTGGAAAGGCGTGGTTCGTTTTGGGGCTAAAGGCAAATTAGCACCAAGGTATGTCGGACCGTTTGAGACTCCTGATGAACTCAACGGGGTACACGATGTATTTCATGTATCCAATCTTAAGAGATGTCTCGCTGATGAATCGTTAGTCATACCTCTGGATGAGATACAAGTGGATGAACAACTATGTTTCATTGAAGAACCTGTAGAGATTATGGATCGTGAAGTCAAGAGACTGAAATGAAGCCGTATTCCTATCGTGAAGGTTTGTTGGAACTCCAAACGCGGACCAGAATTTACCTGGGAGCGTGAGGATCACATGAAGACAAAGTATCCTCATCTGTTTGAAGAAGTAGTGCCCGACAATGATGCTTAAATTTCGGGATGAAATTTCTTTAACAAGGGGAGACTGTGACAACCAGTACCTGATCGTCCGGCAAGTCTGTACGGTACATGTACTTTCACTATTTACTATGTGTAAATACAATGTGTAAACAGTTGTGTGACAACATGACTTAGAAAACAAACAAAAGTTGTATGTATTTAGATAAAAATTTAAATACAGTAAATACAACAACTCATGAGAATCAACAGTGTGAAAACAAATGAAAAAACATATCATTTGCGATCTGATTTCCACAAATAACAGGAATAAGATGGCCGACAATTCAGTGAGAAAATAATGTGAATTCCATGATAACAATGTGAAAACAAGCAAGTGTAGTTGAGTCCGTTAGTGAGGAAATACAACTCCAATAACAATTTAGTTTCGTTTTCGAATGAAGAACTGACAGTGTGTTTGCGTGGGTGACGATTCACACAAACATATATGTGAGTTCAATGTTCCGAATGATAACTGAAAAGTTGAAAACAAAAGTCAGAAAGTAAAAACCCTCGTCGTGTTCGTTCGGGTGACGATTCGAATGAATACGCGTGACGGTGACGCGATCTGAAGAAACCTTTAAATTAATTTTTTTTGATAAAGTAAATTAAGAAAAATGGATTTAAATGATTTACTAGGAATAACCACTTTAGAAATGTTAAAAAATAAAACCATTTATTTAAACTCGTAAATTTCGCGTATTACGTTCCAGAATTATAACGAAAATGAAAACCGAGCAAACAAAACGAACCCGAACACTTGGGGTATATAAACCCTAAATTTGGTCATCTTCCTCATTTAATACACCCCACTCTCTCTCTAAGCCCCCATTCCCGGATTTCTCTCTCTCCAGATTTTCAACATTCAAACACCGAGATCTCTCTCAATACTCAACCAAATCATGCAAACTTGGTGCCAAATAGAAGCTCTCATCATCCTCTAAACGAAAGCACAACAGATCGGGAGTAAATCCAACCGAAATCGAGGTAATCTGAGCTGCAAGGTTGCGGAAATTAGGGTTTTCACCCTTTGTTTAAAACCCACACAAAAACCGGTTATAAGGCACCCAAAAACCCTAGAAAATTACACAAAACTACTTAGGAAAGATGTGGGGACTGGTGTGGTCTAGGTTTCGGCCAATAACACTCGAATGGGGTGTTCCAAGTGATGGTAGCGTGACGGCCGAATGGAGGCCACACAGCCTTGCCGAAAGGCCCAGGGCCGAAGGAGACAAGCCGAAGGAAAACGCCCGACCGAAAGAGGCTGATGGCCGAAGGAAGAGCCGACTGAATTGCTTCTCAGTCGGGAGGCTATGCTCATTCGCTCTAAGGGCATTCGCCTGTGATGCTATTCGGCTCCCTCCATTCGCATAAGATCTTGAGGCCGAAACAGAGGCCGGCAGGATGAACCCTCTTTCGTGGGCATCCCCACATTTGGAAACCCCAAGCCCACTCGAAAAAACACTCATACGGCCAATTCTATTCACATGGATCACTTTCATTCGGCTTAGGCACTCCTATTTGGCCTACATAACTTAACAACCTAAGTCTTGTGAACCACAATTTGGATCAATCTTATTTAATAACATACATGGATATCGGGTAACTAAATCTTAATACAAAGGTGGTAAGATGGTTTTGGTTAAATCAACTTAATACTCAAAAATCCTTTTTATAAAATGTTAAGTAGCAAAGTTGATAACTTAACACACATAATAAAATGTTTAAGGAAAGACTATTATTCTAAATATTACAAGGTTAACATGCAAAGTTTAATATCAATTATCCTAAGTTATACTTAGGAACTATATGGACTTTCAAACTCTAAAAGATATAAACCCAAACATTATATTTTGAGAATATTACATATTTTCAAACATGGACTTAAGCTTAATAAAGATGATTGATATCAAGACTCTAAACACAAATAATAAGATGTACTAAGCTTAAGCTAATTGGTTAAGTGTTAGTATGATCCATCACAAGGATATATATGAATGTAATTCACAGCTTGAACACAACCAATCCGCAACAACTAGCAAGGATATCGATTATCAAACTCAAAATTCAATTCACAATCAATTAAGGTGAGATCATAGCCCCTATTTTCACATTTGAAATCTTTCGGGGTGATTCAAGTGACTAATGTCACACCCACAAATTACCAATTGTGGTGTCAGGTTGTTGTGTGTGACGTGGCAGGATCAGATACATGGGGCATATTAAACGACTCTATATGCTTTTTGAAAACACATGGTTATATTACCAATATCCCAAAAATAAATCGAAATGTTTTACAGCTGAAATAAAATTGTGCGGAAGCTTGTTCAAATGACAATTGTTTACATGTTATAATAACATATAGAGTTTCAAAATATTAGAAATGTATGCAAGAATCTTATGCTTGTCATCCTTAGGTGCATCCCTAGCCCTATGCATTGTGGTTACCTGAGAATACATGTTGAAAACATGTCAACATAATGTTGGTGAGTTCACAGGTTTATATCCACAATAAATAAGAAAACATTTTTTGCCGTGTGAAATGTTAATTATTAATGTTTACCGGTCCCGAGGCCCTAAGTGTCAGTTACGTCGCTAACGAACTAGACTGTTTGTCGTGCCTCCGCCATGTCTATCGTAAAAAAAATGGCGATGGGTCGACTTTAGACAAGTCCTGATCTACAGTCAGTATTGCCGCCGTATGGGGATTCGTCAATCCCATTAGTACTATCTAAGCTCGCCTCTTTGTACACACATTAACGGTATGAGTGTGCGTGGACTTTATACGCTACACAACACTTACGAGTTTGCTCCTCATAAACCAGTATCCACACAAATGTTCGTACAAAAAGTTTAAATACAATGTGTGTTCTCCCTTTAGTTTAAAACATGAAAAATAGTGAAGTGAAAAGGGGCCGTAAACTCACATGAGTTATGGTTGCATAAGTGTTAAGCTATGCTTTTCTATTTCTTGTTACATATATCATGTACTATACATAAATTCATGTTTGTGTTCATGTTCGTGTTCGTGTTCGTGTTCGTTTCTTATGCTCCTGTTTGTGCCCAACAACTACAAGTTGTTGTGTTTGCTCATGTTTGAACAGGTTTGACTATGTTTGTCCGAGTTTAACCATGTCAACTTGACGACCCATTGGTGATTTGTTTACTTTATTGTCGTTCGTGAAATGTTTGTCATTTATTACGTATTGCATGTAAACACATAAATCACGTTCAATGGACAACTTGCTATTTATAGTACGTTTCTATATTTGGCATTTTTTTATTTTTAGCAAGCACACATGAAAATCACATTTTATTATTTTAAGCATGCTCGTTTCTCCTAAATGATCATATTATCACATAACACGTTGTCATACATTATCAGATACACACATATTCCATTTTAAGTAACTAAAGTTATTACTTATGGAAAGTCCCTATACTAATCATGTTTTAGCACGAATTTTCATGCAACAACCTTAATATTATAATAACAAAAAATTTGCAAGAATCTTATTCCATCTAACATGTTCCTACAACATATTTTAACAAAATCCCCAAATACAAAAGTTTCCACAATTAGAAAGTTTACTTTAAAACTTATTTTAACTAAAACCAAACCATTTAAGTATGTTTATAAGACTCTTAACTTCATCACAATAGTCTAACATAATAAAAATCTTACATGCATGACAAGTTCTTATAACAAAAGTTTGCTTATTTAGAAACTTATGAACTAAATCAATTATTTTACAAATCAAGCCAACTAATACATCAATAAACATGTCAACAATCACAAGTAATCATTTAATACCATTTACCATGCCTAGAACATCATCAAGCAACATTTTACATCATCAAAGTTACTATTTATAGTAACATGCATCTATAACAACCAAATGACACCAATACTCATCATAGATCATGCTAATATACCAAATCAGTAACTCAACCCTCCCAATACAAGGTTACCAGTGAGACATTTCATGCATGTGTTGATTTGAGTTTTGCATGTGTGTTTTAAAGGTGTGCATACACTTTTAAATTACAAATTTCCCATTGACACTATCTTCTACAGCTCTTAATAGCTGAGATGAGGCTGGAACAGGTATTATGGGGGCTGAAAGCAGGCTGTTGATGGTTCTTCTGATTGCTGATGGCTTGTTGAGAGCTCCTTGGTGCTGCAAGCCTTCAAATCTCCAATGGTGGCCTCAATATGGCTGAGTTGATCTTCTAGAGGCTGTGAAGGGGCTTGACACAGCTTCTTGTCCGGGTGTTGTGGTTTGTAGTGGAGTGAATTGTGAAAGGGTGTGAATAAATGAAATCGGATGGTTTTTATAGGGTTTAGTGTTCTGAGGGGTTTCGCGTACCACCCAGCTTCCCCTCCGGAATTCTTGGCATACCACCAAGGACGAAACATATGGGTTCTCCACCGAGACACGCTGCGTACCGCCGAGGTGGAAAATGATCCATCTTGGCGTACCACGAAGAGTTTTTGTTGATTTCAAATTGCCGCCCAGCCTTCTCGTACCTCGAAGTTTTTTACTAGTGCTCATCGCCTACTGTGGTGGGTCCTGGACTGGCCCAATGGCCTATTTCAATTTATTTGATTCGTTTTTTGTTCGATTTTTCATTATTGTTTATCATTTTTCTACTTTTGAAGTGAATTTGCTTGCTATATTCTCTCATATCATACATTATTGTTCGTTTGTTTAAATTGTTCGATATTTCACAAACATTCGTGAGTCTAAGATACGTGTGTGTGTTTCCGGTAATCCTCGAATT
Organism: Mikania micrantha; assembly: GCA_009363875.1. Classification (NCBI taxonomy): domain Eukaryota; kingdom Viridiplantae; phylum Streptophyta; class Magnoliopsida; order Asterales; family Asteraceae; genus Mikania; species Mikania micrantha. The sequence goes on from CM018697.1 coordinate 69,442,007, forward strand.
ACGGTGTGATTTATATGTGTTTGTACTATCGTGCCATGTGTCACACAAAATTAAACCAATTCTAGTACCACGTATGATTAATAAATTTAATTTCATATTAAATTAATGGAATTACTGACCTGAAATTTATGGGGTGTCACATCATCCTCCTCGATGAAAAGAATTTTGTCCAGAAATTCATTTCACGTTACCAGTGTTTGTTGCGTTATCGAACATGCGTGGGTATTTCTTTTCCATTTAAACTTCACGTTCCCACGTGAATTCAGTTCCACGCTTTGAGTTCCATTGAACTTTTACAATAGGAATGCGACTGAATTTGAGTTTCTTGATTTCCCGATCCATTATCTCAACCGGCTCCTCAACAATGTGCAATTGTTCATCGATTTGAATCTCCTCAAGTGGAATTGTGAGCGTTTCGTTAGATAAGCACTTCTTGAGGTTTGACACATGAAATACGTTGTTCAAACTGTTCGGTTCCTATGGCAGATTCAATTCTTAAGCTACCGGGCCTATTCGTTTGACGTCTCGAATTGTCCAAGGATTCAGCTTCCCTCGCTTCCTAAATCCGATGAATCCCTTCCAATGGGAGACTTTAAGTAGTACCTTTCCTCCTAATTGGAATTCCAAAGGCTTACGCCTCTTATTTGCATAGCTCTTCTGTCTGTCTTGAGCTGCTACCATGCGATTTTGTATTTGCACGATCTGCCATGTCGTTTCGTGCACTAGCCTAGGGCCAGTCAGTTGGCTTTCACCTACTTCTGCCTAGCAGGTAGGTGATCGGCACTTGCGCCCATAAAGCGCTTCAAACGGTGCAACCTTAATGTTGGTGTGACACTGTTTTTGTTAGAGAACTCTAACAGTGGTAAGTGAGTTTCCCAGTTGTTGCCTAAATCTATCACACATGCCCTAAGCATGTCGTTAAATGTATGTATGGTTGGTTCACTTTATCCATCGGTTTGTGGATGATAGGTAGGGCTCATATCCCATCACGTTCTCAATGCCTTATGTAAGGGCTTCTAGAAATGTGTCGTGAATTGACTGTCACGGTCATAGATTATCGAGATTGGCACTCCGTGCCGGGTGAGTATTTCTTTCAGATAAATTTGTGTCAATTTATCTTACTTGTCAGTTTTCTTGATGGAAATGAAATGTTCAGACTTTGTAAACCAGTCTACGATTTACCCATATAGTATTGCAGCCACTTGTGTTTTTGGGCGGTTTGATGATGAAGTCGACGGAAATCTGCTCCCATTTCCATATTGGTATCTCGGGTTGATGGAGTAATCCCAATGGCTTCTGGTATTCGACTTTAACCTATTAGAAAGTAAGACACTTTCTTATGTAACTCGTGATGTCAGACTTCATATTCGGCGTTGTCTTCAGGTCGTGGTATATCTTGTCAAAACCAGGATGTATTGAGTATCTGCTCTTATGAGCTTCATCCATCACTACGTTTCTCAACCCTCCGTAGTGTGATAACCAGATTTGGTTCATAAAGTAGTATGCTCTGTCTTTCTTCACTTCTAGTTTTTTATCCATGCTGCGCAAGCATTCATGGGTGAGGTTTTATAGTTTTCAAAGCTTCTTGTTGAGCATTCTGAATTTGGTTAGGTAGCTCGGAGTGTATGGTGAGGTGCAGCGACTGTATACGCTTAGCTGCATCCTTCCAGCCAAAACGTCGGACACTACATTAGCTTTCCCATGGTGATACTTCATTGCACAATCATAATCAGCTATGTGTTCAACCCATCTTCTTTGTCTCATGTTCAGCTTCTTTTCATCGAAATGTGTTGTAAGCTCCTATGGTCAGTGAAGATGGTACCTTTCACGTCGTACAGATAGTGTCGCCAAATCTTCAGTGCGAGCACTACGCCTCCTAACTCAAAGTCATGGGTGGTGGTGTTCTTCTCGTGCACCTTTAGTCATCATGATACATATGCGATGACTTTCTCGCGTTGCATTAACATACAAACGAGTGCTTGTTTCGAACCGTTACAGTACACCACGAAGTCGTCACTACCCTTCGGTAAGGATAGGGTTGGTGAACTGCATAGATTCTGCTTTAATAAACTGAACGCTGCTTCTTGTTTCTTTCCCCATTCAAAATACATGTCCTTGTGGGTTAGGGAGGTGAGTGCTTACGCAATCATCGAGAATCCTTCGATAAATCGCCGGTAGTACCCTGCTAAACCTATGAATTGTCGCACCTCAATTGGAGTCTTTGGTGCTTCCCAATTTTTGATGGCTTTGATCTTAGCTGGGTCTACGTGTATTCCTTTCTCATTTACAACATGTCCAAAGAATTGGACTTCACAAATCCAAAATTCACATTTGGAAAATTTCGCGTAAAGCTGCTCAATCTTTAGAAATTTCAAGACGAGCGTTAGATGTTCAACATGTTCTTCCTGATTCTTGGAGTAGATCAAGATGTCATTTATGAACACTATAACGAATTTATCATGGTATGGTTTGCACACGTGGTTCATGAGGTCCATAAATACTGTCAGTGCGTTGCAAAGTTCAAAGGGCATGACCAAAAATTCGTAATGTCCATAACGTGTTCTGAAGGTTGTCTTAGGAATGTCATCTTCCTATATTCTCTGCTAATGGTAACCAGATCTCAAATCGATCTTAGAATAGTAGCTTGCTCTTTATAGTTGGTCAAACAAGACGTCCATTCATGGGAGTGAGTATCGATTCATGATCGTCACCTTGCTCAGTTACAAGTAATCTATACACATCCAGAACGTTCCATCTCCCTTCTTCGCGAACAAGACCGGTGCTCCTCATGGTGAGAAAATAGGTCTAATGAGTCCCTTGTCTAACAGGTCTTTCCACCGGTTAGACAACTCTTGCATCTCGGTAGGTGCTAGTCTGTAAGGTGCTTTTCCAATTGGGGCATATCCTAGTGTGAGGTCGATCTGGAACTGAATCTGTAGCTTTGGTGGGAGTCCAGGTAGATCTTCCTTTCCTTCTTCGGCTGCTCATTGATGAGAGCTAGCATGGTTGTGTATCCCTTTTGTATACAATTTCTTGTTTTCATGCAAGACATGATGTTCAAGGGTATTCCCGTCGTTCTCCCTATATGGATATCTGCTCTCCATTAGGTAGCGTGACTCGGACGATCTTTTCGTTTCATACAATCTTTGCTTAGTTTGTGGATAGCCAATCTATTCGATTCCAATCACCACGTCAGAACTCCTTAGATAACCGGCATCGGGTCGATTTCGAGTTCGTTATTTGACAAAAACATGACGCATACTCGAAATATATGTTGTGTCTCATTCAGTTTGTTGTTGTCTAACTCTACAGTGTACTTATAATCTAGTGGTGCTGGTGTGATGTTAAGTAATTGCCTAAGCTCGCTAGATATAAAACTCTAACCGGCACCGGTATCAAAGAATATGCTAGCGTAGACATTATTTTAAAAAACGCACAAGTTTCGATGTTAGGATCGTCCTTTGCTTCACCGGATCCAATTACGAAGGCTCTGCCTTTCGCTGTGTTTCCTCCCACCTTCTTTAACTAGGGGAAGTCCCTGAGCATGTGGCTAGGCTTGCGGGATGCGTAACATCCTCTGATGTTGTTTTGGTTGTTGTTGGCTTGTTTGCTTCCACAACCCTTTGCCATATGGCCGTGCCTACCACATTTAGGCATCGATATCGTTCCCATGGGCAATAGTGTTTGTAACACCCCGACCGATGGCGAAAACATCGAGATTCCACGAGGGATGTGTAGATTGTTCATAAGCTTGTGGGCATCTAAATAAATCATCACATATCAATTAATTCAACCAAAGTAATTACACAAAAATCATGTTCATCATGATTTAGTTACATCAATTTACACAAAAGATTAGCTAAATTAACTAAACACTAGTCTTTAGTAATCCAGTTAATTTTAGCTAAGTCAAAGATCCTAAGTGATGATGTCCAAAATGTGAGACCATCCTTCTCATCTTACTTTTCTTCATTCCCTGAAACATGTAAAAATCAAGTGTCAACTACGAAGTAGTTGGTGAGTAATCCTAAGTTTTTATGTTTCAAAAATGTTTACAAATGTTTATAAAGGTTTATAGTTTTCAAGAAAAATACACAGCGCACCTGTGTGATAATCCACTCTGTAAACACAACCACAAACACAACAATCACATAATTCAAATAATCACAAATAATCATCCACATATATTCAACCAATCACAACCAAACAGATTCAAATAAGTAATCAATATTCACCATAATCATCTGAATATAAGTTACCGTGGAGGACCTCAGTCTACTCAATCAACGGCGGAATCATCGCGGAGGACCGTAGTCAACTCAACCAACGACATTCCTAATAATCATAAGTGTCAATACATGCACTGCAGAGGACCGCAGTCAACTCAACCAACAGTGGTATCACTGAAGAGGACCGAAGTCAACTCAACAACAGTAACTCAATCATTACGGAGGACCTAAGTCAACTCAACAAATAATGACTCACGTAGTTATAATAATCCATCAAAAATCAATGATAATTCAATAATGAGAATATCATATTGATAATCCAGGTGTCACCCATGTGCTATCAAAATAATATTCAAATCTAGTATAAATATTCCATCTCCGAGTTTAAAAACAAAATGATTTAAAAAGGAAGTTATGAGAACTCACCTGAATGCTTTATATTCAGTGTTTTGTAGTATGCGTGCTCACATATGTGAAATCAAAAGATACTTCAACAACATCTATTTAACGTGTGTTTCATATTCATAGGTGTCTATGTTTGATCATCATTATATTTTCATATTCGTTAGTCGTTAAATTATTAGGTGCGCGTGTTACTTAGGTTTATTACCTAAATTGTAATGTTATGCATCAAGACTTCCTAATTTCATCATAAAATAATGGATTTAGAACTTATTAGTTTTAATTATCCAATGATGATAACTAATTGTGAACTCTTATGTGTACTCCCCATAGATATGTATATTTAAAGGTGATACCCTAATCTTACACATATCTATACATACATGCATGATTAAATAAGTTGACCACCATAATATAAGTTATTAAAATTTAGTTTGAGTTTAAGAAGCCATAGTTAGATTATTCTTATAAAATGTTCAACGTATATAATCTCATAATTCAACACTTATATTTATTAAGAAAAGGTGGTGGTTCTTAAAACTTTCATGCATGCATGGGTGTACATAACTTCAAGTTCTTTTGTTTACCCTTGTTCTTAGTTCGAAAGCTTAGGTTTGACATCCCCCCATAGCTTCCACAATGGTCCTAGGTTCGCTGCCATGGTCACAACAATCTAGGGTTTGTGTGCCTAGGGTTCGTAGCTTTGGGTTCGTAGTCTTGGGTTTGTAGCCTTCCAGGTTCGCTCGCCCAAGGTCCGGCCATGGTTGGGTTCGCTCAGCTCAGGGGTTTGGCTATCATTTGACTCGGCTGAAGGTAGGTTTGCCACCTTTAGGGTTTGCTGAAGTGAGTGGTTCGGCCAATATAGGTTCGGCCTTGCACATGTAGGTTTGGTCGTTTAGGGTTCGACCAACACAAAAGGCTCACCACTGTAAGGTTCAGCCACGGTAGGGTTCGCAGCAACATGGTTCTAGGTTCGTGGAGGCTTGCTGAAATAGGTGGTTCGGCTACCATATGTTCGGCTGATCTTCCTGTCACGAACCCGCAGCCCATGGCTGTTCATCATCTCCATCCTCGATCCTCGCTCGTTACAGGTTTATCCATGGCTTCCTCACGCTCATACTAACTCGTTTTAGGGTTTTCAAAGTGTAGAATTCGTTTAAAATGTAAGAATACAAACCGGTTGTTGTTAGTGTGTGAAACAAAAGTCAAACTCACAATTTACCTTCAAAACTCGATCAATAGCTTGAAATCTTCGTGGGTTCTTGTTCTCCTCAATCACACGAACGTTTTAGCACCAAGATCTTGCGAAATGGTTGAGAAACGAAGGAGAAATCGTAGAGAGAAGTTAGAGAGAGAGTAGGGTGACGAATTTTGAGGTTTTAAAGAGAGAAAGGGTTTGTGAAAATGAGAAAGAAGAGGTGGTTCTTCTTTCTTATACTCCGGATCGTCCCCGCGTGCTCGGTCTCGTTTATTACTCGTTAACATTATCACATTGCTCGGTTTTTCTCGTAAAATATATTTAAAATATGAAACATTTAAATAATATAAATTTGTTTAATCACCATGATTTTAATTAAATTAGTTTTATAAAATGATTTTATTTATTTTCGTTTAATCCTTTATTTAATAAAATGATTTTATTAAATTTTGGTTAAGATTGTGATTCCTAATTTTTAGATATTATTTCGGTTATCTCATTGAAACGCGTTACTCACGTAAGTATTCGTAAAGATCGTCACCTTTTCGAATCCAACGCTCATTTCGTATTTCAATTCGATTTACGCTTGATGGAATATTGTTTCAGTATATTATTCCTAATAATTATATTCGTGTGAATCATCACCCATGCGAATACATTATTAAATTTAATATTTCTGAAATAACATTCACGTTTGAATTTAAAATTCGTAACCTCACCATCGCGTAGTTATTTTCAATAACGCTTTCATTATTTTATTACTTTAAATATTATAATTTCCCAATCCAATTGCTACTAAACCATATCACTCACACATCCATGATAGACCGAAATAAGCTTATGTATAGGGCATATGTAGGAGTAGGTCACAACCTATCCAGCCACCATCCCACCACAATTTCGATAAATCATGACCATGTGTCCTTGACTATGTTTAGTAACCGATCAATAACCAACTCATAAACATTTGTCATTCTGAACCAGAACATCAGATTCTCCTCACCAAATCCTCAACACTGATATAATCATGATAAACCGAAGATGGTTTATGTATAGGGCATACGTAGAAGTTAGTCTCAACTGCTTCAGCCGCCATCCCAACACCTCTTCGATAGACCATGATTATACCCTTGTTTATCTTTGGTGATAGAATCCTATACTACTACCAATCCCAAATTAAATCATATCATAATAATTCAATTGCAATAAACTTTCTGGTTCTGTCTATTTATTTTCCAAACTAGATTTCCCATAGTTTGTGCTCATAATTATATGTTCTCAATATGTATACCAATGATAATAGCATCCAACAATTGATAGTAATAATCAATTATCAAAGCAGGCTTTATTAATACAATTAAACATGTACAGACAATACCCAAAATATAGTGATGTTAGAGTGTTGGTATGAGCATCAGATGCATTTGGGATACTTTCCCTCATAGACACCCTTTCCTTTGGTGTCGGATTGCGTAGCAGTGAATGCTCTGGTTGTTGCTGACCAATGTTGGGTTGGTTGTTGCGGGGTGTAGGTCCGGTTGTTCCTTGGTTCCAACTTACGTTTGTTATCAGTTTACTTGAGGTGTTCGCCCTTCTTGGCAGCTTTCCCTATGCTACGCCTGATCGGTCAAGCGATGTTCCAATCGGATAATAGGCTTGATGAGGATGGGATCAGTAGCTACAACCATGCTCTAAATTTGGTCTCGCAATCCGCTGATGTACTCCTCAATCTTCTTACACTCTAGGGTCACCATTACAGGGCATAGCTTACACAACTCTTGAAATCGAGTAGTGTGCTACTCGATTTTGAATTGCTCCATCTTGTGAACCCCAAATTCCTCCTCCCATCTCTTGATCTCATTCCATGGACAATATTCCTCCTTCAGCATTCTCATGAACTCTTCCCATGGGATGGAATTAGCAGTTTCCAAACCCAGCGTCTTGACTTGTGAGTGCGACCACGTGAAGGCTTGACCCTCAAGTGTTCTCGTAGAGAACTTTACTTTTTTCTCCTCTTAACATTCGTACATGGATAACACACACTCTGCCTTCTCTAACTATCGGAGTAGTCCCACTACTCCTTCGGATCTTTTGAAAGTGTGGGGGTGGCAGCTGAGGAACGTCATAGATGAACACCCATTTGAGTTGTTGTGGGGAGATCCTATGTTTCAGTAGTCAAATTTATGGGTTAGTGCTTGCTTTTCTTTGTTATGTTTGTTCAAAACAAAAGTTCAATTACTGTTATTGTTCTCGCTGGACTCGCTAAGGTTTCGAGCAGCTTCGTAATCCTCAATCGCCTTATTAAGTCGGTGTTCGACCATGGCTTTGATCGTAGCCGAACAGATAGTCCGGATTTTTGCTCATACGTACATTCCTCGTCCCGCCATTGTTAGTGTCTAAATACAATAAATAGTGGGTTACTTATTGTTAAAGTGGTGTGAAAGTTAGCATTCATATAAATACAACATCTTGACGTTATACATAATATATGATTAGTGCTTTTCAGAAGGGTTACAAGATAGCTTTTAAATTCAAATACTACAGTTCAAAATGGTTGTATGGGAACAACCCGACCATCTGGGTTCATACTACTACAAAGTAAAGGAAACAACCATCACTGGTTAGCGGACATGATAGTGGAAACTGAATTCCCACTATCAGTCGGTCCGTCTTGCTCTTCCTTGAAGGGTTCCACCTCTTCATCCTCATAGGGGTCCTTCTACTCCTAGAATGGCTCTTCTTCCTCCTCTTCATGTGGCCGGCTCAACGGCCACATGTGAAGCTACAGCCGCAACCATAGCCTCTGTTGTTGCTGCTCGGGCCTCCAGTAACCTGAGACTGGCCTCAGTCAACTCCAATAGCGTTGTGACATTGCGCAATGTGCCTCCACTATGTGCACAATGTTGACTAGGTTATCATGGAACTAGTCGGTGTTAGATAGCTTCTCCTCGAGTTGTACCACTCTTTGGGTGATGCGGTGCTCACCCTCTTGTAGGCCCGATAATGGCCCTAGCTGTGCTGCTCATATAACGGAGCTCCCTATGCCTCATTTCAACAAAGGACGTGAATTCCTGCTCGAGAGGATTTTACAAGGCTAGCAAGGTAGACATGCTCGAGCTGCTGCTAGTGTCTGGGTGGGGGTACCTGCTCCCCTCGTATCTATCCCTAAACCATGTCGGGCTACCAATTCCAGTCGTGTGTGTTTCTATGAGAGCAAACACGCATAATCTCTTAAGGAAAGATATCTGTTAGAGGCACCATCCTCCTCATCTGGCGCTCTTCCTTTTCTGATGTCTCCTCAGCAGATTTCTTTCCTATGTTACGCTCATGATTATTTGCCATTTCTTTTAATCGCACCATCATCAGTACGTATATGGTTTAAAGGGTAATTATAGTTTCTATGTGTAGTGTCTATGTGTAGATCTATGGCTATAATCTAAGTTTACTACATTTAAACCTAGTTCTTTATAACCAAGGCTTTGATACCAATTTGTCACACCCCCAAATTACCACTTGTGGTGTCAGGCCGCTGGGTGTAACGTGGCTATATCAGATACGTTGGTCATATTAAAAGACTCTGAATGCTTTTTGAAAACACATGGTTATATTACCAATATCCCAAAAATAAATCAAAATATTTTATAGCTGAAATAAAATTGTGCGGAAGCTTGTTCAAATGACAATTGTTTACGGTTTCAAAATATTAGAAATGCATGCATGAATCTTATGCTTGTCATCCTTAGGTGCATCCCTAGCCCTATGCATTGTGGTTACCTGATAACATATGTTAAAAACGTGTCAACATAAAGTTAGTGAGTTCATAGGTTTATATCAACAATAAATAAGAAAACATAGTTTACCGTGTGAAATGTTGTATATTAATGTTCGTCGAGCCTGAGGCCCTAAGTGTTATTTGCGTCGTTATCGAACTAGACTCTTTTCCATGCCTCCTCCATGTCTATCGTAAAAACAATGACGATGGGTTGAGTTTACACACGTCCTGACCTCAAATCAGTATTCGCTGCTGTGTGGGGTTCTTCAATCCCGATAGTACTATCTAAGCTCGCCTCGTTGTATACACATTAACGATTTGACTGTGCGAGGACTTTATACGAGACATAACACTTACATGTTTGTTCCCAATAAACCAGCATACACACTAAAGTTCGTACAAATATTTTTAATACAACATGTATTCTCCCCAAAGTTTAAAGCTTGACAAACAGTTAAGATAAAAGGGGCCGTAAAGTCACCTGATTTATGCTTGCGTAAGTATTAAGCTATGCTTGTTTGTTACTTGTTACCTATATCACGTAGTATACATACGTTCATGTTTGTGTTCATGTCGCTTGCTCGTGTTTGTGCCCAACAACTCCAAGTTGTTGTGTTTGCTTATGTTTGACCAAGTTTGACCATCTCTGTCTTAGTTTGACCAATTTTGACCATGTCAACTTGACGACCTGTTGGTGTTTCCTTTTAGTTTATTATCGTTCGTTAAATGTTCATCATTTATCACGTATTGGATGTAAACACATAAATCACGTTCAACGGACAACTTGCTATTTATAATAAGTTTCTGTATTTGGCAAGTTTCTATTTTTAGCAAGTTAACATGAAAATCACATTTTATGATTTTAAGCATGCTCGTTTCTCCTAAATGATCATGTTATTATATAACACGTTGTCACATATTATCAGATACACAAATATTTCGTTTTAAGTAACTAAAGTTACTATTTATAGAAATTCCCTATACTTATCATGTTTTAACATCAATTTTCATGCAACAACTTTCATATTATCATAACAAAACATTTGAGAGAATATTTTTCCATCTAACATGTTCCTATAACATATTTTAACAAAATCCCCAAATACCAAAGTTTCCATAATTAGAAAGTTTTCTACAGAACTTATTTTATTTAAGACCAAACCATTTAAGTATGTTTATCAGACTCCTACTTTCATCACAATAGTCTAACAGAATTAAAATCTTACATGCATGACAAGTTATTATAACAAAAGTTTCGTTATTTAGAAACCTATGAGTTAAATCATCAATTTCACAAAACTAGCCAACTAATACATCAATAAACATATCAACAATCTAAAGTAATCATTTAAAACCACTTAACATGCCTAGAACATCATCTAGCAACATTTTACATCATCAAAGTTACTATTTGTAGTAACATGCATCATTAACAACCACATGACAACAATAATCATCATAGATCATGCTAATACACCAAATTAGTAAATCACCACTCCCAATACAAGTTTACCAGTGAGAAAATTCGTGCATGTGTAGATGTTAGTGTTGCATGGGAGATCCATGCTTGCATGTGGGTTTTAAAGGTGTTCATGTCCTTTTAATTGTCAAATTATCCATTGAGACTACCTTCTACATCTCTTGATAGGTGAGATGAGGCTGGAACAGGTATTGGGGGGGTTGAAAGCAGGCTGGTGATGGTTCCTCTGATTGTTAATGGCCTTTTGAGAACTTCTTGGTGCTTCAGGCCTACAAATCTCCAATGGTTGCTTCAATATGGCTGAGGTTGATCTTCTAGAGATTGTGAAGGGGCTTGAAAGAGCTTCATGTCCGAGTTTTGTGGTTTGTGGTCGAGTGAATTGTGAAAAGCATGTGAATAAATGAAATGGGTTGGTTTTTATATAGTTTTACTTTCTGGGGGCTTCGCATACCGCCAAGCTTCCCCACCGAGACACATCGCATACCGACGAGGTGGAAAATGATCAGTCGTGGCACATCGCGAACAGTTTCGGCTGATTTCAAAATTGCCGCCCAGCCTTCGCGTTACGCGAAGGTTTTCGCCAGTGCCCATCGCATACCGCGATGGGTCGTAGACTGGCCAATGGTCTATTTAAATTTATTTGATTCGTTTTTTGTTCGATTTTTTAAATTTGTTATCTTTTTTCGAATTTTATCTTGAATTTGTTTGCTATAAATTCATATATAATCCTTTATTGTTCGTTTGTTAAATTATTTCAATATTTCACCAACGTTCGTGAGTCTAAGACACGTGTGTGTATTTCTGATGATTCCTCGAATTACGAGAGATTTATTTATGTTTGTACTACGTGTCTCGTGTCACACTAAATTAAACCAATTTCTAGTGCCAGGTATGATTAAACAATTTAATATAATATTAAATGAATGGAATTTACGGGGTGTCGTAAGTAATTACTTTTGGGAAGTAAATCCCTAAATAGTTTTCATCACTTTATAGTATACTTTAGTACATTTTGGTATTGATAATTAAAACATAACCCGTAACATGGAATCATCTTGAAGATATAGGACGAACCTGAATCTCACACGAATGAGGTCTGCACTTAACGCTTCTCATTCGCCTGTTACTCTCATTCGCCCATTCTCTTAGTTCTTCTGACTGTGTGTCAAGCCCATTCGACTGTTCTGTGTTTTCAAACATCTTCTCAATTTTCAACAGTGTTTTTTTGCCTCATTTTGATCATACAAAGTTTCTTGATTGTTTCAGGTATCTTTTGAATCAAGATTCATCGTCTGTGAAACGCCTTGGGACAAAATCCAATCAAATTCTTAGGGTTTTAGTATTTGGTGTTGTCTCCATCAAATAAACCATTTAACTGTACTAAAACTGATCAAAAAACGATTCCAATCACTTAATCAGGATTTTCTGAGAACAATGTTGACATTTTTATGGATTGATTGTGGATTTTTGATACTTAGGGGTTTAGAACTTTCAGTCAAACGAATGAATGGTCATTCTTATGACTTCTCTTACGAATGACCTTATTCGTCATTGTTTTATAACGAATGAATTCAGTCATACGACTGCATTGAATTGGCCTATCATTCATGTGCTAGTCTCATTTGTGCTCCAGACTCATTCGTTTAAGGTTTCATTCGTGAATAATTTGCTTTTATGTTTGAGTCATTCGCACGAACGAAACCAAGTGTTTACAACCTTTTCAACTGATTTAAGTTATGCTAATCTGAACTGACTCGTTTATTTTATTTTGATTATAGAATGGCTCATCTCAGAGCATTTCTGAAGAACAACATTTGTGCACATCTTGATCTGTCTACAAAGAATGATGTTCACTTCACAAATATTATCGCTTTTCTGAGAAGCTCTCGGAGTTTCAGAATGATCTCTACTATGCACGTTTCTTATCTGTCACATCAGACATCTTTCTGGGAGTCCGCAGAGATTGATTGCACAGTTGAGCCCACGGTTATTAGAGGAGTAGTTGGAGGTAGAGATGTTATTGTCTCGGCAAAGCATATCAGGAGATTATGCTATTTTCAGCACCTACCAGAGCACCCTGTCCCTCTCGACATACATCTAATTCGAGGATGTTTCTTAAGGTGCAAGTATGATGGGGATTTGACAGTTGGAGTTCTTAACAAGGCTTTTATCAGTCCTACTTACAAGTATTTATGTCATGTTCTAGTGCATTGCCTGGGGTCAAGGCGTGGAGGCTTTGATAGGCTACGGGAGACACTCCAGTCCGTATTCGTTGCACTTATACTGAACATTCCCTTCAGCTTCTCAAAGATGGTCTTCACGCACATGAAGGAGAATGTCAGTTATAAGGGAGACAAGAAGTACTTGTTGTCTTCCAAGTTTCTTTAGATGATATTTGATGCTCAGTTTCCTGACCTTCCTAATTCTAACTCCAACATCATCAGGTTGGAGCACATGTCATACACTATGCTCAACCAAGTTAGATCCTACAGGGGAAAGAAAGACAAACCTCAGGATCGTCGCCTGTTTGGATAGCTCATTAATCTTAACTATGTTGCACCTGCTAGGAGGAGATGGAGGCATGATAATTCTGACTTAGATATTGAGGACATGATCGCTCCTCAGGGAGATAGTGATGATGATGATGATGATGATGATGGAGATGATGGTGCTGGTGATGGTGGGAATATTGGTGAGAGTGGTGATGCTCACCATGGTGTTGGTGCTACTACATCTTCTATAGCCATTGTATCTGCTTCATTAGAGATCAGTGCACCTACGTATGCTAATGAGGAGGAGGACGCCCATGACACTGACTTGGAGAACATTGATCTTGGAGCTGATGCATTCACATATGACATAGACTCAGACAAGACTGACGATGAGTTTGTTACTACCAATGTGAGATCAGAAGTGATTTTGATCAGGAAGAGGCCAAAAGAACAAGCCACGGGGAGTGAGGAGATTGAGGATCACACGTTTATTCCAGAGTTTGATATTGCTCCTCCTCCTCGCACCTCCATTGATACATTTGCTCAGACATCTTCCCCTCTAGTTGTGTAGAGGAAGAGGACAAGATTTTTCCTACAGAGGAGGACGAAGTTAGTATCTATTGCTTCCTTCACTGCTGTATCTGCTGCAACAGCGCTGACTTCTTCGCTGTCAAGGTCTGGGACAATTCCTACATGTTCCACTACCACTTTCTCCCAGACCTCCTTTGCCACAAATGCCATATTTACAGTCACTTCTACTGGTTTTTCCATTACATGTACAAACAAGTTCATGCCAACCGTCTCATTTGTAGAATAACTCAACATTTTGAACAGCTTGGTCCTTCGGCTAATGGAGAGAAACCATCAACAAGATCAGGCCATCGCAAAGCTTACACAAAGAGTGAGTGACCAAGATGCTCTGCTGTTGCAAGCGGCTGATCAACGGGCAGATCTAAGGGCCCAAAATGCTGATTTAGAGGATCAGCTGCCCAAGTCTGTTGATGAGCACAATCAGCTGGCCTTGACTGTTCATAGATATAACAAGAGGATCCTTTCCCTGGAGGCTGACAACCAGTGTCTATCTAAGGCAGTTGAAAGCTTAAAAGATTCTACTCCTAGGATTGAGGGATCCAAACCTGACTCTGAGGATTCGGACAAGGAAGATGAAGACGATGATGACGAGTCTGATGATGAACATGTTGACTATGATGGGACTGATGACACTGATGATGAAAAACGATGACGATGACGGAGCTGGGGATGCCGCTGCAGGTGCAATTGGTACCTCAGGAAGTCTGCCACTGGTGAAGTGAGAATGAAGAAAAAGCAGGATAAAGCCCAGAGTCATCGACAAAACCAACCGAGGAAGGAAAAGCTACCGAGGAAGTCGAAGCTGTGCCCTTGAGACGTCGTTTGGATGACACTTTGACCATGATTTTAGCAAGGGTATTATACACCACTCGGTAAGCTACGACAAGGAAGAAGGAGAGATTATCCACTGATTAAAAAACGAACAAATTGTTGAGCTATTCAGGCTAAATCCTGGTGAGGTTGTCGTTGATGACTCCTCTTTTCCTGTTTCAGATCTCCTTACTCCTGAGTCGTTTGATGATATTGATGAGGTCATTTTGGAAGACCGGAATGAAGAAGAAACTGTCAAGTACACTTATGCTGAAGAAGAATTACCGACTTTCACCGAGCTTTTTTGTGAACATTCAGAAGTTGAGCTTAGGTGTAAAATTGACGAAAAGGATGGTGATAAGGAGGCTTCTGCAGAAGACCTGCAACAAAGAAAGGAGGAATGGGCTGCATATTGGCAGACACTTAAGAAAGAGAGTATTCCTTCCCCTCCAGCTCAGTACATGAAAGTTTAAAACACCAGAGGATACAAATCCGACGGTTTCATTTTGAGCTAGGCCTACTTAAAAGATCTTGGATGCTACAAGGTGAAAAGGGAACGAGGATTCCAATATTTCAGATTCCCACATGATTTCAAGACGTTGCCGGGCTTTGAAGTGAATCAGTTGGAACGCTTGAACATCCTCTATTGTGAAAATTCTGGGATGTCCTTTCGGTTTGCGAGGCAAATCAGATTTGAGTATAGGAAAAGGTGGGCCAACTTCAAGCCTCAACAACCAGAACATGTCTACCTGCCAGAAATTGGCACTCAATCAAGGAAGCATAAAGCTATCGTGAGGTGGTTACCTCCTAAAGTTATGAAGACTATTCCTCTTTAGAAGATGCCTCAAGGCTTTGCAAGTAGCTTTCGATGGTGGTATTTTGATGGCAGAATTTCTAACGATGTGATAGTTTTATTCAAGGAGGGAAAATGGGATTCCATTAGAGTATTTGAAACTATGTGGCTGACTAACCTGGTTGAAGAAGTTGTGAAGGTTCTCTACAATGTGTCAGATTTTTTGTGATTTATCAAACATGGAGCAAGCTCTTCCATACATGAGGGTGATAAGGCTTTACTTTGCTTTTGATTTACATGCCGGTGCAGATTGGAAAGCTCTTTCTGAAAAGTTTTTGAAGACCGATGTTGACAAAGTAAAGAACTAGGTCCAAGGGGGAGTATGTTGATCGATATAGTGTCCCTAGTTCAATGTAATAGTCTATCTTGATTGTACAAATTTGATATTATTAATGAAATCAAGTATTTCCTATTGTTTGGTTGTGTTTATATATGTTTATCAGTTTTGACTTTGACTTTATACATCAAACAAGACCATTCATATAAATGAACCTAAAAGTGAGTTCATTCACACGAATGAATGTATAGTGAATGTCTAGTCAAATGAATGAATCAGTGATCAGCTCATTCGTGGATCGTCATTCGTGTGAGTGAGTCATGACCATGACTCATTTACACGAAGTGTTGATACCTATAAATACCTGAAAAACAGAATGCTTAAGCACTTTGCTCATTCTCCTGTCACATCTCCTAGGTTTCAGCGCCCCTTGCTCTCCAACTTCGGTTCCAGACCCGTGGTATTCGATTTCACCCTAAACATTGATTTCTGACTATTGAATTACCATGTGGTAACTAGATTTTGATTGGAAAACCCCCGAATAGGATTCCACACTATTCGAGGGCCTGCCAAGCAGAATCCGCAAGGAACTTTGGCGTTTCCGAGGTCTTACACAATAAGAGCAAAGTCTACGGAAGGCTCATTGACAACGAGAGCATGTCCTACATCCTCTGGCAGACTACTCCAATGTACATACTCTTGAGAGAATAGGTCTAGTTGGCACAATCGTGTGACAGGTTTTGATTGACCCGGAGTCATTATTTTAGGAGTAGAAGGGGTCACAATCTGATATGATGGTGAATTATGAAATAGTTGCTGCAAACTGCCACTAAAAATATAATTTAGAGGCAACAACAATAAATGAAAATAAAAGTGTGGGTCAAGCAAATGTGACACACAAAAAATGCCACTAAAATCTATATTAGTGGTACAAAAATTATATACCACTAAAAGTGTGTGCTACAAAATGGCATTTTATTTGGACCAATCTTGTCCTGCAAGTTTGAGATCGCTTAGAAGAGAAGTAAAATGCTCAAACTACTGAATCAGTAACTGACCGTTGAGTTGCGAGAATGTTTCGGATTGTTGATCCAATATCTCCCTTTTATTGGCCACAACATTAGGAGTGCCCCTAAATTGTTCTTTCAGTGCATCCCATGTATCCTTATCATACTCATGGTGTTAAAAACTAGAGTATATCCCATTAGGTAATGCTATAGGAATTCAATCATGATTGTTTGTATCAAGCTCTAGCTTCTGAAAGTCATCCTCGGTGTAATTCTGAGGATCCTCGGGGACAAGGTTACCTGTTTATGTCCAGGACCACAGGCTTATGGGGTACGGACATGACAGATCTACAAAAGTCAGTTGGTTGTTGGATAAGAACTGGATCATTCTCCTTTGCCATATATACTGGTGACAAACCAGTATGGGGTTGTGACAACCAGTACCAGATCATCCGGCAATCCGTACGGTATGTGTACTTTCACTATTGTGCTTAATAGTTGTATGACAACATGATTATGAAAACAAGTAACAGTTGTATGTATTTCAATGAAAATTGGAATATAAATATACAACAACACACGAGAAATACCAACGGTGAAAAACAAATGGCATACACATATCGGTTCCGATTTGATATCCACAAATAACAGGAATCAGATGGCCGACAATCCAGGGAGAAAACAATATGAATTTAATCATAACAATGTGAAAATGGTCCAGTTTAGTTGAGTCCGTCAGGGAAGATGTTTATTTCAAAACAGTATTTCAGTATCGTTTATGAATAATAAACCGACATTGTGTTTGCGTGGGTGACGATTTACACAAATATATTTTTGGGTTTAACGTTTAGAATGATATCTAAAAAATAGAAAACAAAATCAGAAAGTAAAGATATTGTCGTGTTTGTTTGGGTGACGATTCAAACGAATACGCGCGAAGGTGATACGATCTGACGAAACCATAAACATAAACGTTTTTGAAACAGTAAAATAACAAAAAGAAATTTAAAAGATTTATTAGGAATTATTACCTTAAAGAGATTATGAGCAAACCATTTTAATTAAATTTCGTACATACGCGCGTTACGTTTCGTAAACGTAACGAAAATGAAAACCGAGCAACCGAAACGAACCCGAAACAAGAACGGGTATAAAAACCCTAAACTCATTCAATTTTTCGTTAAATTCCCTCACCAACTCGTTCCTCTCTCTAAAACCCATTTACCCTCTCTCTCTAGAATTTCTCCACAAAAACTTCAAGATCTCCCTCATTTCTTGGCCAAATCCTTCAAATAAGCTATCAAATCAAAGCTCTAGACATTCCCCACACAAAGGTACAAAGGATCGGTCCTATCTCCATCTCAAACTCTTGAAATTTTAGTGAGAAGGTTCGTTTTTTAGGGTTTTCTCCAAACCCGACAAAAAGCGAAGTTTAACCGGTTTTAAACATCTCTTTTTCGACCCATACACCTTCTAAATAAGTTTACTCACATAAACCCACTCGAAATCGTCGTCTTCCATGGCTGAAAACTTGTTTCAGGCGAATGGCCATAAGAATTAGCCATTCGGGAGAATGAGCCATAAGAATGACTCATTCGGGTGAATGTAACATTTGTACATTTAGTCATGGTAGTCGTAAACAGTGTTAGAACAGTGGGTGTCAATGTTTAGTTAATCAATGTGATTCATGTGTTTGTAATGTGTGCTTGTGTGTTACAGGATCTTATTTATTTAGGAACAAGTATGTATTAATATTTACAGTCGATTACACTAGGCAAGAACAGTATTGTGTAATATCGAAACAGTGGTGGGCAGTGAGAGTGAGCCCTATATATATACTGCGTTCGGTGCAACAGGATAGTGTTAGTGCGTAGTGTTAAGACGAATATTATGACAATTAATCAAACAAAATCGTAATGCGTAAGCGAGACTGAGTATAGTTATGGGTGACGATCCATAATGATACGAATGTTGAACTTATAATTACGAGTGAACGGCTTTAACTATTTTTATACGATCGGAAAACGTACACGATTGTGGGTATACACGCAATTGTTACTGTTTAACGATCTGTTTTCGAACAAATAATTAGAAATAATTATTTTATATTTTTACAATTTTGAAACTCATCATTTTAATGAGTTTAACAACTATTTTTATTTAAATCCGCGTAAAATACGCGTTACGTTCCGGAAACGCGAACCGAGCAACCGAAACGGACCCGAATACCACGAGGGCTATAAAAGCCTTGAACAAGGCCATTTTCTCATTTAATTCATCACCACCACTTCTCTCACTAGAATTTTCGTCTACCCTCTCTCTCTCTAGAAAAACTCACTTTAAACGTTCGTAACTCGCTTATTTCTCAACGGATTTCGTCATTCTTGGTGTCCACGCGAAGCTCTCAACATTATCTACACGAAAGTACAAGAGTTTCGTAGATTCATCCAGCCAAAAACGAGGTATTGATGCTAGAATAATCACGAGATTAGGGTTTTCGTTTGTGGGTTTGTTAAACACACACATAACCAGTTCTATTGTATCATTCTTCGAGTCTTGCATGTGTAGAAACCTTCTTTGATGTTAGATCAGCTTAGATAAAGACCTGGATCCAGAGATGCGAGGATGGTGATGATGCTGGTAACAGGTTCGACGGCCGAACCTTCAGACACAGTTGGCGAACCTTGGGGAGGCTCCACGAACCCTAATGGTTCGTAGACCTTCAGCCGAACCCTTAGGGGTCTTCACGAACCTGCAGCAAGTCACCATGGATCACACGAACCCTCTTCTGGCGAACCACTATCAAGAACGAACCTATGGTTCGTCGATTCCAGCCAGCCGAACCCTAAAGGGGTCTACGAACCTGCAACAAACCTTCCATGCGCGTCGCGAACTATGTAGTGCCGAGCCTATTAGGGTTTTTCAGTCGAGCCTTTGCGAACCAGTTGATATCACCCGAACCAGTGGATGTCCCACGAACCCTAATAATCATGCACGAACCACCTGGCTATCACCGAACCTTCATCAGTTTCATTGGCCGAACCATGCAAGCTATACCAAGAGAACCGAACCCTTCGTTAACATGTAGCCGAACCTTTTTATGTTCGTTGGCAGAACCTTTGACCATCACCAGCTTCACGAACCTAGGCCCTTGAACCCAATAGGTTCGCTGCCTAAGGTGGCAGCTCACAAGCCTTTCGGCCCAACTCCACCATACTCGGCCCAATTCCTTAAGTAATAGGCCCATAGAGTAAGACAAGCCCAAGGGAGTTAGATTGGTCCATTTAGATCTTTAATTGGCCCAATAGCACAACCAATTGGCCCTTGTTAACATAGGAGGCCCATGAATCTCTATTTGAGCCTATCATAATTATGGGCTTAAGGCCCATAATGTGGCCACAACTCAAGGGAATTGGCAAATTGATCTCAAGTGAGTTAAGTTCATAACTTAACAAAAATCATGAAGATCAATTCACAATCACAAGGTCTTAAAACAATTGGAACATCTTTTCATAAGTCAATCAATGACTCAAAGTCTATATAACTATAAATCTTATATCTTATGTATGATTACAATGATATAGGAACCAATTAGAAGTCCTGTTTGCTACTTGCTATCTGTTTTAGTTCAGAGTCTACTGCAGACAGGTGAGAACTTTAGCCCCTCTTTTACTGTTTTATAACTGTTTTGGGGTGGAACACGTTATCAAACTCTTCATTTACAATTGTATTTCAATACACAAGATGTGTGTATTCCTATCAACATTTCAGGTTCATGTTACAAATCCAAGGGATTTATCAACTGTTTTAGGAAATTCATCAACCGTTTTAAAGGATTATTACAATATTGAACTATTTTTCTAAAAAGGTTTTATAAATGATATGTTCTTTTAAATAATGAATTTTATAAACTTTTCTGTTAAAAACCTTGTTAATATACAAGGTCACATTTCATGACATTCAAACCAAAGGATTCATTTCATGGTATTTGAATCAAAGGTTTCAAACATGGTATTCAAACAATGGTTTCATGGTGATGTTCAAATCAAGGGATTCACTTATGGTATTCAACTCAGAGGATTCATTTCACGGTATTCAAAAACTAAGGATTTAATTCATGGGATTAAATCAAGGTTTTCAATCATGTTTTCACATAAGGCATTAACACGCTCGTTTAAAGTAAGGTTTAGAATCATGGTGTCCATTGTTGTAAACAAACTTATAAATGCATCAAGTATCATATTCATTAGCGTTAGTACTGGATGATCACAACAAGGGAAAGCGGACACACACATTTGGGCAGACCGATTGCTGCAGTTAGTTTTTAAATTTGTTTTATAAACTAACTGCAGATTTCGGTTACGTATGGTTTTATCAAAACTGTTGACACATTATCTAACTCCAAACGTGGTTTGGGACTTGATATTATATGTTGACTCTCGTGCAAACAGTGATTGGACTGTTTACACTCATTTTCTTACTTGATGTTAGTTTGGGTTGCAGCTCATCCATGTGAATCATTTATTACTTTAACATACCTATGCCTTATATCATATATTCATGTTTACAAATGATTAAACCTATTGTTCTCACCAACTACGTCTGTAGTTGACAGTTACTTTTAACGTGTTTCAGGTAATCAGGTTTAAGACTTTCTCAGGGACAACTAAGGAGACCATACTAAGATAGAACAAGATGAAGAAACATGCTAGGATGGATTAGAAACACACTAAATCCTAATTGTTTAATTGTCTTGTTTGAAGTCTTATTTTGTAAACTATATCTCGGGTCTGTAGTTGTCTTTCTTTTGGTAGTTAGATTGTCTGTAACTAAACAACTGTCTAAACATTATGAAATGTAGTAATCCATTGTGGTTGTTCTTATTCAATACTTGTGCATGATTCAACTGTTCATACGTCACCGCGCCGTGGATTCCGCACGCGGCGCACGGGTGTGACAGGTTGGTATCAGAGCCAAGGTTGTAGAGAATAGGAAAAACCCAATGCTTAATGACCTAGACTATAACCTAAGCTACCCAATAGGACTAAGTGCTACAGGCTTGAGGATACTTAGGAACTAAGTAACTTAAGTGAGCATTAAGTCTACATTAAGCTTGAAAGATCTTAGGGACATTTTTCTAAGATTAGATATCGAGTCAAGGAATTTGAATCGGAATTCTATAATTTTAGAAACCGAATTAAATTTCTCACACGTATTCATTTAATGATTTCAGAGGCAAGGATCTGTATTCTTAGTATCCTTGATTTGAAATTCTCACACAGAGTTCATTATAGGAATTTAGAGGCAAAGATCTATTAATTTAGTATCTTTGATCTAAAATCCTTGTCATATTCATTATAGGAATTCAAAGTTCAAGATCTATTAATTTAGAATCTTGATTTGAAATCCTTGTCATATTCATTATAGGAATTCAAAGGTCAAGATCTATTAATTTAGAATCTTGATTTGAAATCCTTGTCATATTCATTATAGGAATTCAAAGGTCGAGATCTATTAATTTAGAATCTTGATTTGAAATCCTTGTCATATTCATTATAGGAATTCAAAGGTCAAGATATATTAATTTAGAATCTTGAGTTGAAGTCCTTGTCATGTTATCTTTATCAGGTGTTCATTATCATAGGAACTTTATAACTTAGAATCTGTGTAACAGTATTCTTTAGTTGAAGTTCTCACAGGAGATCATTATACTCAATACTGTAGGTATTGAGAACCTAGGTTAATTAACCTAGGACACACATGCTGAAACCTAAGGTTTTAATTTCGAGTAGATTAAGAACCTTGGTTTACACAATCATAATCATATCCATAGTACAAGAGGCAATCATGAAACAATCATAATCAATCACCAGTTGGAATCTTAGCCCCAAATATAGACGACGGATTAACGCTGACGTGTTGAGGTAAGTGGTGGGTCGGTGAGAGCTTACCCTATATATAAGCTTATTTCAGTATTTTAGGGGGAATCCGGCGTTCGTATTTGGAGTGAGGATTCGGGAGCAACTGGGAACATTGAACATTAGTCAAACACATGGGATACAAACATTGGAGATACAATCAGTGGTGAATCAAATCATAGTGCAATTCAAACTTGGAGGAACCAAACATTATGGTGAATCAATCAAGTTGTGAACATTCTTTCAATGTAAACCTTAAGTGAAACTCTTAAGTGTTTTTTTTTACATAATTGGTACTTACTAACATAGGTTAACATAAAAGTGTAGAGCACACGTATGATTAGTTCTACATGTTAACGATGGTTAGTAGGTGCACACATAACACAATCATAGTTCAATCATGGAATCAATCATAGTTCAAGTTGATCAAAGATCATGGGATTCTTAATCAATGGAACACACTTGGAAATCAGTACAAACATGTTGCCAAATGCTAGCAAGGACATGATCGTGGTATATCGAAGCGGTGGTGGGATGGCGTCTGGGCTGGCAGTTTGCTTGACCCTTTCATATGCCCTATATATAAGCTATCTTCGGTATATCGGGAAAGTGTCAGTGTGTAGGTTTGGTGGAAAGAGATCATGAGACATCGCACATATTCACATGATAAGTATGCAAATAAGTTGATAACTTATACGTGTACTGGATCATATTACAATTGAATGATAATATTAGTAGTATGGATATATTACTAACTTTATCATGCAAATTCAATTGTATCATTCCTCATTACTGACCCGCTTGTGGCTTCTATTCGTAGAATGCCTCCCCGACGTGATCCTAACGGAGGGGGTTCGACAAGTGGCAACGACGATAAGATCAACAAGATTGCCCGAGCCATCGCTATACACATGAGAGATGTCATTCCGGGCATGGTCACTGATATTACCCAGAATCTTCGGGGAAGTACTAGTGATTCAGCACATAACTCGAATGCTACAACTACTGGAACTGCTAACTTCACCTTCAAGCAGTTCAATGATGCTAAGCCTCCTAAGTACGCTGGTACCGAAGGAGCTACTGGGCTACTACAGTGGTTAGAGAGCATCGAGGATATTCTTGATTTCACAGGATTTCCTGAGAACCTGAAGGTCAAAATGGCCTCAAGCGCTTTTCACAAAGGCGCACTCACCTGGTGGAATTCTGAGAAGAACAACAGAGGACGCGAAGTTGCTTTAGCTTTACCGTGGGACGGTTTCAAGAATCTGCTTGTGGAAAAGTTTTGTCCACGTCATGAACTAAAGAAACTGGAGGTAGAGATGTGGAATCTAGTGCAAGACAGTGGTGAAAACGCCAAGTATACAACTCGTTTTCATGAGTTGTGCATTCTGGTACCACACTTGGTTACTCCTCTATCCCGCCGGATAGAGAAATATATTGAAGGTTTACCTCTGGTTGTTAGAGGAACTGTTATGGGGAATAACCCCACTACTCTGGAAGCAGCTGTTCAACTTGGTGCTACTCTTACTGAAGAGTATGTAAAATCTGGTGTGCTCACTCGAAAGGGATTCAAGAGAGCACAGATTGAAGAAGGCAAGAAGCCTGAACAGCACCATCACAAGAAGAAGAAGCAAAAGACAATCAAGAACTTTGCAGCGTTGACTGCGGCTGCACCTACTCATGCCACACCTATCACTTCTATGCCTCAACCTGCTAATGCCAGAAAGCCTTATACTGGTCCATTTCCACTTTGCACCAAATGCCAGTATCATCATCTACCCAACAGTCCTTGCAAAAAGTGTCTCAAGTGTGGGCGTATGGGACACTTTGCAGCTACATGCCGAGCTGCTCATCTTGCTGCTGCAACAACTTCTACCACAACTCCTACTGCTACAGGTGGAAGGGCCTGTTATAATTGTGGAGCAGAGGGACACTTCAGAAACCAGTGTCCAAAACTCAATAACAATACTGCTGCTGCTCGTGCTTTTGTTATTGGAACTGCTGAAGCACGTGAGGATCCGACAGTCATCACGGGTACATTTCTTATCAATGATCACTACGTGTCTATCATATTTGATACTGGTGCTGATAAAAGTTTTATCTCTGCTCATACTGCTTCTTTACTTGATATGCAACTATACACACTTACTGCTCACTATACTGTAGAAGTAGCGAATGGTAAGACTATAGTTGTAGATTCCATAATACATGGATGTGAATTAAGATTAAATGACCATCTTTTCTCCATCGATCTCATTCCTATGACTCTCGGAAGTTTCGAAGTTGTAGTAGGAATGGATTCGTTATCCAAGAACAATGCGGAAATCGTATGCTCGAAGAAACTCATTCGAATTCCCCTACCGTCCGGCGAAACGATGATAGTTTACGGCGAGAAACCCTGCCGCGGATTGAAGATTGTATCGTGCATCAAGGCAAGGAAGTACTTGAAGAAGAAATATTATGCTTTCCTAACTCACGTGGTGGAAAAGAAACCTGAAAAGAAAGCAGTTGGAGACGTTCCAGTTATCAGAGATTATCCAGACGTATTTCCAGAAGACTTGCCTGGACTACCACCAGTCCGACAAGTGGAGTTTAGAATTGATCTCGTCCCTGGAGCAAACCCAGTGGCGAAGTCACCGTATCGATTAGCACCGTCTGAGATGCAAGAACTGTCTAGTCAGCTTCAAGAACTTTTAGACAAAGGTTTCATAAGACCGAGTTTCTCTCCATGGGGAGCTCCGGTTCTCTTTGTCAAAAAGAAAGACGGTTCATTTCGTATGTGTATCGATTATCGTGAGCTAAACAAGTTGACCATCAAGAATAGATATCCTCTGCCTAGGATCGATGATCTGTTTGATCAATTACAGGGAGCAACTTGCTTCTCTAAGATTGATTTACGATCCGGGTATCATCAGTTAAGAGTAAATGATGAGGATATACCAAAGAAGGCGTTTAGGACTCGATATGGACACTATGAGTTTGTGGTTATGCCATTTGGGCTGACCAATGCACCCGCAGTGTTCATGGACTTGATGAATCGAGTCTGCAGGCCATACTTGGATCAGTTTGTTATTGTCTTTATTGAAAATATATTGATTTATTCCAAGTCAAAACAAGAGCATGAAGATCATTTGAGGAAAGTCCTAGAACTACTAAGAGGAGAACAACTTTATGCTAAATTCTCAAAATGTGAATTTTGGCTAAAGGAGGTTCACTTCTTAGGACACGTCATAAACAAGGATGGAATACATGTAGATCCAGCAAAGATTGAGGCGATTAAGAACTGGACTACTCCATCTACTCCAACAGAGATTCGTTCATTTTTGGGTCTGGCAGGCTATTACAGGAGATTCATTGCGAACTTCTCTAAGATTGCTTTGCCACTTACTACTTTGACTCAGAAAAGTCAAGCCTTTATTTGGGGACAGAAACAAGAAGATGCATTTCAACTTCTTAAACAAAAGTTATGCAATTCCCCTAACCTTAGTCTTCCAGAAGGCAGTGATGATTTCATTGTCTACTGCGATGCTTCAAACCTTGGTCTCGGTTGTGTACTTATGCAACGGGACAAGGTCATTGTGTATGCTTCAAGACAACTTAAGGTTCACGAGAAGAATTACACTACTCATGACCTTGAGTTAGGGGCTGTGGTCTTTGCATTGAAGATTTGGAGGCACTACCTTTATGGTACTAAATGTGTCATCTAAACAGACCACAAGAGCCTGCAACACATCCTTAATCAGAAAGAACTCAACTTGAGACAACGACGTTGGGTTGAGCTTCTAACTGATTACGATTGTGAGATTTGTTACCATCCTGGTAAAGCCAATGTGGTGGCGGATGCTCTTAGTCGCAAGGAACCAGTTAAACCAATTCGTGTAAGAGCCATGGGGATCAACACACAACCAAACCTGAAAGACTTGATTCGTATTGCACAACAACAAGTAGTAACAGACAATCAACTCAAGACAGACTTGGATTGTGGCATTAAGAAGAAACTAGAACCTCGAGCTGATGGGGTGTTATATCTCAATGGCCGCATTTGGATTCGAAAGTCTGAAGAATTGCGCACACTCATCTGTGATGAGGCTCATAAGTCACGATACTCAGTTCATCCTGGAGCAGATAAGATGTACCAAGACTTGAGGACATCTTACTGGTGGCCGGGAATGAAGAAAGACATAGCACTGTATGTGGGAAAATGTCTTACTTGTTCAAAAGTCAAAGCATAACATCAAAAGCCTTCGGGACTTCTGCAGCAACCTGAAATTCCTCAATGGAAATGGGAGCAAATTTCCATGGATTTCATAACTAAGTTGCCGAGAACTCCGCGAGGTTTCGATTCGATTTGGGTGATCGTTGATCGACTCACCAAATCTGCCCATTTTCTTCCGATCCGAGAGGATTACAAGATGGAGAAGCTATCCACTTTGTACATCAACGAAATCATTGCACGTCATGGTACACCAACATCAATCATATCTGATCGCGATAGTCGATTCACTTCTCGCTTTTGGCAATCATTGCAAAAGGCTTTGGGAACGCGTGTTAATCTTAGCACGGCGTATCACCCCCAAACCGACGGTCAAAGCGAAAGGACTATCCAAACACTCGAGGACATGCTTCGTTCTTGTGTCATTGACTTCGGTGGAAGTTGGGACACTCATCTTCCACTTATCGAGTTTTCGTACAACAATAGCTATCATACGAGCATTCAATGTGCACCATTCGAAGCTTTATATGGTAGAAAGTGCCGATCACCGGTCTGTTGGACCGAGATTGGTGACTCACAGGTCGTAGGACCAGAACTCATTCAGGAAACATCAGACAAAATCACAATCATTCAATCACGGCTTAAGGCCGCACGAGATCGGCAGAAGAGTTATGCTGATCGACGTCGGAAACCACTTGAGTTTCAAGTCGGTGACCGAGTTTTACTCAAAGTTTCTCCCTAGAAAGGCGTCGTCCGATTCAGGAAGAAAGGGAAACTTGCACCAAGGTACGTTGGACCTTTTGAGATCCTGGAACGGATTGGTCCCGTAGCCTACAAACTCAAACTTCCGGTGGAGCTAAGCAATGTCCATGATACTTTTCATGTGTCTAATCTTAAGAAATGCTTAGCTGATCATGATGTTCAGATTCCACTGGAAGACATACAGATTCAGAACAACATGCAATTCATAGAGCGTCCGGTTGAAATCATGGATCATGGGGTCAAGAAACTTAAACGCAGCCGTATTCCGATCGTAAAGGTACGATGGGAAGGCAAACGCGGTGCTGAGTTCACCTGGGAACGTGAAGACCAGATGAAGCTTAAGTACCCTCATCTTTTTACAGTATCTTCGGCTAGTTAATTTCGGGACGAAATTCCCTTAACTAGGGGAGACTGTAACATTTGTACATTTAGTCATGGTAGTCGTAAACAGTGTTAGAACAGTGGGTGTCAATGTTCAGTTAATCAATGTGATTCATGTGTTCGTAATGTGTGCTTGTGTGTTACAGGATCTTATTTATTTAGGAACAAGTATGTATTAATATTTACAGTCGATTACACTAGGCAAGAACAGTATTGTGTTATATCGAAACAGTGGTGGGCAGCGAGAGTGAGCCCTATATATATACTGAGTTCGGTGTAACAGGATAGTGTTAGTGCGTAGTGTTAAGACGAATATTATGACAATTAATCAAACAAAATCGTAATGCGTAAGCGAGACTGAGTATAGTTATGGGTGACGATCCATAATGATACGAATGTTGAACTTATAATTACGAGTGAACGGCTTTAACTATTTTTATACGATCGGAAAACGTACGCGATTGTGGGTATACACGCAATTGTTACTGTTTAACGATCTGTTTTCGAACAAATAATTAGAAATAATTATTTTATATTTTTACAATTTTGAAACTCATCATTTTAATGAGTTTAACAACTATTTTTATTTAAATCCGCGTAAAATACGCGTTACGTTCCGGAAACGCGAACCGAGCAACCGAAACGGACCCGAATACCACGAGGGCTATAAAAGCCTTGAACAAGGCCATTTTCTCATTTAATTCATCACCAACCACTTCTCTCACTAGAATTTTCGTCTACCCTCTCTCTCTCTAGAAAAACTCACTTTAAACGTTCGTAACTCGCTTTTTTCTCAACGGATTTCGTCATTCTTGATGTCCACGCGAAGCTCTCAACATTATCTACACGAAAGTACAAGAGTTTCGTAGATTCATCCAGCCAAAAACGAGGTATTGATGCTAGAATAATCACGAGATTAGGGTTTTCGTTTGTGGGTTTGTTAAACACACACATAACCGGTTCTATTGTATCATTCTTCGAGTCTTGCATGTGTAGAAACCTTCTTTGATGTTAGATCAGCTTAGATAAAGACCTGGATCCAGAGATGCGAGGATGGTGATGATGCTGGTAACAGGTTCGACGGCCGAACCTTCAGACACAGTTGGCGAACCTTGGGGAGGCTCCACGAACCCTAATGGTTCGTAGACCTTCAGCCGAACCCTTAGGGGTCTTCACGAACCTACAGCAAGTCACCATGGATCACACGAACCCTCTTCTGGCGAACCACTATCAAGAACGAACCTATGGTTCGTCGATTCCAGCCAGCCGGGGTCTACGAACCTGCAACAAACCTTCCATGCGCGTCGCGAACTATGTAGTGCCGAGCCTATTAGGGTTTTTCAGTCGAGCCTTTGCGAACCAGTTGATATCACCCGAACCAGTGGATGTCCCACGAACCCTAATAATCATGCACGAACCACCTGGCTATCACCGAACCTTCATCAGTTTCATTGGCCGAACCATGCAAGCTATACCAAGAGAACCGAACCCTTCGTTAACATGTAGCCGAACCTTTTTATGTTCGTTGGCCGAACCTTTGACCATCACCAGCTTCACGAACCTAGGCCCTTGAACCCAATAGGTTCGCTGCCTAAGGTGGCAGCTCACAAGCCTTTCGGCCCAACTCCACCATACTCGGCCCAATTCCATAAGTAATAGGCCCATAGAGTAAGACAAGCCCAAGGGAGTTAGATTGGTCCATTTAGATCTTTAATTGGCCCAATAGCACAACCAATTGGCCCTTGTTAACATAGGAGGCCCATGAATCTCTATTTGAGCCTATCATAATTATGGGCTTAAGGCCCATAATGTGGCCATAACTCAAGGGAATCCAAATTGATCTCAACTGAGTTAAGTTCATAACTTAACAAAAATCATGAAGATCAATTCACAATCACAAGGTCTTAAAACAATTGGAACATCTTTTCATAAGTCAATCAATGAATCAAAGTCTATATAACTATAAATCTTATATCTTATGTATGATTACAATGATATAGGAACCAATTAGAAGTCCTGTTTGCTACTTGTTATCTGTTTTAGTTCAGAGTCTACTGCAGACAGGTGAGAACTTTAGCCCCTCTTTTACTGTTTTATAACTGTTTTGGGGTGGAACACGTTATCAAACTCTTCATTTACAATTGTATTTCAATACACAAGATGTGTGTATTCCTATCAACATTTCAGGTTCATGTTACAAATCCAAGGGATTTATCAACTGTTTCAGGAAATTGATCAACCGTTTTAAAGGATTATTACAATATTGAACTATTTTTCTAAAAAGGTTTTATAAATGATATGTTCTTTTAAATAATGAATTTTATAAACTTTTCTGTTAAAAACCTTGTTAATATACAAGGTCACATTTCATGACATTCAAACCAAAGGATTCATTTCATGGTATTTGAATCAAAGGTTTCAAACATGGTATTCAAACAATGGTTTCATGGTGATGTTCAAATCAAGGGATTCACTTATGGTATTCAAATCAGAGGATTCATTTCACGGTATTCAAAAACTAAGGATTTAATTCATGGGATTAAATCAAGGTTTTCAATCATGTTTTCACATAAGGCATTAACACGCTCGTTTAAAGTAAGGTTCAGAATCATGGTGTCCATTGTTGTAAACAAACTTATAAATGCATCAAGTATCATATTCATTAGCGTTAGTACTGGGTGATCACAACAAGGGAAAGCAGACACACACATTTGGGCAGACCGATTGCTGCAGTTAGTTTTCAAATTTGTTTTATAAACTAACTGCAGATTTCGGTTACGTATGGTTTTATCAAAACTGTTGACACATTATATAACTCCAAACGTGGTTTGGGACTTGATATTATATATTGACTCTCGTGCAAACAGTGATTGGACTGTTTACACTCATTTTCTTACTTGATGTTAGTTTGGGTTGCAGCTCATCCATGTGAATCATTTATTACTTTAACATACCTATGCCTTATATCATATATTCATGTTTACAAATGATTAAACCTATTGTTCTCACCAACTACGTCTGTAGTTGACAGTTACTTTTCACGTGTTTCAGGTAATCAGGTTTAAGACTTTCTCAGGGACAACTAAGGAGACCATACTAAGATAGAACAAGATGAAGAAACATGCTAGGATGGATTAGAAACACACTAAATCCTAATTGTTTAATTGTCTTGTTTGAAGTCTTATTTTGTAAACTATATCTCGGGTCTGTAGTTGTCTTTCTTTTGGTAGTTAGATTGTCTGTAACTAAACAACTGTCTAAACATTATGAAATGTAGTAATCCATTGTGGTTGTTCTTATTCAATACTTGTGCATGATTCAACTGTTCATACGTCACCGCGCCGTGGATTCCGCACGCGGCGTACGGGTGTGACAGTGAATGACTCATTCGGGTAAAGGTCATAAGAATGAGCCATAAGAATGACTCATTCAGGTGAATGACTCATTCGGGTGAAAGTCATAAGAATGAGCAACTCATTCGGGTGAACACCCATTAGCATGACTCATTCTTACGAGAATCACAAGAATAGGTCATTTTCACTACACGAACTCAGTTAACAACTCATATTTCAAAAAAAAATAATCAAATAAGGGATCATAGCTCAAATAACATTTAATCAAACACAGGAATGTGAATACAACACCAGTACGATAACAGTGAGCGCGTGCATTTCTTGAGTCTTAGTCTACCACTACAGCAACAAGGTGAGTTCATATGCCCTTTTTCTAATCTTTCGATTTTAAATGCGGAGCTGAGAAACGTACTAACTCTTTTAAATTATTAAAAGTTTTAGTACATTATTCAAACATCATGGGATTTAGATAATGAAGATGTCATCTTTATTATCATACTTTATTCAAGGTCAATGTGTATGCTTGTGTGTGCATTAACAATAATGAAAATCAAGGATGTCTCATGATAACATAACTTCATCAGTTCATCCAAACACTTAAATAACTCAAGTGAAATAAGATTTAATATTATAACACTTCGTTATTTACAATGAGATAACAATGAGATAATTACTAGAGATAACAAGAATGATAATCATGATAATATAATTTCATGATGATAATATCATTCACCACATATACTAACACCGTGTAATAAGACTAGTTTTTATAAAACTTTGTTAAAGACTATGAGAACACATAACACAGAAAATAGATGACACTGAGATTATGACAATGGGAGAACACATAACAACAACTAATTACTATAAAGACTGTTTGTATTATATCACAACAATCATGTGTTCATGTGTACATGTTCAGTCGTAAGTCCCTTGAAGAAAATCGTTTACCATTGATTTAGTGCGACTAAACCGACGATAGCATAGTGGTACCATAGGTTTGACAAATCGCCGGCGAGTGAGGTCGGTATGTTAATCGTAACATTATCATTGGCCGGTATCGTATTACTGGTAATAGGGCTGCATCAGTCAGGCTTGGTAAACGACACATGGTGATATTAATCTTCAGACACTGATTGTAATTAAATCCTTCGTTTCTATTAACTAGTAGGCCGAGGAATTGATTTTCTCTCATGTCATAATACTGGTAATAGTTTCGTTGAAGGCACTGATCCTATTGAGACTATAAATGGGATACAGGTAAATTGGATGCATTGTGGTCTAATTACGTGGGAACCACAATGGATCCCATTTAGGCCCTATACATTCAAGATTGTGAATAATATAAATGAATTAATTATCACTCCTAATATTGGAAGTGAACTACAATTAATTCTACAATTGAGAGAAAATTAATAAGGATAAGATTAAATTAATCTATTTTCCTTAAAACATTAAGGGATTACCATAACTTAGGTCATGGCAATATATTCCCTTCAAAAGATTTTTATGCTATACATATAACACGGTTGGATGAGAACACATCATGTGAGATTAACTGGTTGGATATCAAATAAGACAAATACAATGTGAAATGATAATGGGTATCCATAGTTTCATTACAAGTGGTATTGAATTCAGTCAAGTATGTGGTGGGCTGGCGGCTTCACTCATGATATGTATGCCCTATATATAAGCATGCTTGATATGGATGACATGCTATATGTAAGGGTAACTATGGAAAGAACATTTGTGAGACAAGATATGACAATAACAATGAGACTTGTGTGTGACAAAATGACATGTGAATAACAACTACAAGCTTTTTTAATTACTAAACTTATAAACTCACCAAACTAGTGTTGACTTGTTTAAATGCATGTTTTCTCAGGTGACGAACATGTTTAGTCACCAAGCATTCAGGACTTAAGCTAGAGGACTTTTAGAAGACATAGCCTCATTTTGTGTTGTGCATATTTTTGAATGACAAAACTTTGAATCATCTTTTGTAAATCTTGTGCAGATACAAGACAGCTACTCTATGATTCTTTTTGGTAGATTTACTTAGTTAAATTATGAACATGAACTGTGTAATTTAACTTTATAATTATGTATCAATGTCATGTTAGCATTTCTCATTATATATCATGTGCCATGTGAACAATGTGATCATTTCGATTATCACACGATATCGCGCCCCGAGAACCTTCCGCCCGACAGGAAAGTCGATCCAGCCTGCCGGCTCGGGGTGTGACAAGGAGGTCTCAAGGCTAATATAGTGTTATGAGGGTTGAGAGTAAAACTTTTTAGCTATATTTCAGTTATGAACAACTGGACAAAATAAATAGAGTAACGATGTCTCAACTTTGTTCAGCAACTTGATTTAGAATAAAGGTTTGAATTCAAAATCAAACTCAGTAAACAGTAGATGAAGAAGATTTTGAGAAGAGAGAGTATAGACAATCGAATATCAATGTTAGTTTTGATTTTTAGATTTCATGGTGAAACCAAAATCTGAAGAACAAAGCCCTCATACCAATTGTTGGGATCGAAAACCTTCTATTCTTGAGAAGAATATTCAAGGCATTTGATTCTTGATGCTATACTCTTAGTTATTTTGGATGATCTCCCTCTTAAGGTTAGCAATGGTTAAGACAAGGGAGATAGGTGAATGAAATAATCATCGCCATAAAAAAATGAGAATGTCGGGGATTAAATACCAAACAATAGCACAAGAGGTGATGTCACATGATAGTGTCATCAAACAGAAAAATACAACAGTGAAATAAAGTAAAATAGAATCAATGTATAAAGAGATATAGATAAACACTCCATACATAACAATAACGGAAACAAAACCTAGACTAAATTCTCCCATGGTTCTTCAGTCTTCAGTCATCCATGGTTGTCTTCAGTGATTATGTTCAGTGGTTGATCCGCATTTGCTTATCCGCGGTAATTCAGAGAGAAAGCTTCCGTGGTTGTCTTTCTGGGTTGAAGATAGTTCTCTCCAAGATCATTGACTTTGGGGTTAGGATCTGTGGTTATGATCAGTGGCTTATTCTTGATTCTTTTGTGTTTGGTAAGAATGCGAGGATCCAAGGTTGTGGGATTTTTCTTCGAGGTTAATGGTCTAAGGTTATTTATTCAGTGGTTAGAGACAAAAAGGTTAAGGCACGAATGGTTAAGGGTTAGGAAATAGTAATCTCCTTAAGTAAAAGATTATAAGGGTTAAATAGTCTTAAGGATAGTTTATTGATTGTATACGTAGCTCCTTTCCAATGGGGCAAAATTATAAGTCGGTTATAAGTAATTAAGATCCAAAGCTGATGCGAGTTGTCACCGTTGACTTGTGGGACACCTATTATGTCTATAAGCTACTTGAATAGATTATGTCTACTAGATTAACGTATTATCTCAGTTTGTGACAGATCGAAGGAAACCTCATATGGATGTGTTTTACTAAGTTTTATGAAATTTTAAAGCTACACCTGACCAAGGTGTTTTACTCCCACACACAGGAGGTGATAACCTCACCTCCTTTTGAGAATATGACTTGCTTGCATGTTATCTCACATGATAGTCCCAAACTAGATGTGTTCTAGGTGGCACCCACATCTCCTCAAAAACTATGAAATAATGTAAGGTCTCTTGATCCTTGGCAGAGGCCGAATATAGGTCCATGGCTTCCAGTGTTAGAAAGATCATGTGGGTTTGTTGGCTCATGCAAGAGTTCAATATTACTTTCCCTTGTCCAACTCCTTTATTATGCGAAAATCAAGCAGCTTTTCACATCGCATGTAATTATGTTTTTCATGAACGAACCAAGCATGTTGAAATTGATTGTATTTTGTTCATGAACGTGCTGACTCCAATGAAATGTAACATCAACAAATAGATTATAAAATAAAAATTGTTGATCTTCTCACAAAATGGTTGGGAATTCAACTACTGTACTTTTTACTTAACAAGTTATGAGCTCGAGATCTTGATGCTCCGACTTGAGAGGGGGGAGGGTATTAAATTATTTTTGCTACTTCTACAGCTGCCGCTATTATTATCGTCGTCGTCATCGCCACCGCCGCCGTTTCTATATTTATATCTATAGCTTTCCATGTATTGTGCCTTAATTCTTCAAACAATTCATGTCTATCTCTTCTTTCTTTTTGTGCTTATTTTCTTTTTGCTTTTAGTATGTGAATATAATAAGATACAACTTTGGCCAACTAACTTCTTTGGAGAGCATGACCCTTTGGCAACTAATTATTTCACATTTTCTCACCTAAGTGGAAAACACTTTATAAATAGTCATCAGACCCATTTTATTATTCCATCCCCAATACCTATGTAAGAACTAAAATAACATCACATGTTTAACTATGCAAGCAACATTCTTGTCAATAACAATCCACTCTTAACTCTCAACTATGGGTTAACTCACCTAGACATTTCTTCATTACAATCCAAGTTACGTTAATGTCATCCCTGACTGATATACCCATGTATGGGTGTGATCATTGTGGGTTACGTCTTCAAAACTTAGTAATCACGGTCATGGCTTCACTATTCATGCCAACTACTAGTCCATAGTGTGTGTTGTTCGTGACTAGGTTTCTCGTTAGGACCAGTGATTCCTGACATGACTAAGCCTATTTAATTAAAAAATACATTATGTAACTTTATATTTTACAAGAGTAATTAAAATTTGGAGGTTGAATTTTGATACATAAAACATAAAAAGAAATTATAAATAAACACGATAAAATTTGTTTTCCAAACTTATTTATCAGACACGCATTCACAAGCACGTTCTTCAAAAGATCCAACCAATCATCTTGTAAGCATGGTATGTGCTTCTGGATGCACGACTCGTTCTCTTTCTTTCCTGGAAGGACCTCACACATGCTTGACCTGGCATGTTTCCTTAGAATCACAGTTATGGTTGCCCTTAAGGAAAATAGTAGACCCAATTAACACGCAAACCCGAAAGCCATTTTACTCATTTGTATGTCATCCAATAAGGCATTGCCTTAATGGTATTCCAAGATTCTTCTAAATGGAGATCTTGGGTTCAAATCCTGCACGCAATGAAAAAGAGGCCTGAGGGGGTCAGGGGGCTTTCTAGTAGGGTTTCCTCTAGGGTGGTTGTGATGGCTCATAAGAGGTCCAGGTAACTAGACATTGGTGACATGACCTGGAAACAGTGGCTCACACGATTGATATATATTAAAATTCATTTGCATGTAAAACACAATTTTGATGTGCAAAGGTGGGCATTTTTACTACCAAACAAATGCAGTTTGATGTTCACAATTTCTTGAGTAAATATAAATTAAAATTATTGATTTTTGTGTGTAAGGGGGGACTCTCAAACCTGTCAAACCAAGGGCTTCTAGCCTAATGGTTACTCCCTTGACGTCCCTATGGGAGGTCTTGAGTTCGAATCCGGGTTTAGGCATATTTGCTGAAGCAAGGTCAGGGGGTTTACCCAGTTGTAGGGCTCCTCCTGCCCTGGGCTCGGGCATACGCCCCAGAGCGTCAAATCCGATGGGACGGTTGAAATCCCGTCTTGGGTGTCGTTGTACCAAGCCGTTAAAAAAAATAAATAACATTGATGTTCTCCATTTTATTGAATAAGTTGGATAAATTAAATCTATAACGGTATCAATATTTAAATCCCTCTTTTTACCGACCATCAACATATTGTGCGTATATATATATATATGGTATTGCTTTTTTACTTTTTATTTTATATAGAACCACTAACAACCAATCCAGGTATAACTTAACATTTAAAAAAAATAATAAATTTAACATTAACATCAATTTGTTTGACCTCGCTTTTAATAAGCATGGTGGTGCATTTTGTAATTAGGCCTCTAGTATATTATTTCCTATTTTTAGTTATAGTTAGATTTCCATTATCCTTAATTCAAAAGAATAGTATGAATAAAAAGTAATAAAAATAATAAACATGTTTTATTGTTTTATGATATCAAAATACATTACTAAAATGTTAGTACGTCATAAACATACTCATTATCAATTTATTTTAATTTTTTTATTTTTTTTTTGCTTGTTTCAGCATATATAAACTAAACTCAAATCCATTTTATGGGTGCTGTAAGTGTACACCAACTCCATAAATACATATATGTCAGACACTTGTACAATTTCATCTAGGATACGAGAGAAGTAACACCAAAAACATATTCGTATAAATTTTTTTTCGAAACACATATTCTAATCAATTAATTATGCTAAAAATCCTGAAAATCTTAAAACTACGACATTTTAAGATCAATTATGAGCAAATGGGGTGATTCATCGCATATTATTTGTATCCCCAAAATATTTCACCTACTTTCGACCAACCTTTTTGATTTTCGATCTATTTATGTATGTTTGCGAGAGGAAAAGATATTTCTTGAATTTATAATTTGCAACGATTTGAATATAGTAACACGAATAAAATAAAACGTTGAAAATAAATTAATCAATGTTGTTAAAATGCACAGCAACCCTAGAAAGCCGACCTTAGCACAAATGCTTTCGTTAAACCAAATGTTTATACTTGTTGTATGATAATTGGGCATTAAGAAATACATGGCCATTCCTGATATTAATCCCACGAGTGATCACATTTTAAGTAACATGTTTCTTTTTTTTAGTTCTTTCAAATTCGAAAATCCAAAAATATTTTCTGATTTAGTTTTTAAGGGGAGAAAATGTCATTGAAAAAAAGCAAAAGACAGTAAAAAATTCAGAAAATGAGAAATTGATCCAACCTTTTAAACCATAACATCGAAGCTACCAAGGTGCATAGGTATAAGATAAATTGGGAAAACGTGATCACTTAAGTTCACAGTACATCCAATAATAACAGTGTCAATATCAACAGTGTTTCCGTCAGCCACCTCCACGTTAAACGGTTTATCTAAGTGTGTACGTGTTATACCAAGCATGCATTCGAAATCATATGAAACAAAACTCCTATCGGCACCATAATCAAATAAGACAGATGCATAAGAGTTGTTGATCAGAAATGTATTGTTGACCACGTCCTGGTTGGCTTGAGCCGCTGGAGCATTCAATTGAAATGCTCTGCCTCTTGCCACTCTTTGATTATTTCCACTCAATTTCGGGCATTGATTCCTGAAATGACCCACTTCGGCACACTCGTAACAGGCTCTTGCCTGTACAACGGGTACAACTTGAACTGGTTGAGCTTGCGGAGTGGGCAGTGCAAGCGGAGCAGGTTGCATCCTTTGTGCTTGCAGTGCACCCCGACAAACGTTAGCAAAATGACCGTACTTGCCACAGTTGTTGCATATACGACACGGAAAGTTAGGCATGTGGTGATATCTGCAAGTATTGCATTGCGGAACAGCTCCAAAAATCCTAGTGTTGGAATTATTGGAGGACTGTTGAGTGACTAGAGTGGTAACAGCATAACTCCTAGCCTTCCGCTTCCTGTTGCTGCTTTTTGATGAACTAGCAGCTTCGGTCTTGACTTCGGTCTTAGTTTCCTTGGCAACAGTCTTCAACTCAGTCTTCTTGGTCCCCTTTCTCGTGAGTGTTCCAGCCTTAACATGATTATCGATGAGTGTAGCAGATAGACGGATTGCAGCCTCTAGTGTTTTGGGATTGCTTCCGTAAACAGTGTCCTGGATCTGCATGGGCAGGCCGCCGATGTACTTCTCAATAGCTCTCTCAAGTGGTGTAACAAAATGAGGTACAAGCAGACTATACTCGTGAAAACGAGTATTGTAGATAACATTCTCGCCACTGTTTTGCTTGAGTTCCCAGAACTCAGTCTCAAGCTTCCTCATCTCGCTTCGAGGACATAATTCAGCGGTCATTAGATTCTTGACCTCCGTCCATGTCAGTGCTAGGGCAGCATCAACTCCCCTAGTTCGTTTCTCCCCATTCCACCATGTTAGTGCTCTCTTTTGGAAAACACTAGTGGCATAACGAACTTTTAGGTTCTCGGGGCAATCACTGTTGATGAAGGTATTCTCCATGCTCTCAAACCACTGCAGCAGACCAGTGGCTGTTTCAGAACCCGTAAACTTCAGTGGATTACAGGAGTTGAAGTGTTTGAACGTGCAAGCTGGTGGGTTTGCACCACCTCTATTCTGGTTGAGAGTCTGATTGGCTTGAGTAAATTGCTTCACCAATGCAGTAATGAGGTTTGCTAACTCTTGCATGCCGGAATTGGCATTACCGTTAGCATCTTTAGAGTTCGTATCATCTCCGTTGTGACGGCGTGGCGGCATGTTTCTGAGGATATTAGAAACATGTTATTACCGTTTACAACGTAAGTCATACAAACTATGGTCAAATGAGTTCATTTAAACAGTTAGGATTACATATAGGAACTATATTTTTCTCCTATCTGTCATTAAACTCATAACAATTATAAATTTCCTAACATTACACTAAGTGTCCTAGTTGGTCATATCTAATATTAGCTAAATATTCCTAAGTACCAAACATTCCCCACCCTATACTAACACTGACAACCTCCCGATGCAATGCAACAAGCTTATATATACGGCATATGTAGGGGTAGATCGCAATCTCTCCAACACCGTCCCACCACCGTTGCATTCACCACGATTATGCCCTTGTTAGAATTTAGGGTGTATCATGTCTCTTACCATTACTTCACTTCACGAACATTATCCTAGGTAGGATAATTTTGAGTGAAGTGGTCCCTAGTTCCCTTGGACAATTAGGTTCGCCTAATGTCTAAGTTCACCTGACATGTAGGTTTGCATATTTCTAACATCACCTAATGTCTAAGTTCACCTGACATTAAAGTTTCCCTAATGTCTAAGTTCACTAAAATCCATACTAAATCCCATTGTCCATAATCTTCAATGAGGTTCATATCATCACTGAGTGCTCTTATTGTCACTAAGTGTTCATATTCTCCCCATAATTTATTCTCATCAAGTGTTCATACCATCACTAAGTGTTAATATCATCACTATGCGTTCATATTCTAACCAAGTGTCTATATCATCCTCCAAATCTCTAGTTCATCACCAAGTGTTCGTATCGTTCGTTAATCCTATACACCCCACGTGTCCAATAAGTGTGTTCATAAGTGATTATATAAGTGTTCATCAAATATGATCATCCAAACTGTCAATCCAAACCAATTCCCAAACAATACTCCATCAACAACTTTCCCAGCACTTCCTAATAATACCCTAAGTTCCTGACACTGACAGACCCCCGATATACTACAAATGGTATATGTATAGGTCATGTGTAGGGGTCAGTCGCAACCGCCCCAGCCACCGTCCCACCACCTTTGTAGTATACTACGAGTGTGTCCTTGTCCGGTGATCCTAGATCTAACAAATAATTCCTAAAGCAGATAAGTTCCTAGGCAGTTAATTTCCTAAGCAATTAGTTTCCCAAACGGGTAGTTCCCTTATTCTTCAATACTGACATCCACCTAGTGTACCGTAAATGGTGTATATAGGGCATATGTAGGGGTTAGTCGCAACTGCCCCAGCCAACGTCCCACCACCTTTACGATACACCATCGAATCATGCGGGCACACGTAAGCAATTAGTCAGTAAGTAGCATATGTATATCAGATGTATAACCGGAGTTCAATTAACATGTAATAAACACATAAGCATGAAATCCTGAATATACTAACTAGTGTATGAAATAATTCATACTGGGGTATCCTACGGTTATAGACTAGGTCAACCATTTCTAATAACCTAATTCACTATAACCTAGGCTCTGATACCAATCTGTAACACCCCGACCGATGGCGGAAACGTCGGGATACCACGAGGGATGTGTAGATTGTTCATAAGCTCGTGGGTATCTAATTTAAATCATCACATATAATTTAATCAACCAAATTAATTACACAAAAATCATGTTCATCATGAATTTATTACATCAAATACAAAAGAGATTTAGCTATCTAACTAAATTCTAATCTCTAGAATTCCAGTTATTTAGCTAAGTCCAAGAACCTAAGTGATGATGTCCGCAAAAGACGTAGGGCTATCCTGTCTTACCTACTTCTCCTCATTCCCTGAAACATGTAGAAAATCAAGTGTCAACTACTAAGTAGTTGGTAAGAAATCATAAGTTTTTATGTATTAAAAATGTTTATAAAATGTTTATGAAACTTTATAAATAGGTTTATTAAAGTTTATAATTTCCCCGAGAAAATCCACATGTGCACCTGCAAGATAATCCAACACTGCCAAAATCCAACAGACACAACATCCAAACAATCCAAGTAATCACATATACAATAATCACAAATAATTATCCACGTATATTCAACTAATCACATCAACTCAATAATCATCAATCATCATAATCATATCAATATAAGTTACCACGGAGGACCTCAGTCAACTCAATCAACGGCGGAATCATCGCGGAGGACCTTAGTCAACTCAACCAACGATATTCCTAAAAGTGTCAATACGTGCACTACGGAGGACCGCAGTCAGCTCAACCAACAGTGGAGTCTCTGAGGAGGACGTTAGTCAACTCACCAACAGTAACTCAATCATCACGGAGGACCTAAGTCAACTCAACCAACAATGACTCACGGATAAGTAATAATCCATCTCAATCAATAATCAATAATATTCCATTCATATGAATATCATAATGATAATCCAGGTGTCACCCATGTGGTATCAAAATAATATTTAATTTTGTATACATATTTCACCTCCGAGTTTAAAAACAAAACGGTTTTAAAAGGAGGTTATGAGAACTCACAGGCGTCCTTAGATTTAATGTTCTTGTGGTATGCGCTCT
The DNA here is from genome assembly GCA_009363875.1 of Mikania micrantha. Classification (NCBI taxonomy): domain Eukaryota; kingdom Viridiplantae; phylum Streptophyta; class Magnoliopsida; order Asterales; family Asteraceae; genus Mikania; species Mikania micrantha. Next base: position 69,484,567 of record CM018697.1, read on the forward strand.
CGCGTATGTAAGCTCAAAGTAATTCGATCAACCTGTGTTTAATATGTTTTTGTGTTTATAAGCATACGCGTTTCATTCCAATTGAATGTCCATTTTCTTTTTACATCTTTAGGTGTTTAGTTACTTAGCTTTATCACCCAAGTTAGAATGGTAACCATTTAAACTTCCCAACTCTCATTGTTTAGGATAGGTTTATTCCTATTTAATTTATTCAATTACTACATTATAATGCTTAATGAAATATTAGAAGTTACCATGTTGTAAGGACAATAACCTTATTCATATGTATATACTTATAAAGTGCATGCATGTACACTCATTAGTCTAACCATTTAAACTTAAGTTGTAAAAATCTATTCAAGTTTAGGGAGTTACTTAATTTCTTTTCACAACTTTTTCAATGTATGCAAGTTATTATATTAAAACCTTATTCCTATTTAGAAAATGACAATTAAGATTTCCCATGCATGCACAAGTGTAGATATATATAGGTGTATATGTATACATACATAATCATGTCTCCCATTTGCCCTTAATCCCCTAGTTAAATGAAATTAGGTCTTGTTTCCCCATGAGGGCAGCGAACCTATAGTATGGCTGCCCTAGGTTCGGCCACTTTAGACCATAATAGGTTCGGCCAAAAGAAAGAAGAAGGTTCGGTCCTCTAGGGTTCGTGGATTAGGTTCGGTTTGATCATGAGATGGTTCGCTACACATGTAAGCTTAGGTTCGCTGCGCATGTTGGCTTGGGTTCGCTACACAGGTTGGCTATTATAAGGTTTTCCACCTTAAATGGTCCGGCTAGGCCCAAGAGAACCCTAGGGTTTGGCCAACCTCCAAGGTTCGGCCTAACTGGTTTCGGTGCCCAATAGTTCGGCTAGTTGTCGAGGTTCGGCTCACATGCAATGGTTCGCTGCTATGCTAGGGTTCGCAGCCCATAGGAGGTTCGTGATCTGCAGACCTGACCCAGGTTCGGCCAGGGTTCGTGGGTTCCATGCAACGGGTTCGTGGGTTCGGCTACTAGGGTTTTTCAGAGCAAGGATCGGCCGACCAGGCTGATGCAGGATTCGGCCCCCTTGCTGTGTCGCGAAGTAGCCATCCTAACATCACCATTCTCGAGTTTCTATAGATTCACAACTGTACATAGCTTCTACATGTTACTATGAACTTGTTTTAGGGTTTTACAAGTGATGAAACCGGTTATATTCACAAAAGTTAAAGGTTCTCAACCCAACAACAAAACCGAACATAAAAACTCAGATTTACCTCAATATGTCGCCAAAACCTCCAGTTTCTTCGTGGAATCTTGTTCTCCTCGATCACACGGTCGTGTGGACACCAAGATCTCGCGAAATGGTTGAAAAACGAGAGAGATATCGTAGAGAGAAGTTAGAGAGAGAAAGAGATGTCATGGGTGTGTGTTTTAGAGAGAGAGAGAGAGAGATGGTTTTGAAATGAAGAAGAAGATGAAAGTCTTCTTCTTTAATTACCCGTGTAACCCCGAGTGCTCGGTCTCGTTTAATACGCGATAATAACTCGTAAAATATTCGGTTTAACTCTTAAATCGTATTTTAAACATAAAAACATCCAAATATTTATGTTTTGTTTTTATAAAAATGATTTTTATTTAATTATGATTGTTTCGTAAATAATTTCGTTAAATGATTTATTTAAATAAAAAATTTATTTGTATTTGTTTTAAGTTGTGATTCCTAATAAACATTTTTAATTTTCATTTATTAATTTAATATCGTTAGATATCATTTAGTTATCTCGTCGAAATGCGTTACTTACGTACGTATTCGTAAAGATCGTCACCTTTGCGAATCCAATGCCCGTATTGTATTTCGATTCGATTTACGATTTATGGAATATTGTTTCAGATCATTATTCTTAATAATTATATTCGTGTAAATCGTCACCCACGCTAATACATTATTAAGTTAATATTTCTGAAATAATATTCGTGTTTAATTTATAATCGTAACCTCACCATCGTATATTCATTTCCAATGTCCTTTTCATTATTTTATTAACTTTAATATTATCAATCCGAATCCAAAACCCACTAAACCATATCACTGACACATCCATGATAAACCAAAATATGCATATGTATAGGGCATATGTAGGGGTCAGTCTCAACCACCCCAGCCACCATGACCATGTGTCCTTGACTATGTTTAGCAACCAAACAACAACCAACTCCTAATTCCTTTCCATTCCAAACCAATAATTCATTATCCATGAATACAACTGCGATAAACTCTCTGGTTCTGTTTAGTTGGGGTACAACTAAACTTCCCATGGTTTACGCGTATAATAATATGTTCTCAATATGTATACCAATCGTCAATAATATCATCCAATTAATTAATTATCATTAATAATTATCATCTGGTCGTAACAGTACAATCGTACATACGTACGGACGACCTGAAATACAGTGATGTTACATGTGTCATACACTAGGTTGCGATCTAGTTGAAGCCATCCTTTCGGATGGCACAATCTCATAAAAAAAATTTTCTTACATGTGACATATTCTTATGTGAAGACCTAGGTGAAGCCATCGTTATATTTTGTTGGTCTTGAGTTTTGTCAAAAATAAAGTTACATGTATAGAAAATAAATGGAACCTTATAAATTTAAGGCAGTAGGTAATCTAGATAGTGCAAATCTGAATCCTTACCATGTTGTGAACATGAGTTGGTTAAGAGTGTGGGATAAAGATGGACTAACTATGTCAATAATCGTATCTTAAATCTATGTGCTTGAAAGTTAGTCAAAGAATGTTGTTAATGGATATAAAGTAGTGTTGTGTTAGGATCTTTCTCACTAAATTATGCTCCAAATATATAGTTTGTGCAGTTTAATTTTGTTTGAAAATCTACTAAAATACAAAAATAATTTTTTCTAGATGGTTTTCTGATCACTTGCATCTCAGTTTTCAAGTATCATCTTGAGCTTGCATGTATGCAGACATACTTCATTATTAACACAACAAGAGGATCTTCACGTCAAAATTAATATGTTTGCTGTGCCTGCGTGCTAGTCTTGACCAGAAATGTCAAAGTTACATCCCATTCTTATGAATGAGTCATGAGTTTGGCATGTTCGCACAAATGGACAAGCGAGTGGCTCATTCGCACGAATGAATGAGTGACTGACACATTTTTATGAATGAAACATATGCAAATGAGTGCAACATTTAATGCGATCCATTTGCACGAATTGTATCATTTGAGAATTTTCGATGATGGATTCCGGCATGATATTTTCACATACCTCAAAATCATAGCTTTTACGTGGAATTTATGTCAATCTATCTATGTTGCAACTCATAAATATATGTATATACATTAAATACCTTTTATAACCAAAATATGAAAGATTAATATTGGGAAAATAAGGACTGATTAACCATAACTATCGTCCCCAACCTTAACCCATGTGAATAAACCCAGCTTTGACCACCGATTCATTCTTGCCTTAACCACTGTAAATAAACACGACTCCTAAAACCAAAACCATAACCATAGATCCTGAAACCGAAGCCCCCAACCACTGAAAGATAATCTCTTAACTCCACCACGGAAAACTAACCACTGTAACCAACCACTGATAAACAACCCTTGAACCTTTAAAACGCTAAACTCCTCAATGGATGAAGCACTGAAGACTAAAACAATGGATGAAAGAACTGGAGAAACAACCACCGAAGACTAGATACTGGAGAATCACTGAAGACTATTGTTTTAAGTTTGTTTAGCTGTAGTAATTTTACTTTCCGTTTTTATGTAATTTGCTTTATTCATTGCACGTACTTTGTATTTACTTGTTATATGTACTTTTGTCAGATGTCACTATAATGGTGACGTCAACCCATTGTATTTGTCGGGTATTTAATGTGACTCCCCTTAAAATTCAGGCCAGCTTCTATTTTATTAAATGTTTATTTAATTGATTATTTGTACACGTGGCACTAGAATTAGTTTAATTTATTGTGGCACATGGCACGACAGTACGAACACTTACACACAACAAGATAATTCGAGGAATTATTGAGAAACCGCACACAAGTGTCAAAACACACGAACGTTGGTGAACGTTCAGCACATCGTGTAAGAAAACATTCAAAACCTCGCGAAACGCTCAAACATTGAACTTGGAGTTCAAACGAGGCCAAACGATAGTTCGTAAGCGTGAAAACGAAGACGAGCGGATCAAACCCATGAAACTGGGCCTATTGGGCTCCTCTGGACCCATCGCGGTACGCGATGGCCCACTAAGCATAGCATAGCGGTACGCGAAGGATCTCGGGGAAATTTGAATCCCGAAATCCATCGCGGTACGTAGAAGGAATCTTGGAGCCTCTTTGGGATGTCGCCAGCACGCAAAATCTTTATAAAATCAAGATGCAATCATTCCTAGCCACTCTATTTTGTAATTCTCGAGCACCAGATCACTCAAGTTCGTCTTCCTCACCTGGAAACTCTGTTAGAAGCCATAGAAGTCCATCTTTGAGCTTTAGAAGCTTGGGGAAACCGCTAGAAACTTGAAGTACACATTGGAGCCCAAACCAACACCATTATCACTACGTTTCTGCTAAGAACAAGCTGTCCAGAAGTCATGGAAGCTGCTAACATCATCATTCATCAATTCTTGGAGCATTTGAGGTAGTTCTTATGGCCAAGACTCACTTTTCACACTATTACACACACATGCTGGGTAAATCTCACATGCAAGCACTATCATCGCACATGCATGAATTTCTTGTGATATTAATCTGGGTTTGATGATTAATCAACTAATATTGATGATCTATGATGTTTAAATAATGATTTATGACGATCTATGAGGTTGTGTATATAGTAATGTCATGATTTGGTCATAAACTAGTGAAAAACCCACATGCATGTATGATCCATGGCATGAGTGATGATTTTGAAGGTTCAAGTATGTTTCTTGATGATATTGGAAGTATACTACATGATTTGTTATTGTAATGGTTAAAAAAATGTGATTATTGATGAACTTTCCATTAATAGTAACTTTTTAGTTACAAAAGGATGATATGGATGATTCTATGAACATGCATGGGTGTATACTTGCTATTAGAATGCTATTAGGATGTTATTGATGCTTAGAATGAGATTTCGATATTGATTATGATCATTTTTAGCAAAGTTACTATATATAGTAACGTTTACAAGCTAAATATTGATAAATGGTGATTTTGACCAAATGTGTATGATTAAATTATGTCAGATGGCTTATTATGATGATTTGTGACATAAAAATGGATTATAAGTGCTTAGAATAATCATTTTTTATTCAAAGTTACAAAGTTACTATTTATAGTAACTTCATTTTTAGAAATGTTGGTTTATGAACGTCTTGTATGCTTTGAACATGCTAAATGGTTTAACATGATGTAATATGATGATTGAACACTAAGTTAGATGCTTTCCGATATCACACATGTAGAAATGGAAACTTTCCATTTTAGGAAACTTTCGTATTGCAAACGTGACTTATGAGCTTATTTGAATCACATGACAAGGTGCTAAGTGTTAACATGATCACGTAGGACTTAACAAGCATGCTAGAACTTTAAAAATCGTTATGCTTTGTGAAACTTGCCATAAGTGGAAACTTACTATATATAGTAAGTTGTACATGAACGTGACTTACGCGTTTTGCACACGACGAGCACTTGCACGAATGTTACACGATTCACAATCGACACACGGTTCACCAACGGGTCGTTGACTTGACACGGTCAAACTTGGTCAAGCACGGTCAAACACGGTCAAACACGGTCAATGTGGACCAACATGAGCAAACACGGTCATTGTGGACCGACACGGACAACATGAACAACCAAGAGTTGTTGAGCACAAACACGAGCACTAACACGAACACGAGTACGGTCACTTACACAAACTCACGTATGGTATACGATATAGGTAGCCGGTGACTGCCTACCCGACGACACAGGAGCTTACGCTTACTTTCGTTCACTTCAATTAAGGTGAGTTTACGTCCCCTCTTTACTCTTTTACAAACTTTTCAAATTAGGGGATAATACTTGTTGCATCGAGTCAAACACTTACTATTATTGAACAAACATTTATCGTGTATGCTGGTTTATTAGACAAACATTAAGTGTTGTAATCGTAACAAGTCCTCACAAAGTCTTACCGTTAATGTACGAACAACGAGGTGAGTTTGAATGGATCCGTTTGGGTGTGATGAACCCCACGTGGCACAATATTGACTGGAGGTCATAACACGCGAAATCTCGACCTATCTTGCTATGTTATTACGAGACATAGCGGAGGCAAGGACAAACAAGTCTAGTTCGGTAGTGACGCACTAACACTTGGAGCCTAGGGCTCGATACTAACATATGATAAACATCATGACACATGTTTTCTATTACTATATGTATCTATCAAAACCTGTGAACTCACCAACCATTGTGTTGACACTTTTTTTTAAAACTTGTATTTTTTAGGTTATTGACCGGCACACGGAACAGGAATGCATACTTAAGGGACGAGCAACTAGGAACCTCATGCATTCTGTTTTTGCTTTTGAAAACAATTTAGTTTTTGTTATGTATTAATCATTGATGTGTTTAACAATTCGTATTTTCCGCTGTACTTAGCAAACATATTTATTTCCGCTGCAATACTTTATCTTTCCGCAACAAACTATTTTGTTACTTTCATGTCAAATATTGTGATTTGAAAACGCATATAGAGTTGTTCTATATAACCTTGAGCTGTGATTTTGGCCACGTCACACCCACGTGGACTAACGCCACAAGTGGGAATTTGGGGGTGTGACAGTCTCATACCACGCTCGCGAAGCTTGGTGCAATCCATATAAGGCCTTGTCTACCTTGTAAACTTGGTCATGATGTAATGGATCTTCAAATCCGGGAGGTTGACTAACATACACAACTTCATTTATCAAACCTTGAAGAAATACACTTTTAACATCCATCTGATAAACTTTGAACTTTTTGTAGGATGCATAAGCTAGGAGAATTCGAATTGCTTCAAGATGAGCAACTGGTGCAAATACTTCATTGTAGTCAATCCCTTCAATCTGTCTAAAACCTTGCACAACCAAACGTGCTTTGTTTCTTATCACAATACCATGTTCATCACATTTGCAGCATAGAACCCATCTTGTGCCAATGACTTTTGCACCTTTAGGTCTATCAACAAGCTACCAAACCCCAAACTTCTTAAACTGTAACAACTCTTCCTGCATAGCATCTACCCAAGATTCTTCTTTCAAGGCTTTAGAAATGGTTTTAGGCTCAACTTGGGAGATAAAACAAGAATGGGCACAAAAGTTCACATCTGCAAAGTCGAGTATGTCAGCAAGACCACCTGAAGATAACTGGTTTCTAGTCTTCACTCCATCATTCAAATTTCCAATAATATTCATTTGAGGATGCATGTTGTTAATTCTTCCAACTGGATGAACAGGAACAACAACTTCTGGATCAAGATTATGAATATTAAGTTCCTCAAGAGCAGGTACAATATTTTCAAGATCGGGTTCTGGAACATCTGGATGAGAGTGATGATCATCTGAGTCTGAACTGTCATCATGTGTCTGCATTGGAACTGTAACTAACGAAGGTTGCACTGGTTCATCAGGTGCATTCTGTGCATCATACATCATTTGAACAACAACATCTTCATCAGATTACATGGGAGGCATATTAAAAAAGTCAAACAGATAAGAATAATTGAACATCCAGTCTGGACCATTTCCTGTTTGAGGCATAGATTATTTTTGAACATCCACATGGTACCACTCCTCCACATTATGAGTTGATCTGTTGTATACTCTTTTATTTGGAGTGTTGTACCCAAGAAAATAACCTTCTTCCACTTTCTCTTTAAACTTACCTTGCTCATGTTTCTTAAGCATTGTGCGTGGAGCACCAAATGGTTTAAGATACTTAAGAATTGGCTTTCTGTTATGGAGCAATTCAAAGCAAGTCTTCCCATATCTCTTCACAATCAGTACCTGGTTCAGATTATGCCACACCCCGAGCGGGCGGGCTGGATAGACTTTCCCGTCAGGCGGAAGGTTCTCGGGGCACAATATCGTTTGATAATCAAAATGATTAGATAGCACATCAGATATAAATGAAAAATGCTAACATGACAATAATCCATGTGACTGTCAGTACTGACCAGTCCGGCTTGTAAGATGTGCTTCCTATAATATCTATTTGAGTGAGACTTAGTTGTCTCTAAGCGTGTTACTATTGATAAATTTGGCATGCAAGATGTCCTCTCCATAATGATTGAGACATAATCGTCCCAGTGGTTGTCGTTCCTGACCAGCCTGGAGTGTAAGATATCCTCTCCATGATATCTAGAAGAATGAAAATTTAGAGTGTCTATGTCTGTTGTTTCTGACAGGTTTGGATTGTAGGATATCCTCTCCATGATACCTAGATTGAGAGATAATTGTCCCAGTGGCTGCCATTCCTGACCAGCCCGGAGGGTAATATATCCTCTCCATGATGCCTAGATTGAGACATAATTGTCCCAGTAGCAGTCATTCCTGACCAGCCCGGAGCGTAAGATATCCTCTCCATGATATCTATAAGAATGAATATGTTTCCAAGACCTTTTGAGTGTCAATACTTAGAATGTCAACACATACAATACTCGGTGTGATCCTAGTAAATCGAGTCAATTCCATTTCAATTAAAATGAAATTTTAACTCTTTTGATATGATATTTATTAGGAATGATGTAAGGGTTACGGTTATTTAAATAAGTCAACCAAGTGACCCATGCTCACCACTATAGAATCCCTTTCATCCTATCCCAAGGATGCGATTTAGTGGAATGAATGCCAGTATGATAACCCATAACCTGATTTTATAGGTTTTTATCTTATGACACAATGTTAGTAATTGTGGCGAATGATATCAGCATCATGAAAATATATTGTCATGATTATCATTATTGTTGATACTTGAATTTGCCTCATGTCATCTCCCTATTCTCCCACTGTAAGTAACAAAGTGTTATAAGACCGAATCTTAATACACTTATGTTATTCAATTGGTTTGATGATACCTTGAAGTTATATTATCAAATATCATCTTGATTTTGTCCTAATGATCATTTCACACACAAGCATACACATAACGATAGGATAATAAGGATAAAATCATTATTATCTAAATCACATGATAATCAAATAATGTATTAAAACTTTTAAATTAATAAAAGAGTTTGGCATGTTTCTCAGCCCCGCACTTAAAATCAAAAGATTAGAATAGGGGGCATATGAACTCACCTTGTAGTTGTTGTGGTTGACTAAGTATAAACAAGAATGCACGCGCTCTTTGTCGTACTTGATGTAGTTTTCACGATCCTGTATTGATTTCACGTTGTTTGTAACTTATAAGTATGAGTTATAAGTACTCGTGTGTGTGTATGTGTTAGCCCTAAAGTTGGCTAACACCTTTCGGTCCTCGGTTATAGATCGGCCTTGACTCACTTGTGTTGGACTTTACTAACCCTTAATCAAATTAAATTAAGTTTAGTATTTTGTTTTTTGTTTGCGATTAAAGACTTAGTCTTATTTACCCTTGTTTGCCTTAAACTCATGCTTGACAATTCAAAATATTTCAAGATATGATAATTAGTTGTATTGTTAGGAACTTTGTACACCAACCCAAGTTATAAGTATAACTTAGATTCATAGTCTACACGTTTACATGTTGTCCTTGTAAAACTTATTGTTGTAGGTTTTGTGAAGTTCCTCAAACCCAAAATCTACCACCTTTGTAGTAATAACCCATAATTCCCATGCATATGTTCATTAGTTGGTTTGAAGTGTTGTTTTACATCATTAACCATTAGGCCAAACCTGTACCCATAGGCCGGATTAGTAACCAAGGGTCAAACCAAATGGTCATAGGCCGATCCAATGAATCTGGGCCGAATCAATGAATCTGGGCCAAAGATGTTGATTTGGGCCGAATGAGATGCGGTTTGTTAAAATGAAGATGGCCGACCAAGGTGCTTGACCGATCGAATGATGGTTATACCGAACGGGTATCTGCGAATGAGAGGATGGAACATGACCAAAAGATGACTCATTGTTTCGTCATTCAAAAGTATGCACAACTCAAAATGAAGCTAGGTCTTCTAAAAGTCTACTAGCTTAATCCCTGGATGATGGTGACTAAACCTGTTCGTCACCTGAGAAAATATGTAATTAAACAAAGTCAACACTAGGTTGGTGAGTACATAAGTTTAATAATTGAAAATATTCATTTGTTTACATGAACAGTTACAATGTCATACACAATCCTGTTAATGTTTGATTCATTGGTCTCACCCAATGGCCTCTTTATTGTTATACTTACAATTGGTGTTTCACTCAAATCAAGCATGCTTATATAATGGGCATACAACAGGTTTGAGCTTACAACCTGCCCAGACGACATCCCACCACTTGCTTAACAGAATTCAACACCACTTGCAATACAACTATGGATACACATTTCTATCTCACATGTGTTCACCTCATTTGTAATTCAGCCCATATGTATCAATGTTTCATCCGTTTCACCCAATGTTCTCTCCATAGTTATACTTACAAATAGTATTTCACCCAATCAAGCATGCTTATATATAGGGCATACGAAAGTGTCGAGCCTACAACCCAACCTGACGCCATCCCACCACATGCTTAATCGAATTCAACATTATTTGTAATACAACTATGGATACTTATAAATCCCTAAATCTGATTATTCCCAACACTTAGGATAGAGACGTAATTGCCTCTGTTAGCTATTCCTAACGGATCAGCCCAGAATGTAAGATATCCCCCAACGATATCTAGAGTAAGACTAAATAGTCTTTGTAGCTGATCATTACTGATTAGCCCAGAGTGTAAGATATCCCCCATCGGTATCTAGATCAGGACTAAATAATCCCTTATGACTGTCAGTACTAACCAGTCCGTCTTGTAAGATATCCTTCCTATAATATCTATTTGAGTGAGACTTCGTTGTCTCTAAGCGTGTTACTATTGATAAATTTGGCATGCATGATATCCTCTCCATAATGATTGAAACATAATCGTCCCAGTGGCTGTCGTTCCTGACCAGCCCGGAGTGTAAGATATCCTCTCCAAGATATATAGAAGTATGAAAATTTAGAGTGTCTATGTCTGTTGTTTCTGACTGGTTTGGATTGTAGGATATCCTCTCCATGATGCCTAGATTGAGACATAACTGTCCCAGTGGCTGCCATTCCTGACCAGCCTAGAGGGTGAGATATCCTCTCCATGATGCCTAGATTGAGACATAATTGTCCCAGTAGCTGTCATTCCTGACCAGCCTGGAGTGTAAGATATCCTCTCCATGACCTTTTGAGACATAATATGTTTCCATGACCTTTTGATTGTCAATACTTAGAATGTTAACGCATACAATACTCGGTATGATCCTAGTAAATCGAGTCAATTCAATTTCAATTAAAATGAAATTTTAACCCTTTTGATATGATGTTTATTAGGAATGCTGTAAGGGTTATAGTTATTTAAATAAGTCAACCAAGTGTCCCATGCTCACCGTTATAGAATCCCTTTCATCCTATCCCAAGGATGCGATTTAATGGAATGAATGCCAATATGATAACCCATAACCTGATTTCTTAGGTTTTTATCTTATGCCACAATGTTAGTAATTGTGGCGAATGATATCAGCATCATGAAAATATATTGTCATGATTATCATTATTGTTGCTACTTGAATTTGCCTCATGTCATCTCATTGTCATCTCCCTGTTCTCCCATTGTAGGTAACAAAGTGTTATAAGACCGAATCTTAATACACTTATGTTATTCAATTCGTTTGATGATACCTTGAAGTTATATTATCAAATATTATCCTGATTATGTCCTAATGATCATTTCACACACAAGCATACACTTAACGATAGGATAATAAGGATAAAATCATTATTATCTAAATCACATGATAATCGAATAATGTATTAGAACTTTTAAATTAATAAAAGAGTTTGGCATGTTTCTCAGCCCCGCACTTAAAATCAAAAGATTTGAAAAGGGGGCATATGAACTCACCTTGTAGTTGTTGTGGTTGACTAAGTATAAACTAGAATGCATGCGCTCTTTGTCGTACTTGATGTAGTTTTCAAGATCCTATATTGATTTCACGTTGTTTGTAACTTATAAGTATGAGTTATAAGTACTCGTGTGTGTGTGTATGTGTTAGCCCTAAAGTTGGCTAACACCTTTCGGTTCTCGGTTATAGATCGGCCTTGACTCACTTGTGTTGGACTTTACTTACCCTTAATCAAATTAAATTGAGTTTAGTATTTTGTTTTTTTGTTTGTGATTAAAGACTTAGTCTTATTTACCCTTGTTTGCCTTAAACTCATGCTTGACAATTCAAAATATTTCAAGATATGATAGTTAGTTGTATTGTTAGGAACTTTGTACACCAACCCAAGTTATAAGTATAACTTAGATTCATAGTTTACATCTTTACATGTTGTGCTTGTAAAACTTAGTGTTGTAGGTTTTGTGAAGTTCCTTAAACCCAAAGTCTACCACCTTTGTAGTAATAACCCATAATTCCCATGCATATGTTCATTAGTTGGTCTCATGTCTTGTTTTACATCATTAACCATGAGGCCGAACCTGTACCCATAGGCCGGATTAGTAACCATGGGTCAAACCAAGTGGTTATAGGCCGATTCAATGAGTTTGGGCCGAATCAATGAATCTGAGCCGAAGATGTTGATTTGGGCCGAATGAGATGCGGTTTGTTCAAATGAAGATGGCCGACTAAGGTGCTTGACCGATCGAATGATGGTTATACCGAATGGCAAAGCTTCAGCCGACTGTCAGCTGAATGTGAACTAGGCCGAAGAGTGGGTTGTGGTCCATCGGCCTTCCACTATTCTGCCGAATGGTGTCAGCCACCCAGTCATTCGCTCGGCACCCTACCCAGCTACCAAGTGGTAATTTCGAGTTTCAACCAAGACACTTTATGGTTTTTTAGGGTCAAGCATGTATGAGCCAGTTCCTAAGCTAAGGGAGGTTGAAAAGGATGAGTTTGGAACCGGTTAGGTTCAAGAGTCGAACAAAGGGTTTGAAAACCTTACTTTCGTGTGGAGGAGGTTTATAGCTTCGATTTGACAACAAGAACACAAGATTTGGTCATGAAATGGCAGAGATCTAAGGGTTTTTCGTGATGAAATCTAAGAGAGAGAGAGAGGGAAAATCCGATTTCTAGAGAGAGGGGTAGGTGATGAAATTAAATGTGATTAATTGCTTGAAATGGGGTTTTATAACCCGCGGTTGTTTGGGTTCGTTTTCGTTTGCTCGGGGTTCGGTTCCGTTACGTTTACGGAACGAAATTGCGTATTTTACGAATTTTAGATAGATAGTTTTCTCGGGCTGCTTTGATGAGTTTCAAAATATTAGAACATAAAATATTATATTTCCCTTATTTTTACTGTTTCGTTCGCGATTAAATCGTTAATCTTCGTTATTTCGTTACGTATCACAAATTTCGTGTAGTTCTACTAAGATAGTTTTATAAATTCTTTTTAAGTGGGAATTTTTAAATTATATTATTTTTATTTTCATTATTTTACAGTTCGAATCTTTTTAACTTTGTCGTTTCGTCAGAAGCTTCTACATACGTGCGTTTTCGTAGAGAGCGCTAACTGTACGAAAACGATCATACGCTTCGCTTTCTGATTTGGTTCTCTACTTTTCTGTTATCGTTCGGAACCTTAAACCCACCGATATGTTTGTGCGAATCATCACCCACGCAAACACATTGTCGGTTTAAAATTCTAAAACGATAATGAACTTATGTTTTGTTTTGTATTGTATTTCCTCGCTGACGGCCTCAACTAAACGTACATGTTTTCACTTTGTAATTTCTGAGTTCACCTTGTTTTCTCACTGAATTGTCTCTGATTCCTGTCATCTGTGGGCATCAGATCGCAACCGATATGTTTTTGTCATTTGTTTGCACAGTGCTATTTCACATAAGTTGTTGTATTTATTATATTTAAGTTTTCACTTAAACACATACAACTGTTCCTCGTTTTCTGAGTTCTGTTGTCACACAACTGTTTACACATTGTATTGTTGTACGTTTATATTTCTATTCTCATTGAAATATATATACAACTGTTATTGTTTCCGATGAATTATTATCACATACTTTTCATCGCGTAATGTTCACACATAGTTTTGGTGCAAGTACACACACACCGTACGGATTTTCCTGATGGTAAGGTACCCGTTGTCACAGAGTATAACAAGCATCAGCAACAGCTTCATTCCAGAACTGAACCGGTAGGGATGAATCCACAAGCATTGTCCGAGCAGCCTCAGGCAATGTTCTATTCTTTCGCTAAGCAACACCATTCATCTGTGGGACATATGGAGCACTAAACTGTTGGACAATACCACGTTCATTGCATAAAGTCTCCATGTTATGATTCTTGAATTACGACCTGTTATCTGTTCTGAGCATCCTAACTTTGAGCTTGTAAAGTGATTCAAGCTTGGTAACCAGAACCTGAATACACTCGAACGTTTCTGACTTTTCCTTCATAAAAAATACCCACGAGTATGTGGAGTACTCATTAGTAATAACCAAGCAGTATTGATCTCCAGCGATACTCTTGCGGTTAACAGGACCTAATAGATCCATATGAAGAAGCTCAAGTGGAATTGTAATTGAATGATACTTCTTTAGTTTATGAGACTGCTTGACTTTCTTTCCCTTCTTGCATGAGACGCAGACATCAAACAATTTGAAGTTCTTCAAACTCACTCCTTCAACTAGATTGTTGCGAACCAAGTGATTCATCTTTCGTAAAGTCAAATGACTCATCTTCTTATGCCAAATGATAGAATCTTTCTCTTTGGCTTAGACATAAAACATGATGCTGTAGAAGATGTAGTAGAAGCTGTGGCCATGTTGAGAACATACAAATCTTGCTTTCTAGGAGCTGACATCAAAATCCAGTCTTTAGGAATTATGACACCTTGCTTGAGAATGTAGCAGCTAGAATCATCAAAAGGAACTTTGTACTTTTTGTCACATATTTGTGACACTGAAAGTAGATTGTTCTCCGGCTGCCTCACATATCTGACTTTGTCAAATGAAACTTGACCATTTGAAAGAATTCCCTCTCCAGTATTGAATCCTCCTTTGTCACCAGCAAAAGCAACATATCCTCCTCTAATTGAATTGACATTGGTAAGAAGTGATATGTCTCCAAGACTGTAAAGGATTGGGTTCCCTAATTCAACTAATGTTTTGTGTATGTGCAGGTTGCCCCAAATGCTGCTCTTAACAGCACTTGGAGGCTTGGGTTGACCCAATAAGTCCAGGATTTTTATTTCAATCCATTGTCCATCTAAGATCACTTTATCTGGAGGGTTTGAGCCAGAAGTCTAGGAGGACTTAACCTTCCAGATAGTGTTTTTGCTGAAATATTTTTCAAATACAAAGAAGATGGTTTGGATTATTTGTTAGAAGCAATTTTGGGTGTCTTTTGATCAATCATTACCCTTTTACCCTTATCTTGAAACTTAATGGATGAAGGATGTTTGGGTTTGATTTGAGGTGAATGATGAACATGTTTTACCGCTTTAACAAAATACTGATTTGGTTTTCTATGTGGAGCAAACTGTGGTCTAACCAAATGAGGGCAAGATCTAGAAAAATGCCCAAGTGTACCACACTCAAAACAAGCTCGTTTATCTGTGGAAGAAAACCTTTTGGTTGTATTTTGAGACTGTTTGTTTTGAGACTTTGAACCATGGTTTTTATGACAATCAGTTGATTTTGTCTTGTCTTGTTTGAAACCCAAACCCTTAGTCCCATTAAAAACAAGATTGTCAGTCTTGTTGGACTCACTGGCTTCACCTACTTGTGAAACCTTCACAAAGCCTGTAGCTTTGGAGAAATTTGAAGACAAATTTGCCTTGGAAGAGATTGGGTCAACCTTTTTGACACTATCTGTTTCTTAGCATTGAATACTTGAGGTGAAAAATCAGAATCATCCTCAGAATCAGAGATCCAATCCTCAACTACTCCCTCCACAAATGATTCCTCAGACATTGAAGAACCCTCATCTGAGATGACTCCAATAGGATCAATTACTAATGGAGTTTTAGCTTGAAAATATTTGATTTCTATGTCATAGGTGAATTGACGAAACAATTTAAATCTGGTGGAGGACAATGGTTGTATTTTGTTTCTTTTCCCTTACCCTTCATATCACTCCCATCACTGATCATGTGCTCAATGATATATGAAGAACTTTCATAGCTCTTGAGCTTTCGACTCAATGTCTCGTAGTCACATTCGACTATGGCTAACTTATTCTTTGTCTCATTAATGGTGTTAAGATAAGAAGTGATAGCATCTTGCTTATTAAGCACAGCGATCTCAGCCTCATGTAATTGCATCTTTAATAAGTCAATTTTAGCTTGAAAATATTATTCATGTTGTTCTTCAGAATCAGTATCCAACTCTCCTTGAGTTTCTGAATCTGATGTGCTTTCAGACTTTGATCCTGATGATTCATCTAGCTCGATCTTCACTTCTTCTGAACCACTTTCAGAAATGTGATCAACAACTTCCTTGATTTCTGCAACACAAGCTTTCTCATCAGCTCCCTTATTTGAATTGAATCCGAAATCCCAGTTCTTCCATTCACCATTCTAAACCATTAGAGCCTTGTTTTCATTTGAAGAGCTGGCATGTGAAGGAGTCTCAATAGGTACCAATCTTCTTTCTGGATTTGTAGCAGATGATCTTTGATTCTGAAATGGATTCTGATTTCCCATCTTCTTTAGCTTGTTGCATTGTCTTGCAAATGTCGTTTATCACCACAGTTGTAGCAAGTAACTGAGGACATGTCAAAACCAAACTTTGAATCGTTGTTCAAGTTGATGCCCTTCCCAGTTTTTCTGACAAAATCTTTTGCCCTTCTGACAGCACTTACAAGAACCCACATGATATCTATCCTTTCCATATCATCTGGATCAATCTGTGAGTAGTCTTCATTAGTCAAGTGTGGATTTCCGATCTGACCAGCTGACAACCCATCATAAGAACTCACAAATGTAGATAAGAGACTCATATACTCTTTAGCAACCTCTACTGTCACTTTATCAAAAATTTTTTTCAAGTTGGTGACAGAATGACTATCCTCTGAGTGAGAAGTAGAAGTAGCAGCAGACTGACGTGAACCTGACTTGTAACAGGAGCCTCTTTGGTCTGAGAAACAAATGATGTTTTCAGAGGAGGATGTGAAGAAGTTCTTTCCACAATGGGTGGAATAATAGATGGAAGGGTCTTGAACTTGTGCCACTCTCTTGCCGTTCCACTTATTCTCTATCTCTTGTTCCTTCAGCTTTTGAATGAAATCATTAATATCCATAGAAGCAAGCATCTCACTTTTCTTTAGTACCATGAGAAAAGATTCCCACTTGGGAGCTAATGCGTCAGCCAGACATTGGATCTTATCTTGTGTAGTTGTCTTTACTTGATGGTTGAAAAGCTCACTGAGAAGATGATAAAATCTAGCAATCAAATCATCCAAGGACTCTTTTCCCACATACATAAACCTGTTGAACTCTTTCCTCTAAGCCTTAGTCTTAATGCTCTTGAGTGCATCATTTCCTTCTTATCTCTGTTGCAAAGCATTCCATTGTGATTTAGAAGAAGTAAAATGTCTAAACTGATGAAATATATCAGCGGCAATTGACTGAGACATTATAGCATGGGCCTTCTTTTCAAAGTCATATAGCTTTCTTTGAGGTTCAGTCATTCGAGTAACCAGCATAGGTGTTCCATCCTCATTGATTGGTCTTAAGTATCCACTTTCAATCATCATCCACAAGTTAGTGTCAACCCCATTGATGTGAATCTCAAATCTATATTTCCAATGATAATAATTTTGGGGCTTTATTGGCATTTCCAGTCTCAGTTTTAGTGAGCAATAAATTCTGAATCATGTGATTCTGATTTGCCATCAACGCTAGTTCCTCCATCTTAGCTGACACAAACTAAATTCAATATTTAGACAAATTTCAGACCTTAGGTACGAATGACTCAAACGAATGAAGAGTTCATTCGTATAAAGACCACATGAAACAGGTGGTTGATTCGTCTGTGTTAAACAAATGAGAATTAATGCGTCCAGATGCTGGTTCGTGCATGGATCTATTCGCCCGAAAACCCCGTTCGCACGATCTGGATTTTGGTAGCAAGAAAAATCCTTCTAACTTTGAATCTAGATCGATTTTGACAACCAAATTTTGTACACACACTCATGATGACATTTCTAAGCTTCTGGAATAAACGATTTTCCAAAAAAAAAAATCGAAAAATCCACTTTTCATCAATGAAACAGTAACTTTAAGTCTAAGAAAAACAGGGTTTTCAGAAAACAAGACACAACAACCTGTTATACGATGATCTAGATTGAAAAACGAGCAGAATCAAGAGCCATCACTCTGATACCACTTTGTAGGTCCTTTGGAACGACTCGGTTACTTACGGATTCTGCTCGGCAGGCCACGAATAGTGCGGAATCCTATTCAGGGGTTTTCCAATCGAAATTAACGAGCCTCGTGGTAATCCGATGATGAGGAGAAGACGTTTTGGTCGAAATCGAATACCACAGGGATGAGAACGAAATCGGAATGATGAAGACGACTCTGAAAACCTAAGGATTGACAGAGAATGTTCAGGAGATAAGAAATATTTTGTTTTGCAGCTATGAACACGAATGAGTTACACGAATCACCCGATCATGTGGACCACGATCCACGAATGAAGCAGTTATGCGAATGAATCATGTCTCTGATTGATTCGTACGAACTAAACATAATTGTGATTCCTTCGTTTAACTGATCGTTCGTGCGTTCATTCGTACGAATTGACTCATGTTTAGGTTAATTCGTACGAATGGTCCTGTAGTATATCAAAAGTCAAAGTCAACATGTTTAAACACAAATAGCAATGCAAAATACATGATTTCATTAATCATTGATAATTAAAGTTTTTTACAATCATAATTGACCATTACATAGAACTAGGGACATTTCATACATCAACACTTATTAAGTTACAACAATTTAAATTTAGAATATCCTTTGAATTACTTTAAAATATTTTAATAAAATAAGTTATGATAATTTATACTTCATTTCATAAGATTATAAGTTATTTTATGAAAACATAAGTTAAACTTGTTTGAGCTTGGATTAATCGAACTAGGTTAAACACTAAGTCCTTGCATGATTCTTTGTTAACCATGATCTTGTTTGCTCTTGAGTTGGTTAATAACTAAGATTATTCATTTTGGGATAATCTATGTTTGTTACCCATAGTATGAAAACACTAAGTGTTGGGTGTTTATCATAAAAGATTAAAATATCCCATCCTTAGTTTATTTCTTTGAATCCATATAGTACCCTCTCGTTTTTTAGTCTCTTTGTAACTCATGACTTCTTATTATATCGTTTCTTGTTAGTATTTGTTAAATAAACCTTGTTTATTAGTTTAGAATCACCCTTAGTTATTATAGAAAACATTATAGTTTTCTGCTAACACCTTGTTAACCATACCTGAACAACATCAGTTTAATTTAACAAGACTCAAGTGGCTCACAACCTTTTGATTGTTAAAACACATGTTTATAAATTCAATGGAGTTTAAATAGATTAAGTGTTTGCAAAACATCAATATCGATGGTTCACAAAACCGTTTAACAACCTTGTGATCCTAATGCCTCTCTAACCGGTATCCGTATGTTCAAATGATTTCCCATTAACTTGATTTTTTTTATTATGATACACTGGTTTAAATCCTCACCGACTTGGAGGACTTGAATGTGGATAACCTCGATGGTCAACAGTTGGTAATATCGATGAAGCACTAAACCGGTTTTACACACACTCTAAACTCTTATAGCCATTACCCGATTACCCATGTTTGAACAGCCCTCACGAATTCATTTTAAGTCTTTTTCAGCTGAATCAAAATTTAATTCACGTGGGATACATTCAAGAGTTAGTATCGACACTAAGCTGGCTAATATCAATGAGTAGGTGTGAACTAACATCGATGATAGTCCAGCTGCTCTTAACCGATACAATAGGTTTCATGGTCCAACTTTGAAAACTTTATTCTCCTTCGATCCTACAATATCGATGATGGTTCAGGTGCTAGGACTTGGAGATTATCGACCTTAGCAGGATCGACTGAGCTTCATCGATTCTAATCCATCGATCTTAGAAGAATTGATGGATGAAGGCTGCTGTGTTTTCAGCACCATCGACATTAGTATCTTCAAGTTCAAATGTCAATATTAGCTTACCCAGGTTCCGATTCCCCCTCGTATCAACCCAAACTTCAATCTAATGTTTTACTTAAGTTCCTACATCGTTTTGGTGCAAGATCCTACGGATTTGAAGGCCAATTTCAGGCTGTAAAGGTTGCAGCTCACCGGAACAGTAACAGCAACATACCCAGCCTGTTCAAGCTCATTTTTACCTCTTTTTCAGCAATTCAAAGCTTGTTTTATTTGCATCTTCACGATCTACACAATCCCATGGTCGTTTTGACACCATGTTTGCTCAATTTGGTTGAAAATTGAGCAAGATACGTGATGTTTCTTGAGAGAGAGATGTATAGAGAGAAAGGACGAATTTGTACAGAGAGAGAGAGCTTGGTTAGAAAGAGAAAAAATGGGTTGGTGAAGGCATTTATTTTCATTTAATGACATGTTTAATGTTTTTAACCTTCGGGTGTGTTCGGATTCGTTCGGTTTCGCGCAAACGCGTTGGTTTTCGGTTTTCTCGTAACGGAACGTTACAGTACTTTAAAATAGTGTTTTCTAATTTATTTTAGGTGGTAATTCCTAATAAATTAACTAAATATCTTTTATTTGTTTTTAAAATTCCAAAAACATTTAATTTAATTGTTTCATCGAATCGTATCGTTCTCACGCGTTTTGGTACGAATCGTCACTCGTTAGAAGACGACGATAACGTTACTTTCCAATATGATTTTCTATTTATCAAACATCATTCAGAACGTTAAACCCACATATATAATCGTGCAAATCGTCACCCACACGAATACTCTGTCAGTTTAATATTCACGTAGCGACGTCCGTTATTGTTTTCTTTCATACATTCTCACATACGTTAAGACGTATTAAATTCCTAACTAGCATGCACGTATAGTTTCACATCATGATTTAGCATCTCGAATAATGTTCGTATCGTATCCCTATGTGTTCTCTATCAGTATTTGAGTTTTCTGCACTGTTTGCAAGTTGTTTCACTTAGAATTTACACAAAATAGTGTACAGATAGTTTCCGTACACATATCTACAACAAGATCCTACCGTTCCGATCTACAGTTCAGCACTGATGTTACAGGTTGCAACCGATCCCTACTTATGCCCTATACATAAACCATTTGTAATACATTGGGAGTTTGTTAGTGTTAGGAATTAGGGAAATTGGATAAGAGATGTCGGAAATTATTGGATGGAAACTATTGGGCGAACATATTTGGAAGACACGAATATACACATTTATGAATTCACTTTATGGATATATTGAAGTGATAGTATGAACACATAGTGATGATATGAACACTTAGTGAAGATATGAACACTTACTGATGATATGGACACTTAGTAAACTTAGACATTAGAGTAGCTACAATGTTAGGTGAACTTAGACATTAGGTGAACTTAGAAAATAGGTGAACCTAGATGTCATGTGAACTTAGACATTAGGAGAGCCTAGATGTCAAGAGAACTTGAATACACTTTACTCATAATTATCTTTCATAGGATAAGGCTGTGAAGTAAAACACTTTGAAAACCTATGTTATGCCCTAAATTCTAACAAGGGCATAATAGTGGTTTATTGCAACGGTGATGGGATGGCGGATGATGCGACTGCGGTCAAGTCTACGTATGCCCTGTATATAAACCAGTTGCACTGCATCGGGAGCTTTTCAATTTTAGTATAGGGTGAAAAGTGTTTGAAAATTTAGGGACATTTAGTTTAGATATAGATACGGCCTACGTATAATGCCTTAATATAACATTAGAAACTGGTACCCTATTATGATTTTGGAAACAGATATGAGACACGTATAATTCCTTATATTTATTTCATAACTGTTATAATTAACTCATTAACCTTAGTTTGTATGACTTAGGTTGTAAACGGTAGTAACATGTTTCTAATCATTCTCATAAACATGTTGTCGCGCCGTCACAACGGAGACAATACAAACAACAATGCCAACACCGGCATGCAAGAGTTAGCAAATCTCATCATTGGGTTGGTGACCCAACTGAACCATGCAGACTCTCAACCAGAACAGGGGCGGTGCAAACCCACCTATTTGCACTTTTAAGCACTTTAACTCCTGTGACCCGAGAAAGTTCACGGGTGCTAAGGGAGCCACTGGTCTATTGCAATGGTTTAAGTGTATCGAGAATATCTTCATTAACAGCGATTGTCCTAAGAATCTGAAAGTGTGCTATGCCACCAGTATTTTCCAAAAGAGAGCACTAACTTGGTGGAATGGCGAGAAGCGAACTAGCGGAGTTGACGCAGCCTTAAAACTCCGAGGACCACAAAATTTTGTCCTAGAAGCGAGATGAGAAAACTGGAGGCTGAGTTCTGGGAACTCAAGCAGGATAGTGGAGGGAACTTGATCTACGATTCCCGCTTCCATGAGCTAAGCTCATTAGTATCTCATCTGGTGACTCCATTAGAGAGAGCTATTGAGAAATTATGCAGATTCAAGACACAGTCTTTGGTAGCAACCCTACCACTCTTGAAGCTGCTATTCGCCTGGCTGTTACATTGACAGATAATCATGTGAAGGCAGTGACACTTACCAGGAAGGGAAGTAAGAAGAATGAAGCCAAGATAACCACTAAAGAAGCCACAACATTAGGCAAGACAGAACCAGCTAGCTCATCTAAAAGAAGCAACCTAAAGAGAAAGACGAGAAGCTTTGTTGTCACTACTCCTGCTGCTTAGTAAAGGCAACAATCATCCAACAACTCCAACATTAGATCTTATGTTGGAGTGACTCCACAACTCAATATCTGCCGATATCATCATGCTCCTAACCTACCTTATCACATTTGCATTAATTGTGGTAGGTATGGTCACTTCGCTAACCCATGTAGGAGTGCATCGCAAGTGCAAAGGATGCAACCTGCACTTCTTGCATTAACTGCTCCACCTGTACAGGCAAGAGCATGTTATAAGTGTGGCGATGTCAACCATTTTAGAAATCAGTGCCCAAGACTGACGGGCAACAATTAGAGGGTGGCAAGAGGCAGAGCTTTTCAATTGAATGCTCCAGCAATTCAAGCCAACCAGGATGTTGTTAATGGTACATTCCTGATTAACAACACTTATGCATCTATTTTCTTTGATTCTGGTGCTGATAGAAGTTTTGTTTCATATGTTTTTGAACGTATACTTAGGAGAACATGTACTCAACTAGACAAACCATTCAATGTAGGGGTGGCTGATGGAAACACTATCGATATTGACACTATTTTCATTGGATGTACTATGAACTTAAATGATCATGTTTTCCCAATTGATCTCATACCTATGCAAATTGGTAGCTTTGATGTTATCATAGGGATGGATTGGTTAGCCACCCACAAAGCAGAAATAGTTCGTCACGAGAAATTTATTCGTTTCCCCTTACCTTCGGGTGAAACTCTAAGACTTTTTGGGGAAACCACTAACATTCCCTTGGACAATTAGGTTTGCCTAATGTCTAAGTTCACATGACATGTAGGTTTGCCTATTTCTAAGTTCACCTAATGTCTAAGTTCACCTGACATTAAAGTTCCTCTATTGTCTAAGTTCACTAAAAGTTCATACCATATCCCAATGTTCATAATTATCAATGAGGGTTCATATCATCACTGAGTGCTCTTATTGTCACTAAGTGTTCATATCCTCCCTATGATTTATTCTACTCAAGTGTTCATACCATCACCAAGTGTTAGTATCGTCACTATGTGTTCATATTTTTTTTACCAAGTGTCCATATCATCGCTCAAGTCTTCAGTCCATCACTAAGTGTTCGTATCGTTCATTGATCCTATTCAATATGCATCGATTACCGTGAATTGAATAAGCTTACCATCAAGAATCTATACCCATTGCCACGCATTGATGATCTTTTTGATCAACCTCAAGGCTCGGTATGGTTCTCGTAGATTGATTTTCGATCTAGATATCATCAGCTTCGCGTATATAATGAGGATATTCCTAAGACAGTTTTTAGAACAAGATATGGCCATTACTAATTTCTGGTAATGCCCTTCGGCCTTACCAATGCACCTGCGGTTTTCATGGATCTCATGAACCGGTTCTGCAACCCATACTTGGATAACTTTGTAAATGTGTTACATGATATATACTGATATACACCAATAGCAAAGAAGACCACGAACAACACCTTAAGTTGATTTTGGAGATCTTCCGAAAAGAACAATTGTACGCCAAATTCTCCAACTGTGAATTTTGGGTTAAGGAAGTTCAATTCTTTGGTCACATAGTCAATAAGGATGGTGTTCACATGGATCCTGCAAAGATTGAAGCTGTGAATAACCGGAGTACACCGAAGACACCAACGGAGATTCGTTCTTTCCTTGGACTTGCCGGCTACAATCGGCGGTTCATTTTGAATTTCTCTGGGATTGTTGTTCCCCTCACTTCCTGACACAAAAGGATAGGCCTTACGAGCGGGGACCAATGGAAGAAGAAGCATTTCAGACATTGAAGCAGAAAATTTGTGATGCTCCTGTCTTATCCTTGCTAGATGGCAACGATGACTTCGTGGTTTACTGTGATGCATCCAACCAAGGTCTTGGATGTGTAATTATGAAACGAGGAAAGTTTGTGGCATATTCATCGAGACAATCGAAAGTCCATGAGAAAAGTACACCACTCATGACTTGGAACTTGGTGAAGTTGTGTTTGCTCTAAAGATATGTAGACATTATCTTTATGGCACTAAGTGTATAGTCTTTACAGATCATAAGAGTTTGCAACACATTCTTAACCAGAAGGAACTTAATATGAGACAACGGAGATGGGTTGAACTGTTAAATGATTATGACGGTGAAATTCACTACCCATGTGGAAGTGGGAGAATATCTGAATGGATTTTATTACCAAGCTCCCATTAACCACAAGTGGTCGTGATAGCATATGGGTAATAATCGATCAGTTAACCAAATCAACTCATATTATACCTATACGCGAAACTTACCACGTGCGGAAGTTAGCTCGTGTCTACGTTGATGAGATTGTTATCCGGCACGGAATTCCTTTAAGCATAATATCGGATCGCGATGCTCGTTTCACGGCACGATTTTGGGAATGACCACATGAAGCTTTTGGAACACGATTGGATCTTAGCACTACTTATCATCCTCAAACAGATGGACAGACGAAGGGAACGATTCAAACACTTGAAGATATGCTAAGAGCGTGTGTCATTGATTTCAGTGGCAATTGGGATAGCCATTTACCATTAGTCGAGTTCTCGTATAACAACAATTATCATGCGAGCATTGGTATGGTTCCATTTAAAGCTCTCTATAATTGAAAATGTCGATCACCTATTTGTTGGACCGAGATCGGCGAATCATAGATTATAGGTCTCGTGATAATTCATGAAACGATTGAACCTCATTTCTTCATTTTATCACTTCCCACTCTCTCTCTAGTTCAAATTTCCGGCCACCACCAAATACCCCCATTTTCCACCTTCAAACAAGCATAACTCTCTCGTTTCTCAACGAAAATCGGCGATTCTTATACCCACGCGAAGCCCTTGATGCCCTCTACATGAAAGTACAGAAGATCTGGAGTTTTAGCCGCTGAAATCGTAGGTATGAACGAAAGAAATTCTGCAAAAATAGGGATTCTAGTGCTTAGTTCGACCACCCACCACTAACCGGTTTTAAAATCACACCACGCATGTTCTACACCTTCGAGACAACACCTTAGTATAACACAACCATTGGGAGTGGCTTACAACTGATTTGAGTCCAGGAGGATGATGATGGAATGCAGGTTCGTCGGGACACAGGGGGCGAACCTGTACGAGTTTGGAAACCCCCACAGCCGAACCATCATCATCTGGAAGCCGAACCTTTGTAACTCTGCGAACCCAAGGACTGTCACGAACCCATGCACTGCCAAAGGGCCGAACCCTCGAGCTTTCACCGAACCATATGCAGGGACGAACCTAACCCTACCAACCGAACCTTCGGCCACCATCACCGAACCTACAGCTAGCAACGAACCCTTCTACACGAACCTTTTCACTTCTGACTCCCGAACCTGCTCATTGCCGAACCAGGAATGAGGCTACGAACCATGGACAGAACCTTGATCTATCCCCGACGAACCTATGTACAGCAACCCTCGGCCGAACCTTGAGGTGAAGCCTTTGCCGAACCTTGAGGACCAGCCCAATAACAATTGTCGAGGCCCAAACATGGTCCAATTCATCTGTTTAGGCCCAAGACTCATAATTGGCCCACATTTATAAAATTTGGCCCACGATTAAATATAAGACTCACGAGGATGACATTAGGCCCAATGGTTTTAAATGAAAAATCGAGTCAAGAATTAATAGTTATTGATGGACAATATAATAACTTGTTTTGGATCTAACAAAACCAACATGTGAGATATTATGATATAAACCTAAGATCACACTTAGGTTAAATGGCAAAGTTAGGGGCTTAGACCCATAAATCTAAACCAATATAATTGAATGTTTCAATTAGCAAAAAAATCAAGTTTTGAGTCAAACAAGCGAATGGATATGTAAAACTCATAACAATTACATGGGGCCGAATGAAGACCAAAACTCACAAACGGAAACCGACTTTAGGGGTAACACATACACGCACACGAATCAATTTCACTTAATACATACAAATTACGTACAACGTAAAATCAATACAGGATCGTGAAAACAAACTCCAGTTCAATCGAGAGCGCGTGCATTCTTCTTTTAAGCTAAGTCAACCCTACAACAACAAGGTGAGTTCATATGCCCCTTTTACTTTAATCTTAATTGATTTTAAGCTCTCGGGGCTGAGAAACATGGTTACTTTTATTTATTTAAAAGTTCTGTTTAACATGTTATTTATACTTTGATTTAGATGATATTAAACTGTTTATTATCGCTTATCATTGTATGCATGCTTGTATGATCATGAAATAACAAGGAAATTCAGATGAATATGATAATATAATTTCATAATCATCAACACATTTGAATAAAATAGTTGTAAGATTATATCTTATAACACTTGGTAATTCATACATGAGTAACATTGAGACACTTCATACACAAATAAACAATGAGAACTACTACAATGAAACATGATGACACTACACATCACATGAATGATTTGAAGATGAAACATCTTCTAAACATCATTCCACATTATAGATAACCAAGTGTGATAAGTCAAGTACTTATAACACGTAGTTAACAACTTAAAAACATACTATGCGATAGTATGAACGCATTGATCATCCACCACCTGCGTCACTTAAGGGTACTAAGACTAGTTCTTACTATGGCTTAAGGATTACATGGTGAACATATGGATTACATGAATGATAATCATGATAACGTAACTTCATGATAACAACATCATTCACACAATGATTAACATAACGTAATAAGACAAGTTCTTATGCAACTTTGTTAATTACATGAGAACATCCCACATTTAGAACAACAACAACATAGATGTACATCATCCATCGCTATCTGTGGACTAGTAGACTGAGGAATTTATTTTCTCTCATGTCATATTATTAGTAACAGTTTCGATGAAGGCTATGGGATCACACGGCGGGATAGAGGCGAATCGGGTGCATTGTAATCTGATTATGTGAGGATCACAATGGACTCCTTTTGGGCTCTATACGTTGCATTGAGATTACATTACAAACAGTTAACTAACACTTTTAATATTTAAAGGTGAAATAACAGTTAACCCCACAAATATAGAATAATACAAGGAACAGATTGAGAATCTAATATCCTTAACACATATAATGGTTATCAATACTTCGTTTGATAACTACAACGCTATCATTATAATATTCTATACATGAGAACACAGGTGATCAAAGAGGGGATAAACATGAGAAATGAGAATAGAAATCAATAGTTGTATTGCAAGTAGTGTGGAGTTCTAGTGGTGATGTGGTGGGATGTTGGCTAGGGCTTAGTTCCCTTACATATGCCCTATATATAAGCATCACTACTAGGATGATATAATATTTGTAAATATAACTATTGAGGAGCCATTGGGTGAACAGGTGAAACAAACATCATACAAGTAACATAATCAACTTTGTGATTGTGCATGTGAATGAATCAAGGTTTTCAATTAACATACTTATGAACTCACCAACCTAGTGTTGACTTTGTTTAAATACATGTTTTTCTCAGGTGATGAAAAGGTGTAGATACATACATGCAAGGATTAAGCTAATGGACCTTTAAAAGACCTAGCTTTAATTTGTGTTGCATGCTTTTGGTGACAAGAACCATGAATCATCTTTTGTATATCTTGTACATATACAAGATATAGTTATATTGATTCTTTTGACAGATTTACTCGATTAAATTATGAATGATACATTGTAATTTAATCTTGTAATTCTATATCATGGATGTGTTAGCATTTCTCATTTACATTATCATGTGCTAAGTAAACAATCTGATCAATTGATTATCACTCAAGATATCGCGCCCCGGGAACCTTCCGCCCGACGGGAAAACTCAATCTGTTCCCGCCGGCCCGGGGTGTGACAAGTGGAAAACCCTGGAATAGGATTTTGCACTATTCTAAAGGTTTTCGAGTAGATATCCATTGGAACCAGATTGTTTCCGAGCTCCTAATTGGTCCTACAAAGTGGTATCAGAGCTTTGGCTCTTTATTCTACTCGATTTTCATTCAAAATCATCATATTTGAGATTGGATTTTCGTAACTTGCAAAAACCCTGAGTTTCTTGTTCCCCAAGTCACTGTTGCATTCAAAATCAGTGGGTTTTTGTGGTGTTTTTGTCAAAACAGTCATCCCAAATGGATGGTAATCATGTCCTGAAGTTCTGTACCAAATTTGGTTCTTAGTTTTGGTCTAGATTGAAAGTTATCACGATTTTAGTTGCTAAAAACCCCAGATAGCCCGAATGAGTCTATGTGCCGAATAGGTTTGCCCGAATCAGTCTCATTCGCCGAATAGCCGCATTCGCCAACTCGTTCGGCGAATAGCTCTTTTCGGCTACTCATTCGGCGAATAGCTTCATTCGATCCACTCATTCGCCGAATAGGTTCAATTGCCTAAGCCGTTCGGACTAACTGTCATACTTACATTCTCATTCGCCTGATTCTGTTCATTCGCCAGTTGTATCTCATTCGGTCCCCGACATTTGGGTCTAGAAGCTTCATTCGGTCTATCAGTTTGAAATTTTTCTAAGTGTTGGATATTTTTGTTGTTGACTTTATGGAAGACTTAGCATTGATGGCTAACCAGAACCATCGTATTCAGACATTGCTGCTGACTGAAACTGAGACATGGAACTCCAATAAAGCTCCCAAGTTGCTGTCCTTAGATGATTACCCACACTGGAAATACAGATTTGAGATTCACATTAATGGAGTGGACACTAACTTATGGATAATGATTGAGGGTGGTTATCTGAGGCCATTTAATGAAGATGGGACTCCGATGTTAGTCACACGGATGACTGAACCACAGAGGAAGCTTTATGATTATAAGAAGAAAGCCTATGCTATCCTGTCCCAGTCCATTCCAACTGATATCTTCCATTAGTTCAGACAGTTTACATCCTCTAAGTATTTGTGGGACGCTTTGCAGCAGAGATATGAGGTTAATGGTGCACTGAATAACATCAAGTCAAAGGCCTTGAGGATGGAATTCAACAGCTTCATGTATGTTGGGAACGAATCATTGTATGATCTGATTGCACGGTTCTACCATCTTTTGAGTGAGTTGTTCAATCATCATGTCAAGACTACAACTCAAGAGAAGATTCAGTACTTAGCAGATGCTTTACCACCTACGTGGGAGTCATTTTTGATGGTTCTTAAACAAAGTGAGATGATGGTAAACATTGATATCAATGACTTCATCCAGAAATTGAAAGAGTAGGAAATTGAGAACAAGTGGAAAGCTAAGAGAGTTGCTCAAGTCCAAGATCCTTCACTGTACTATTCTACTCCTACTGTAGACAGAGGCTCATCCCATGCTCCACTGAAGACTGCTATCGTTTCTCAGACTACTGAAGCTCCATCTTCCAATCAGATTCATTTCAGTTAGTCATCCTCCTCATCCAGCTCTCAGAAAGAACATCATCAACCTGTTACCAGTCTGAAGACATATAATTTTGATAAACTGACTGTAGAGATTGCCAAGGAGCACATGGGTCTTTTGTCTACTCTTGTCAACTCCTATGATGGTTTAGTAGCTGGACAGATCGGCAATCCTTATCTGACCAATGATGATTATTCTCAGATTAACCCAGATAATATGGAGAGGATAGATATCATGTGGGCTCTAGCTAGTGGTTTAAGGAGAGCCAAGGAGTTTGTGAAAAGAACAAAACAAAGACATAAATCTGAACAAGGAGTCTAAGTTTGGATTTGACATGGCATCTGTCACTTGGTACAATTGTGGGGAGAAGGGTCATTTTGCAAGACAGTGCAAGCAACCAAAGAAAGCAGGAAACAAGAATCCTTTTCAGCATCAGAAGTCTTCTGCATCAAATCCAGAAAGAAGACTTGTTCCTATTGATTCTTCTGATCAGGCTGGCTCTTCAAATACAAGCAAGGCTTTGATGGTACAACAGGATGAAGGTGAAAAATTGGGATTTCAGATTCAATTCTGAACAGGGGGGACATGATAAAGCATGTGTTGCTGAGATTCAAAAGACAGATGATTCAAGTGAAGAGAGTACTTATGGAGAAGCACTGATCAGGATAGAAGACACATCTGGTTCAGAGTCAGAAAGCTTGTCAGAGTCAGACACTTAAGTTGATTATGATGTTGATCTTGAAGAACCTGTTACTCAGTTTGCTTTGATGGTAAACCCATCTGCTACTCCTGCTGCAACTTCACAGTCAGATCAGGTATCTGATGAATGCTCATCTTCTTATTCTAGATGTTTTAACTGTATTGACCTTGACAGCAGGGTCCTTGCTTATCAGAAGCATAATGCTGACTTGATCAGTGATCTCAACCAATGTATGGATGCAAACAAAGTTTTAAAATCTAATGAAAAAGATTTTCAAGCTAAAATGAACTTTTAAACAGACAAGTGCTATCACTTCTTATCTCAATACCATCAATGAGATAAAGAAGAATTTAGCCATGGTCGAAGGTGACTATGAGACCTTAGGTCAAAAGATCAAGAGCTATGAAAGCTCCTCATATATCATTGAGCACATGATCAGTAAGGGTACTCATCAGAAGGGTAAAGGAAAAGTGAGCTATGAACAGTGTCCTCCACCAATCTTAAACAACTTTGTCAATTCACCAGATGACAAAGATGTTAAAGATTTCCAAGTTAGAACTCCATTAGTGATTGATCCAATTGGGATGATTACTGATGAGGGTTCCTCCTTGTCAGGGGAATCTTTTGTGGAAGGAATTGTTGAAGATTGGGTCTCAGATTCTAAGGATGAATCTAACAATTCATCTGATTGTGGTGTTGCTCAAAATCAGACACCTGTAGTCATGAAAGGTGACCCAATATCATCTTCTAAAATCTATCAAGCCTTAAGCTTTGTGAAGGCTTCAAAAGAAAATGAGGCTTGTGTCTCTAACAAGATTGACAATCTTGTTCCTAATGGGAAAAAGGTTTTGGGTTTTAATTAGAACAAGCCTAAAACAAATGTCTTTAAATCACAAAAGCAATCTTTTTCTAAACTAAAACATTTTCATAAAAAGGGTAACAAAGTTTGCTTTGAATGTGGTGCACCTAGATACATTGTCAGATTCTGTCCTCAGCTGATCAGACAGAAAGTTGCATCACCAAGACAACAAAATCAGCATGTTGCAAACCAGTTAAATATGAAAAACACAAACAACCCAAACAGGGTAAACCTTTGGACAAGGGTAAAGAGAAAGTGGTGAACTTGGTTGTTCCCAATGTTATTAATGTCAATCAAGCAAAGTCATCATCCATTTACCTGAAAAACACTTTCAGCAAAAACTCCGTTTGGAAAGTCAAGTCTTCTTAGACTTCAGCTTTATCCACTCCAGACAAGGCTACCCCAAATGGTAAATGGATCGATTTTTGGATCCGAGACTCATTCGGTCAACCCAAGACTTTAAAGGCTTGGGTTCCCAAAATGAACAAATTGTTTGTGTTTGTTCAGGTTGCCCCAACAGCTGCTCTTAACAGCTCTTGGATCGTTGATAGTGGGGCTTCTAGGCACATGACTGGAGATATATCGCTGCTCACCAATGTTAATTCTGTTCGAGGTGGTTGTGTAGCTTTTGCCGGTTACAAAGGCAGGTTCATAACAGGAGAGGGTATTCTGTCAAATGGCCAAGTTTCTTTCGACAAAGTCAAATATGTCAAGCAGTTGGAGAATAATCTTCTTTCAGTGTCACTGATTTGTGACAAGCAGTATAAAGTTCTTTTTGATGACTCCAACTGCTACATTCTCAAGCAAGGTGTGACTATTCCTGAAGATTGGATTTTGATGTCAGCTCCCCGTAAGCAGGACTTGTATGTACTCAACATGGCTACAGCTTCAACTACATCCTCCACAGCTTCATGTTTTATGTCAAAGGCAACTGAGAGTGATTCAATTCTTTGGCATAAGAGGATTGGTCATTTGAGTCTACGTAAGATGAATCATTTGGTACACAATGACTTGGTTGAGGGGGTAAGTTTGAAGAATTTTAAGCTGTCTGATATCTGTATTTCATGCAAGAAAGGAAAGCAGACCAAGCTGTCTCACAAGCTGAAGAAGTTTCATTCAATCACTGATCCTCCACATGGATTTATTTGGTCCAGTGAACCGCAAGAGTATAGCTGGAGATCAATACTGTTTAGTCATCACAGATGAGTATTCCAGATACTCTTGGGTTTTCTTTCTAAAGAAGAAATCTGAAACGTTTGAGTGCATTCAAATGTTGGTAAACAAACTTGAATCCCTCTATAAGCTCAAGATTCGTATGCTCAGAACCAACAATAGGACGGAGTTCAAGAACCACAACATGGAGAACTTTTTTAATGCACGGGGCATTGTTCAACAATTTAGTGCTCCATATGTCCCTCAAATGAACGGTGTTGCTGAGAGGAAGAACAGAACTTTGATTGAGGCTGCTAGGATGATGCTTGCTGATTCATCACTTTCAGTTCAGTTCTGGAATGAAGTTGTAGCAAACGCTTGCTACACACTGAACTGGGTTTTGATAGTAAAGAGACATGGGAAGACTTGCTTTGAACTGCTTCACAACAGAAAGCCGAATCTTAAGTATCTTGAACCTTTTGGTGCACCGTGCACGATGCTTAAGAAACATGAGCAGGGCAAGTTCAATGAGAAGGTGGAAGAAGGGTACTTTCTTGGGTACAACACTCCTAATAAAAAGGTCTACAACAGATCTACTCAGAATGTGGAGGAGTGGTACCATGTTGATGTTCAGAGACATTCTATGCCCCCACCTGGAAAAGGCCAAGACTGGATGTTTGACTATTCAGGCCTTTTCGACTAATTCATTATGCCTCCCATGTACTCAGATGAAGATGTTGCTGTTCAAATGATGTATGATGCACAAAATGCACCTGATGAAGCTGTGGAACCTCCATCCACTTCAATTCCCACAGTACATATAAATGATGACAGCTCAGACACAGATGAAAACCTAATTCCACCAGCAGCCCCCGAACCAAATGTTGACAATGATGTGCCAGGACTTGAGGACTTGAATCTGAACAATCTTGATCCACAGGTTGAAGTTCCAGCTCATCCTGTTTGAAAAATCAACTGTATTCATCCTCACGAGAACATTATTGGAAGTCCACTTGTGTCACACCCCAAGCTGGAGTGTTGGATCGACTTCCCCGTCAGGCGGAAGGTTCCCAGGGCACGATATCGTGAATGATAATCGGAATGATCAGATTGTTTACATTGCACATGATATATAACTGAGAAACTGCAAATGAAAATAGAATTACAAAGTTAAATTACATCAGTTTAGTTCATAATTTAACAATGTAAATCTACTATCAACATCATAATTCTTTTATCTTGTATCTGCACAAGATATACAAAATAAATCTGTAAATGATGCTTCAAAAATATGCAGGTCCAAAAAGCTAGGTCCTCTAACTAGTATCCTAGTCCAAAAGTAATAACTCCTTAGTTGACCTGTTCGTCACTTGAGAAGTAATGCAAAAAGATCAAGTCAACACATGGTTGGTGAGTTCATTAAGTTTTATAAAAATGAATTTGAATGACCTGAATGACAACCTTAACCTCACCATTAACCACCTATACCATCCAGTTTAGTATGCTGGTGACAATTAAGCGTTTCATCCCACTTCTTTGATTTCATAACATTTGATTCTTAGCATTTGATTACCCTGAAAATGTTTACCTTGATCCCCCGAAATGACAACCATAACCTCATTAACGACCACCTATACTATCCAATCAAGTATGCTTATATATAGGGCAATTGTAGGGAACAAGCCCCAGCCACCGTCCCACCACATACCGGACTGCTTATCATATTGTTGTTAATGATAATTAAGCGTTTCACTCCATTCACCTTCAATATAGATTCTGATTTCCACGAATAGATTTACCTCTGATCTCTTGAGTTCACCATGTATTCATGATTACCCCAAAGCACTTGTAGAAATATAATATTAAATGTTTAATTAAATTAATAACTAAGCATTTAAATACAACTAAGACATGATGATTGGGCCTTATTTGACTCAATCAATTAGACTTAGTTGTTGGTGGTTGTCCAAGTTGTACCCTCTCACACGTGGCCCATATCAGGCATGACCCACAAGGAGTCTACCTGTATGTGTCGGGACTTTAATGATGCCCATATCAGCTTGACCCATTGGTCTACTGTACATGCTGGGACTTTAAGAATATCCTTTGATTCTTGATCTTCTTTGATTCTCTTGATTTCTTTTGATCGTTTAAGTTATGCCCATACAGCTGACATCCACCTTAGATTAAACAATTAACGATTTCATTAGATCTTAATGGTTTCATTATTTCCATGATTCACACATGGTTATGACTCCCATGATTCACTTGATTCTCTTGATTCTGATCTTTTGAATTTCATGATTTCCACAATGATTATAGATTCTTGATTTGGATCCTTAGTTTAGTGATGACACACTGGATTAGATTCCATTGCATTTGATCTTTAAATTTAGTTCTTTTGATTCCACTTTGAATTTAGGTTCTTGAATTTGAGCTTGATGGACTAAGGGTTTGTTTAGAGTTTTATAATTAAGGTATTACTCATAGGAGTAATTAATTTAACTTGATAGTTAATTTTGTATAACAATTACCTAGGGAGGAGTCCAGGGGTACAAACAAGCATATATAATAAGAAAATAATAAGTAAAAGCATTTACATAAAACAATTTTAATAAAAAGGTTTATGCATGCTTCTCAGCCCCACGTTTGAAAAAAAATGTATACAAAAAGGGGCAATGAACTCACCTAGTATTGCCTGGAATTTTTGTTTGGTTGTGTTTCTGTTTGAATGTATAGTATAATTCAAACTGCTGATCATGTTTAGAACTCGAATAAAATTGATTAACTTACATTTTTCTGTCATATCCAATCTTATTTAATCTTGAAGTGATGCAGGATAAACCGAGCCTAAAATAATCTTTTCAAATGTTTGTAGGTTTGAAATTAACATGTATTTTGAGTAGGTATAGTCAACTACAAAACTATTGACTGAAAATGATTGCTTTCGAGACATGTGACTTGTTTAAGTTGATATGATTAACGTCTATTTTAAGTTCAATCTTCTCCTATAATAATTTACCTACAATTCTAGGTCTTTTAATCATCAACAATATAAAGCATATTTTTTTATTTCTCTATATGGAGCAAATTTTTAGGGTTTTAATTTTTTATTTATCTATAGCATTGTTTACAATGGATTCTAAGAGAACATACTTGTGTTGAAAGGAGAGGAGGCATGTGAATGGGAAGAGAGGATGCAATTTTCATATTTTTCATCTTGCCACAGTAGCTACCCAGATCACAATCCCCAAAATCAGCATGCGATGACTTATCCTAGTAAGTTCAAGTGTACCCAGTAAGAGCATAGTTGCCACCCTTAACCCAATAGAAATACATGGCTTGACCATCATAAAACCTACATAAAGCTTATACCACACCCAAACTATTCAACCCTAGAAGGCCAGCCTCAAACATACCCATCTGATGGCCCACATACACTCCCATAACCCAATGCACACTATCTTGAACTAAGCTCATAACCCCAACCACCAAACGACATTTACCCAATAACTGTAGACACCACCCTTAGCCTTTCAAACCCAACCCAAGGCCTCATAGATACAACAAACAACTCTGCCCAAAAGGGTATAACCCAAATCATTTTAAATTTACAACACATGTTCTAATGGTTTTGTATTGTTTTGATGAAGTGAAGTGATATTGAGTCATTGGAAAGTAATTGTAGGTTGAAATCGGTTTTTATTGTTGAATTTCGTTCATGGATCCCTTGTGTTCCTTCTCTATATTGTGTACTAATGTTGATTATTGAATTTGTAATAATATTTCCTATTTATTTAGTGGGTTGATATAATGTTACACCATTTCCAGACTATGAGGCTTGCAACTTGGGAACTGGTAAAGGAACATCTGTTTTGGAGATTGTGGTGGTGTTCGAAAAGGCCTCAAGCCATGTATGTGATTTTAATTTTTCTCTTCTATAGAATTTAAAGAAAAGATCAATCAATTCCTAAAAATATACATGGGTCCACTTTTCACATAATTCTGGTTTACTTGATTTTGTGAGCCTGGTATTATTTTGTGGTTATAATTTTTTTAGTTTTTTTAGCTGTTAGCAATAGAACACAAAAGGATGTTTAATATGTATTGTTTCTACAACAGTTAGAGGTAATTAGATGCATAAATTATTATTTATTATTTTACAATTACGTGTGTATCTACTACCATTTGTTTCATTTATATGATTTAGATTCATGGCATTGGATCGCCCCATAACAACTCTTTATTAGTTAATCAAATATCTTCTTCAAGGAGTCAAAATGAAAATGGTAACTTGTTAATTTTTAACTATGTTGAAGTGTTATATGGATGTGCTTATGTGGTTTCTTAATATGAAATTGATTAGCCAAAACTCTTCATTTTATAGGTCAAGAAAGACGTTTTGGTGACTGATTTTCAAATCTTGTGGACATTGCAGTTTAGGTAAATTATTCTTAATTTATTAAGTCAAAATCTTGTGTGAACCTTTTTAATGACTTGAACATCGAAATATGGACACATACACATTGCGAGAGCTTTTGATATGCGTAAAGTAATAATGCTGCTTTATATGGTTGATGACAACAGGGTTGATCTAATTAGAAGTTTTCGAGATAAAAGGGTTGACAATGAGAAGTTTTAGAGCTACGTCGTATGATAGGGAAATTTTCATCAATGATTAAATTACATGTGATTTGTAAACATTTGAAAGCCAAAAGATATTTCATATTACATTGCTTTTGATATTTTTTTCTTTTATGTTTCGGATCGAACTTTTTAATGTTATTATTTATAATCTTATTCAACTTTTGTTTATTATTATATTTTTAGTAATGTGTCTTTGTAGCAATGTGCTTTACAACAAACTATGGTGAGTTTGTATCGACACAAAATTTGAGCCTCTAAAGATGCTTATATATTGTGGCAAAATAAAAGTGCCTCTACAACCAACATGGATAAGTAACTAAGATTAATTTTTAGCGGCACAAAACTTGTGCTACAGTAGTCTATTTTTATTTTGTGGCAGAAAAAAAGTGCCACTAAAAGTTTAATACTTTGTGCAGCACATTGAAAAAGTGCCACTAAAAGGATTTAGCGTCACCACTTCTAGTGGCACTTTTTTTGTGAGCCACACGATCTTAAAGGGGTTTCTAGTGACACTTTTTTGGCCTTTTGAGGCACTTCTTGTATGCCACTAAATGGCATTTTATTTGTAGTGCATCCACATGATTTCAAGACGCTGCTAAGATTCGAAGTCAATCAACTTGCGCGCTTGAAGATGTTATACAGTGATGGCTTAGGGATGTCAGCTTGGTTCTCTAGACAGATCCAGTAAGAGTACAGAAAGAGGTGAGTGAACTTCAGGACTGAGTAACCTAAGAGATATTGCTTGCCAGAGATTGATGGAGATACCCGAAAGCATAAAGTTATCCTGAAATGGCTTCCTCCTAAAGTCATGAAGAAGATTCCGTTGAGGAAGATGCGTCAAGACTTTAAAGAACGCTTCCGATGGTGGTACTATGACGGGGTACTGGAGAGGCTGTGATTGTGATGTGCAAAGAGAAGAAGTGGGAGACTGAACGTATTTTTGATCTGATGTGGTTAACCAATTTGTCTCACAGTGATGTCAAGACTCTGTACCTCCATCAGATGTTCTTTGATGTTGCTGACATAGAACAAGCCATGCAGTTCATGAGAGTCATTCGTATTTGTATGGTGTTTAGGATACATGCTGGAGCTGATTGGAAAGCCATTTCAGACAAACATTTCAAGAAAGACACTTCCAAAGGATGAACTAGGTGCAAGGGGGAGTTTGTAGATGCATTAAATGTCCCTAGTTCAGTTTTGTACTATCCTTTGTGTATAAAGCTTATGATTTTAATGGAATTGGTCTTTCTATATTTTTCTTAATGTTTATTGTTGATTATATGTGTTTGATTATGTTTGACTTTGAGTTTATGTGTTTAACAGACCCATTCGGACGAATGGCTCTAAGAATGAAGCCAATCGGCTGAATGAACGCATAGCGAATGAATAGAGCAAACGAATGACTCATTCGCCGAATGACTCATTCGATTGACCTGTCCATTCGGCCAAGTCATTCGCCGAATGAGTTGCTTCGGCCACTCATTCGGCCGAATGATGACAGCTTATATATATAAGTTCAAATATTCTAAAAACTAACTTTTGAGTGCCCTCCTTCTTCCCTGAGAAACTAGAGTCAAAACCCTAGAAGATTAGAGCGGCCTTTGCATATCCAAGTTTGATTCACATCCCATGGTGTTCGATTCTCGAACAAACGTCCATCTTTCATTTTTGGATCACCACGGTTGCTGTTGGTTTCGATTGGAAAACCCTGGAATTGGATTCCGCACTATTCCAGAGGCTGTCGAGTAGATAACCATTAGAACCGGATTGTTTCCGAGCTCCTAATTGGTCCTACACTAAGTTTCCATATCATCAGTATGGGTTCATATCATCACTAAGTGCTCATATCGGCACTAAGTGTTCATATCTTCCCTTCAATATATGTCCATAATGAGTATACATAAACACGCATATCTGTGTCATCCTATAAGTTCATCCAGTCCTGTCCAACAACAATTCCCAACATATCCTAGTCAATTTCCTTAATTCTCGAAACTGACAGACCCCCAATATACCACAAATGGTCTATGTATAGGGCATAGGTAGGAATCGGTCGCAACCTATCCAGCCGCCAGCCCACCACCTTTGTAGTATACTATGCGTGTGTCCTTGTCTGGTGATTAAGGATCAATAAATCCTAAATAAATATTTCCATTCTTCCTCAATACTGACATCCACCCAATGTATTGTAAAAGGTGTATGTATAGGGCATACGTATAAGTCAGTCGCAAATGCTTCAGCCGCTAGCCCACCACCTTTACAATACATCACGAGTTTGTCCTTATCGAGTAGTCACAGCTCAATCAATCACATAAAGCAACAATTAACAAGTAGCATATATCAATAAATAATGAACCTAAATTATATATATATATTTATAACAGGATTTCAGTTACATGTAATAAACATATAAGCACAAAATCCTGAATATAGTAACTAGTGTATGAAATAATTCATACTAGGGTTTCCTATTGTTATAGACTAGGTCATCCATTTCTAGTAACCTAATTCCCTATAACCCAGGCTCTGATACCAATCAGTAACACCCCGACAGATGGCAGAACCGTCGGGATGCCCCAAGGGATGTGTAGATTGTTCACAAGCTCATGGGCATCTAAAACATCGTCACGTAACATTTAGTTTAATTAAAGTAATTACACAAAAATCATCTTCTTCATGATTCGAATACAATGATTACTCGAAAGATATAGCTAAGTTAACTAAACCCTAATCTTCATTGATCCAGTTAATTTAGCTAAGTCAGAGATCCTATGTGACGAAGTCCAAAAGATGTAGAGCTACCATGCTCTACCTACTTCTTCTCATTTCCTGAAACATGTAGAATATCAAGTGTCAACTATAGGAGTAGTTGGTGAGTAATCATAAGTTTTATATTCTTCAAAATCTTTATAAAAATTTAATGAATAACAAGTGTTAACACGTAATATAACACCAATCTGTATATTCACAACAAACATATTAAGTCAAATAATCCTTATTGTCACACCCCAGGCCGGCGGGAACGGATCGTGTTTTCCAGTCGGGCGGAAGGTTCCCGGGGCGCGATATCATGAGTGATAATCAATTGATCAGATTGTTTACATAGCACATGATAATATAAATGAGAAATGCTAACACATCCATGATATAGAATTACAAGATTTAATTACAATGTATCGTTCATAATTAAATCAAGTAAATCTATCAAAAGAATCAATATAACTATATCTTGTATATGTACAAGATATACAAAAGATGATTCATTGTTCTTGTCACCAAAAGCATGCAACACAAAATAAAGCTAGGTCTTCTAAGAGTCCACTAGCTTAATCCTTGCGTGTATGTATCTACACCTGTTCATCACCTGAGAAAACATGTATTTAAACAAAGTCAACACCAGGTTGGTGAGTTCATAAGTATGTTAATTGAAAACCTTGATTCATTCACATGCACAATCACAAATGTATGTTATGTTACTTGTATGTTGTATGTTTACCTGTTCACCCAATGGCTACTCAATAGTTATATTTATAAGTGTTATATTATCCTAGTAGTGATGCTTATATATAGGGCATATGTAAGGGAACTAAGCCCTAGCCAACATCCCACCACATCACTACTAGAACTCCACACTACTTGCAATACAACTATTGATTTCCATTCTCATTCATCATGTTCATCTCCTCTTTGATCACCTGTGTTCTCATGTATACAATAATATGATGATAGCGTTGTAGTTATCAAACCGAAGTATTGATAACCAATATATGTGTTAAGGATATTAGATTCTCAATCTGTTCCTTGTATTATTCTATATTTGTGGGGTTAACTGTTATTTCACCTTTAAATTTTAAAAGTGTTAGTTAACTGTTTGTAATGTAATCTCAATGCAACGTATAGAGCCCAAAAGGAGTCCATTGTGATCCTCACGTAATCAGATTACAATGCACCCGATTCGCCTCTATCCCGCCGTGTGATCCCATAGCCTTCGTCGAAACTGTTACTAATAATATGACATGAGAGAAAATAAATTCCTCAGTCTACTAGTCCACAAGTAACGATGGATGATGTACATCTATGTTATTGTTGTTCTCAATGTGGGATGTTCTCATGTGATTAACAAAGTTGAATAAGAACTTGTCTTATTACGTTATGTTAATCATTGTGCGAATGATGTAGTTGTCATGAAGTTACGTTATCATGATTATCATTCATGAATTCCATATGTTCACCATGGAATCCTTAAGCCGTAGTAAGAACTAGTCTTAGTACCCTTAAGTGATGCAGGTGGTGGATGATCAATGCGTTCATACTACCGCATAGTATGTTTTTAAGTTATAACTAAGTGTTATAAGTACTTGACTTATCACACTTAATCAATTATAATGTGGAATGATATTTAGAAGATATTTTATCTTCTAATCATTCATGTGTTGTGTAGTGTCTTCATTATTCACTGTAGTAGTTCTCATTGTTTATTTGAGTATGAATTGTCTCGATGTTACTCATGTATGAATAACCAAGTGTTATAAGATAAAATCTTACAACTATGTTATTCAATTGTATTAATGATTATGAAATTATATTATCATATTCATCTGAGTTTCCTTGTTATCTCATGATCATATAAGCATGCATAAGATGATAAACGATAATAAACATTTTAATATCATCTAAATCAAAGTATAAATAACATGTTAAGCAAGACTTTTAAATAAATAAAAGTAAACATGTTTCTCAGCCCCAAGAGTTTAAAATCAGTTATGATTAAAGTAAAAGGGGCATATGAACTCACCTTGTTGTTGTAGGGTTGACTTAGCTTAAAGAAAGAAGACGCACGCTCTGGATGGTACTTGAGTTTGTTTCACGATCCTGTACTGAATTCACATTGTATGTAACTTATAAGTGTTAAGTGTAATTGTTTAGTGTGCGCGTATGTGTGTTAGCCTTTACTTGGCTAAAACTCGTGAGTCTCGGTAATGATTCGGCCCCTGTTTATTTTTCGTTAATTACCTAACATCTTATTTCATTAACTTAAGTTCGTTATATGGTCGAAATTGTAAGTTATCACTTGAATTTCCTTAATACAAGTTTTGTAACTAAGTCCAAGTCATACCTAAGACTTAGATTTACAATTTAATGTTTGTCTTGCTATCGTGATCACACTTGATTTGTAAATTCCCCAACAATTATAGTTTTAATATATTAAATTCATCGCCACGATATGAGTCAAAATCCATCTAACCGAATTCAAGTGGGTCTTGGGCCGAATATAGTGAGTGCGTGACCCAAATAGATAAAATGGCCCAATTGGATCTCGTGAGTCAATCCTTGTGGTATTGGGCCTGTGTAAGTATTGTTGGGCTTAATGGGTTAAATCCTACGCGTGGGCCAAGCCATTTGTTGTTGGGCCTAAATAGAATGAAATTGGGCCACATTTTATTGGAGATGGGCCGGTTGATTAAATCAGTAGGAACTTGGGCCTGGGGACATGGGCCGAAATAAAGCATGTGCGTTTGAGCTGAACTAATTAGGTTGTTGGGCCGGTTGAGTCTTGTGCTGGATCGAGATGATCACACCGGTTGCGGTTAGGCTCTAACATCAGCGAACCTTGTAGGTTCCTTAGCCATAGGTTCGGTCGTGGGTGTGTGGTCAAGGCGGTTCGTCTGTGATGGTGTCTAGGTTCGCCGGAGTTCAAAAGGGTTCGTTCATTCCACGATGTGAGTAGGGTTCGGCTGTTGATTCTACTGGTTTTGCTAAGCACAGGTTCGTCACTGACTCATGAAGGTTCGTCTGGGTTCGTTGCCTCTTTAGGGTTCGGTGATGACGCCATGGTTCGCTACTGGAGTTGAGGTAAGGTTCGGTAACCAGAGTTCGGGGCTGTGCATGGGTTCGTGGGAGCTGAGGGTTCGGCACCCCTGCAAGGGTTCGCTGTTCACTTGGGTTCGTTGCTCAGGCTAGGTTCGTTGGTGATGGCTGTTGGCTTGAGGAATGGAGGTTCGGTGATCGTGGTTCCAGCTGTGGGTTCGGCAGTTCCAAGGGTTCGCCACCCCATCACCTGCGCAACCTAGCAGCCGTGCACCCCATCCTCGACCTCCCCTCTATTGCAGG
Organism: Mikania micrantha; assembly: GCA_009363875.1. Classification (NCBI taxonomy): domain Eukaryota; kingdom Viridiplantae; phylum Streptophyta; class Magnoliopsida; order Asterales; family Asteraceae; genus Mikania; species Mikania micrantha. The sequence continues at coordinate 69,528,584 of CM018697.1, forward strand.
ACCTTCCTTATGGTACTACAGGTTCGAACGTGGTTGCATTAGAACCGTTCAGGTGGTTGGGTTAACAAAAGAAATGAGAAAAACCCTATTTTTCAGCCTTTTAATGGCTTCATACCTCGAGATTCAGTGGACCAATCTTCAGATCCGTTGTACTTCATGTACAGGACATCAAGAGCTACGCGTGGGTTCAAGAATCACTCAAATCCGTCCACAAATGAGGAAGATATCAATGATTGAAGCGTGGATGTTTTAGAGAGAGGAAGGGTTCGTGAAACTCGTTTTTAGAGAGAGAGAGTGCAGAAAATTATGAGAAAACACCCTCATTAGTGGTTTATATACTCCGGAGTGTTCGGGTTCATTTCGGTTGCTCGGTTCGTGATTTCGTCGCGTATCCGGATCTTTACGCGTAATTTAAATGCTTTAAATAAAAGGAAATTAATTTAATTATTTTGATGACTTTCAAAATTGTAAAAATGTTAAATATTTTATTTTAATAAATTAAAGTAGTTCGTGTCGTGTTTCGTTTTCGTTTCGTCGGATCGCGTCACCATCGCGCGTATTCGTTCGAATCGTCATTCGAACGAACATGACGATGGTTTTGCTTTCCGACTTTTGTTTTCTACTTCCCAGTCATCATTTCAGAACGTTAAACTCACAGATATGTTTGTGTGAATCGTCACCCACGCAAACACGCTATCAGTTCGTTATTCTGAAACGACACTGCAATTTATGTTTGAATTGTGTTTCCTCACTGTTGGACTCAACTAACTTTCTGTTATCACATTGTTTTCACATTGAATTGTCGGCCATCTGATTCATGTCATCTATGGATATCAGATCGCAACCGATTTGTTATTGTTATTCGCTTGAACACTGTTGTTTCTCATGATCGGTTGTGTTAACTGTACTTAAGTTTTCACTTAAATACACACAACTATTGTTTCTATTACGTGTTGTACTTACAGTGTTTAAGTTTACACAAAAATACGTACAAATGGGTCTTGTATTTAGAATTCTGTTAATACAAGCACTGTTCACAATATGTATGTACACATAGTTACTGTTGAAAGTACACGTACCGTACGGATTTGCCGGCCAGTCAGGTACTAGTTGTCACACTTATAATCACATGTAATCATTCAAATACATTCAATCAATCTCAACCAATCATAACACATCAACAACCAATATTCACCATAATAATCTCAATATAATGTACCGCGAAGGACCTCAGTCAACTCAATCAATGATGGAATCATCGCAGAGAACCGCAGTCATCTCAATCAACAATATTCCTAATAAGTATAAGTGATAATATTGTGGACCACGTAGGACCGCATTCAACTCAATCAACAGTAGAATCACCACAGAGGACCGAATTCAACTCAATTAGCAGCAGTTCGGTCATCCCGAAGAACCGAAGTCAACTCAGTCAACAATGACTTACTAAAATAATAATAATCTCCATTCACAATAATATCTCAATAATAACCCGGTTCCACACTTGTTATAAAAAAATCATAGTAGTTTTGGTATACATGTTCGAACCCAGAATTTAAAAGCAAAAGATTTAAAAGGGGGTTATGAGAACTCACCCTGACTGAGCGGTTTGCTTAGTTCTTCAGTAAGAGAACGTAGGAACGAAACTTTACTTGAATCCTACAATTAAGATTTGACGATATGTTTGAGCTATAATCCCTTATTTGATTCTTCTTTTTAAACATGAATTGTTAACTGAGTCCATGTAGTGAGAATGACTCATTCTTGTGATATTCATAAGAATGAATCATGCTAATGGCCATTCACACGAATGAGTCCCGCTAATAGCCATTCACACGAATGTGTCACGCTGATGGCCATTCACACGAATGAGTCATGCTAATGAGTATTCACACGAATGGGTCATGCGAATGAGTATTCACATGAATGAGGATTCACACAAATGAGTGGCTCATTCTTACGAGTCATTTGCCCGAAACGGGTTTCAGCCATGGCAGATGGCAATTTCGAGTTTTAGTCGGTTTTGTAGAAAAGTCTAAAAACCGAAATAAAACTCCAAGATCTACCTTCAAATCATAGTTTTAACTCGAAATCTTCATGGGTTCGTGATCTAGACAGGTGGAGAAACGTTTTGAGACCAAAATCAAGCAAAATGGTTAAGAAATGGAAGAGATTTCTAGAGAGAGAATCTAGAGAGAGAAAGTGTCGGGAATGTACTTAGAGAGAGAGTGAGAGAGCTGCAAAATGAGGGAAAAAGAAAGGAAGAAGGGCTTTTATAGCCCGGGTCGAACTCGCGTCTCCGGTTACGATTATTTATGTGTTGTCCCGTTTTGTCTACTCGGTTTTACATAAATTACTTTTTAAATTACGAAACGTTTAATGAAATGACTTTATTTAAAATGCTTTAAGGTGTTTATTCTTAGTAACGCTTTAATTTCCTTTTTATTAATTTAAGTATCTTAAGTATTATTTCGGTTATCTTGTTGAAACACGTTATTCACGTACGAATTTGTAAAGATCGACACCTTTTCGAATTCAGCATTCGCATCGTATTCCAAATCGATTTATGATTTCTGGAATATTGTTTCAGAATAGTATTCCTAATAAATGTATTCGTGTAAATCGTCACCCATGCGAACACATTATTAGGCTAACATTGCTGAATTAATATTCGTGTTATAAGTTATATTCGTGACCTCACCATCTTGTAATTACTTCCAATATTATTTTCATTATTTTAATTACATACGTTTATCCATTATCGATTTCCCAATCCTCAACCCCACTAAATCATATCACTGACACATCCATGAATGACCGAAATAAGTTTATGTATAGGGCATACGTAGGAGTCGATCGCAACCTATCCAGCCGCCGTCCCACCACCGTTTCGATAAACCGTGACCATGAGTCCTTGAATATATTTAGTCACCAAACCATGACCTTTACCAATTCCAAACATACCCAGATGTTATTATAGTCATTTAATGACAATAACACTGTGGTTCAGTCTAGTTGTATTTCAAACTAACTTCTCCATGGTTTATGCTTATAATTCATGTGTTCTCATCATTGTATACCATATAACAATATCATCAATCAATTCCAAATTATCAAATTATCATAACAGGTCCTATCAATACAAGTATATGTGTAATGACATACCTGAAATACAGTGATGTTTCATCATGCTTGTATTCGTGTTTTATAAGTCAAGTGGAACTTAAAAATGTAAAAGAAACACTAAAGGAGTTTTCCTGGATTACAGCCATGGCAGAAGAATTGAGCCAGTTTAAGAAGTTGGGTGTTTGGAAGTTGGTTGATTGTCTAGAGGATGTTATCCCTGTACGCACCAGATGGGTTTATAAAGTCTAGAGCTCAACGAGGCGACCAAGACGGATAAAATCAACTCGAGACAAAGATGAAGACCAAGTTTTGTTATTTTCGTATACTTACATTTTCGTGTACTTTAGATTTCAAGTACTTAGAGGCTCGTCTACATATGAAAAAGTGTACTCCTAGAAAACTATAAATGGATGTGCAGTGTACTAGCCTAGGTTAGAATCCCGAGGCAGAGCACTTCTAGACGTATTAATGCTGCCTTTGTAAAGTTCACGTCTTTTGCAATATAAATTAAATTTTCTATCTTCTATATTGGATTCCCGCACTTTGTAGAAGAGATTTCATGTTGATTTCAAGTATAAATCTTGGATCTTGGACAAGCTTGGGACCTACAAGTGGTATCAAAGCTTTGGAGCTCTTTTCAGCACAAAGGTAAGAACTTTTCATCCCAAGTTCACGCCTTTATTGCTCTTCTTTACATTGCCTATCTGCTGTATTAATTTGGAGTTCTCGATCTTAAAGAAATGTCATTTGGATTTCTTTAAGTGCTTTTCGTGAACTTCAGTGTTTGAGAACTTGAGATTCGTGATCTTTACATTCGAGTACTTCAGAGTTCGGTTACTTTGAGATCATGCACATCAGGGTTCGGATACTTTAGTTTTGAGTACTTTGGCTGTAACACCCCGACCGATAGCGGAAACGTTGGGATGCCACGAGGGATGTGTAGATTGTTCAAAAGCTCGTGGGCATCTAAATATGAACCATCACATATCAATCAAACCAAATAAATGTTTACACAAAAATCATGTCTATCATGAATTAAATACATCAGTTACACAAAAGAATTAGCTAAACTAACTAAACTCTAATCGCCATAATTTTAGTTAATTAGCTAAGTCCAAGATCCTATGTGTTGATGTCCAAAAGTGAGAATTCATCTTCTTCAACCTACTTAGCTTCATCACCTGAAACATGTAAAGAAATCAAGTGTCAACTACTAAGTAGTTGGTGAGTAATCATAAGTTTTTATACTTTAAAAATGTTTTATAAAATGAGTATAAAAGTTTGTATTTTGAAAAGATTTTACAAAAAGTTTAGATAAAATAAGTATAAGAACTTATGGTCTTTCTGAGGAAATCCACAAGAATACCTGCATGAGATAATCCAACACATCTCCAAACTCAACAATCAAACACATACACAAACACATAATCACATACCCAATCAGTCATAGTCAATCATAGATAATCATAATCAATAATAGATAATCAACCACATAACCATTTAATCAATCTCAACATCAATATTCTCAAATAATATCTGTGACTATACACGGTCATTATGTTAACTTAAGTTAAAAACATGATCCATGGAGTGGAAGCTATCCACGTGACAATACATGAAACCAATGCAATTAACCAAGGTCAAAGGCAATGTTTCACGGAGTTGTGATAATCCAAGTGGCAATTCATGTAATCATTGTTATTGACCGAAGTCAATGACAATGGTTACACGGATGTATAATAATCAGTGATAATCCATAATAATGATAATCCATAGTAATGATAATCCATAATATGAATATCATATTGATAAACAAGTACTACCCTTTTGTTATCAAAATAATATTTAAAGTTGGTATACATGTTTCACCTCCGAGTTTTAAAAACAAAACATTTTAAAAGAATGGGAGGTTATGAGAACTCACCTGAGTCCTTTGATCAAGTATTTTGTAATATGCGCGCTCACGTAACAAAAATCAACAACACAGTCAACCTGTAATAATTATGATGTTCGCGTTTATAAGTATACGCGTTTCATTTCAGTTAAGTGTTCATATGTTTTTCCTTATTTGCTAAGTGTATTGCTAACTTAGCTTATTTAATCTCACCTAAAATGAAGCAACTAAGGTTTCTTGAATGTTCGTCATATCAATTCAATTTAAACTCGTTAGTTTTAGCCTTTTAATGACGATGACTAATTGTGATGTCCTAGTTGTGTTCCCATGGGTATGTGCGTTTAAAAGTTGGTAACTTTTATCATGCACACATTCTTACATGCATGATTAATTAAGTCGACCATTGTAGTTTAGGTTATTATATAAAAGATATTCAATTTAAGTAAAAAGGAGATTATACTTGAGTCATTCTCCTAATTTAGAAATCATGATATTTAAGGAAAAATGGTAACTTTAATTTCCCATGCATGCATGGATATATATATATATATATATATATATATATGTATATACATGCATATGTAATCGGGTCCCTTATCTACCTCTAATCTCTTAGTTTAAACGAATTTAAGTTCACCCAGCCCAAGACCAGCGAACCTTAGGCCCATTGTCACTATGGTTCGCCCACAGGTTCGGCCCACACCTAGTGTCAAGGTTCGGCTAGCTTAAGGCTAGGGTTCGGCCAAAATTAAGCAGCAAGGTTCGCTACTTGCATGGCTCGTGGCCTAGGTTCGTTGTGCTAAGGAGGGTTCGGCCAAGAAATAAGAGAAAGGTTCGCTCCATAGGGTTCGTGTGGCTGCATGTTTAAGGGAAAGAAGGTTCGTAGCCCATGGTTCGGCCATGCTGAGGGTTCGGTGACCAAAAGGCTCGGCCAACCTTGAAGAAGAAGGTTCGTGGGTTCCTTGGTGTGCAAGGGTTTGACTCCCGGCTAAGGTTTGCCCCCAGAAAGGGTTCGGCTGGGATGTTTCCCGCCCAACATCTTGAAGGTTCGCCAGCTTATGGTTCGGCCACCACCACCCCTCACAAACCTGCAAGACTTCTTGGCCTGTTCATCGTCATCTTCTTCATGAACCTGCGGATTCAAAGAATCCTAGAGTTTCTACAAGTTCCTAACCATTCGGCTAAAGGTTTTACAAGTGATTTGACCGATTATATTCACAAACTTTTAGAGATTCACAATTCTATAACAAAACCGAAAAGAAACTAGCAGATTTACCTCGGTTTGTCGGTCCAACTTGCGATTTTCTTGTACTTTCTTGTTCCTCTCGATCACCCGGTCGCGTGGACGCCAAGATCTTGCAATTCCATCTTGAATCGAGCTAGATAAGCTAGAGAGAAGGTAGATGAGGTTGTGGGTGACGAAAATGGTTCTAGAGAGAGAGTGGTGTAGAGAAAATGAAAGAAGAAAGAGGAGAACCTCTTTTCTTATATCGCGTATTATACCCGCGTGCTCGATCTCGTTTTTATCGCGATAACTCGTATTAAATGTTCGGTTTTTAACGTAAAATATATTAAAACACAAGATGTTTAATACATTATTTCATTTCAATTAAAATGATTTTAATTAAAATTGTTTCGTAAAAATAGTTTCGTTTTCATTTCTGTTAAATTATTTATTTAATAAAATAATTTGATCGTATTTGTTTTTAGGTTGTGATTCCTAATAAATATTTTTAGTTTCCATTTATTAATTTAATATCGTAATTTATTATTTAATTATCTCGTCGAAACGCGTTTAGTTGAATCCCCTTTCCATTTCCAAACCAACTTGAATCCCCTTTCCATTTCCAAACCAAATCCATAATCATCAACAATATAACTGCGATAAATTCTCTGGTTTTGTTTAGTTGAGTTACAACTAAAATTCCCATGGTTTACGCATATAATATGTTCTAAACATGTACACCAGCAATAGTGATAATCATCAAATAATGTGTCAATACTAATAATTACAAAATCTCAGGTCGTAACAGTACAATCGTACGGATGTACAGATGTACGGACGACCGGAAGTACAGTGATGTTACATTGGCTTCAATTACTTGATTTTGAAAACTTCTTCTTCGTGTACATGGAGAGCTTCGTGTGCTCTGAGATCTTCGTGTACTTGGAAATCTTCACGTACTTGAACAAATTCGAGTACCTAGGAATTTCGTATACTTTGAAGACTTCGAGTACTTTAGGATTTCGATTACTCTAGGATTTCGTGTACCTTGTAGCTTCGTGTACTGCTTGGACTTCGCATACTTTCTGGATATCGAGAAATTGGACTTGGATGTTTCTGTACATGGCTGGTAAGAACTTAAGCAATGTGTCCAACGTGCTCAACTTGGACAATGAGATCGGAACGGGCTCCAAGCCTCCAAGGCTTGTTTCTGGTGACAATTTTCAAGAGTGGAAATTCAGATTCCAGTCTTTCATCAAGTACACAGACTCGAAGCTATGGAGATCCATTAAGGAAGTGCCTTATGTCCCCATGTATGAGAGTGAGCTAAATGGATTGATCCTGAAAGATCCTTACTTATTCACCGAGAATGACATTCTCCTCAGAGAGAAGGATGATAAAGCCTACAACTCAATTAGCATGGCGTTATCCACTGAACTTGCTCATGGATTCAAAGAGCACAAAACTGCTAAGGAATTGTGGGACGCATTGGTTGAGCGATTCGAGGGAAATGAGGATATGCGGGAGAGCCGGAAGGACATGTTAAAGCAGCGATTTAACATGTTGAATGTATTGGAAAAATAACAACTGATGAGCCTCAACCACACTTCCCCTCTTATGTGTTAAACCATTGTGCTGCCTAATAGCTGAATAACAACCACGGATGGATTGTAAAGGAACAACCACGGACATCTATTCTCAACCACTGAGCTTCAATCGTGGATCACAACAGCGGAGCCAAAAACCGCGGATCAAAGCAACGGAGCCAACAACCGAGGATCATGCCTTGAAGACAACAGTGGAATCAAGAACCGTGGAACAACTTCCACGGTTTAACGACTGATCACACAACAACTATTTTCAACTGCGAAAGAATAACTAAAGACCCTAGTTTCCTTAGTTGTTGACTTTTCGATCAGTTGTTGTACAATTTTGTTTGTATCTGTGTCTATAATTTGTCAGCTGTATGTTTTATTATTTTTGTCCTATAACATTGAATGTTTGGGTATTTATACCCCAATATTCCCTACACTACTTGAATTGATTTTCCCGAAAGTTCCTTGTGTTTTCATTATGTTTTCTTCTTCTCCAACAAACTAAACAACCTGAAATAACTAAGTGTTTGACTCAAGAGGGAGTGAATACCTGGTCTTTAACTCTAGAGTCTAAAGTCAGAAATTCCTGCTTAATAACTTCTCACGGTCCAACAATTGGTATCAGGGACTTGTTATTTATTCTTGGTTTAACCATCAAGTCTAAAACTCAACGCTCTTATTGATATGCGGTTGCTTAGACACTTCAAAACTCTGTTTTCTCATTTATTTCATCTGCCTTAAATTTTCTGTAGGTGATTGGTTTTGACCTCAATACTATTCAAAACGATTCTATCAAACAACCCTCGGATATCATTTTTCTGTTGATTCTTTCATACTTTTTGTAACTTCAATGGTAGGAAAATTTACTCTTCATCATCATAACGCTAGCTCTGCAACTAAACCTCCTATACAGGTAAGACATCAGTATAATATATGGCAGAGGAGGATTATACATTTTCTATCCAACGACCATATAGTTGTTGAAGATCAGTCATTGTCAGACTGCATAAGCCTATGGTCCTAGACACTGAGACTGGCGAATCAATTCCTAAATATCCTCGCAACTATACCGAGGAAGATAACCATAAATTGGAGCTTGATGCCAAGGCACATGCCCAGTTTGCAATGGCTCTCCCAAATGTGATCTACTCTGGTGTCCTTCACCACGAGTCTGCAAAAGGCTTGTTGGATGCCCTAAAAGAACAGTTTGGAGGAACTGATGATGTTGTATCTAATACTAGGGAGATATTAGCTCAAGAGTATGAAACTTTTTCTCAAATTAATAATAGGTCATTTACTCAACAATTTGAGCGGTTCACCTCTCTTCTTAGTTAACTAAAACTTGCGGGTCAAGTCTACCCAACTATTTATGTTCTTAACTATTTTCTGAGATCTCTCCCTGACAAGTGGGAAACTTAGTCAATTGTCATGAGATCTTCTCCATACTACGGCAATCTCACGCTTACCCAACTTCATGGTAAGCTACTCACTTTTGAACGTGAGATTGACCAGAAAAGAAAACTAAAAATTCCGGTAAATCGACCGAGAAGTATGTCAAAGGTAACAAGACCATCCTCGGCCTTAACTCTGAGAATTCTGATCAGAGTTATCATGAACACATTGATATTACTACTAGCATCACAAATTCCTTCTCTTCATGTGATGACCCTTCTTTTACTCCTAAAATATGGTGCTATATCATGGATGATCTCCATCATATTCCATGTGATGACTTAGAAGACATGGATATCTTAAATTAACTTGCCCTTTTGAGCATAAGAACTAACATGTTCTACAAAGAACTTGAAGAAAGTTTCCTGCTATCCATGGTAAGACCAAGATAGGTCTAAATAAAGCAAATGGTCAGTACAATAGATGCCATGGCTCATGACATTTTGCTAGGAAATGCATAAATGCCCCTAACAATTTTTCAATACCCTATGTGAACTTCCCCAACTCAAACTCTTCCTCAACTTCTTTTTCATCATCTTTTTCTGATTATTTAAAACATAATTCTAATCAGGCTACATCTCATAATTTTCAGAACTCACCTTCATCAAATTTTCAGTATGTACAAGTTACCAATGGCAGCATGTATCATCTCATGCCTGCTGTGACAACCGGTACACGAGCTACCATTAGTACGAAATCCAAGAGTGGTGTACACGACAAAAACGTAGAAGACTGTGTTTCCTGAGCCTATTTCTCCCACATTTCTTCCAGATGTGATTCCTGATATAATAAACTCACTACCAAGGGTGTATCAATCAGGATCACTTAACAAGTTTGTGTATCTCACTATCACAAACCTAGAAGTATCTGAAGAAACATCCTTGGATAAAGCTCAAACAAAGAACTCTTCAGAACAAAAAGAGATTGTTCCCTCAATGAACTTTACTACAAGTTATGAAGATACAAAAATAAAAGAAACTACAGTCGAATCAAAGGATCCTCTTAATAAAGGGAAAAGTCCTATGATTGACATCAAATTTCCTCCTTCACATCCTCATCCTGCCTATCCAATAATGAAGGTAAATAAAACTTTCATTCCAAATTAATTTGCCTTGTGTCCTGCTTGCATCAAATCTTTCAAGTACGATCACTCTACCAAAGTGTGTAGGACTAAGACTCCACTTGAGAAAATTAGAGATAAGTTGAAAGCTGACAAATCCTTATTATCTAAAGGGACACACCCTAACAAGAGGAAAAAAGCTAAGAAAGTAAGTCAACAAAGTGCAAACTGTTCAATAAAACCTATTCATCATCCATCCTTTCTCTCACCTCCACCTTTGGCTTCCATTTCTAGATCTTCAATTCTTGGCACACCTCTTCACCTACCCTCTAGAGGTGAATCCTGCTCATTATCCATTAGTTGCTGTAAATTCGCCCTCTGTGAACTCACAGATCAACGTTCTGCATCAAAATCAACAACAACTGATTCAGATAATGCAGAAACAGATCAACAATGTGCATAAATATGAACTATCAAAATGTTCTTCTCTTTTCCAAACTAAATATAGACCCATATCTAACCTATTTCATTTAATCCTATATATAGAGAGCTTCTTAAAACCAGAATCATTTATGGTATGTGGACAGTGAAGGCTTTAGGCATATGTCTGGTTGCAGATCTATTCTTAATAATTTCATTTCAATGAATGGAGGATCTGTATCCTTTGGAAATAATGCAAAGGGTTGGATAGTTGGGTCTGAATCTGTCCTTAATGGAAAATTGCACTTTAAAGATGTTAATCTAGTTGAAAACCTCAATTTAAATCTCTTAAGTGTATCTCAATTGGCTGAAATAAATTATAGTTCATTTTTCACCAAAGACAGTTGCAAGATTCTCTCTCCTGAAATAAACTCAAAAATAAAGGTCTTGATAGACCAACACACTCTTCTAACAGCTAAAAGTAGTGGAAATGTCTATGTCGTTGACATGACAACGGACTCTCAATCCTTAATTCCCGCATGTCTCATAGCTAAATCTTCTTCTTCTGAAACTGCTGTTTGACACGGAAGATTCATTAACCTTAATCACCAATCTCTCCATAAGCTTTCTACTCTTTCACTTGTATGAGGATTACCTTCTAATGAATTTCATTTTGAACGTCAATGTGAATCTTGCTTGAAAAGAAAGCAAGATAAATCATCACATAATTCTGTTGAGGAATCTAAAACAATTGACTTTCTTCATATGCTTCATATGGATCATTTTGGTCATGTGAAAGTGGCTAGTTTAGCTAAAAAGAGATACTGTCTAGTTGTTGTAGATAACTACTCAATATTTTGTTGGATCTTCTTTCTATACAACAAAGAAGAGACTTCTGATAAAATTTAGGCCCTTGTCACTCAAATTGAAAGACAATTCGGTCATCCTGTCAAAATAATAAGGAGTGATAATGGTACTGAATTCAAGAATCATGTTCTTGATGAGTTCTGTACTTCTAAAGGAATCATTAAACAATATAGTGTTCCTAGAATTCCTGCTCAAAATGGATTTGTTGAAAGGAAAAATAGGACACTTATTGAGGCTGCAAGAACAATCCTTGCAGACTCAGGATTACCATTCTCTTTTAGGATGAGCTAGTAAACACTGCTTGTTCTGTCTTAAACATAGTTCATATTGTGAAAAGACATAATAAGAATCCCTATGAGGTCCTACATAAATTTAAGCCTCTCATCACCTTTTTCAGAGTGTTTGGATGTCCATGTCTCATCTTAAACACAAAGGATTCCCTGTCCAAATTTGCTGTAAAAGTAGATTCAAGATACTTTATGGGATACTCTCAAGCCTCTAAAGACTACCGAGCTTTCAATCTTAGAACTAAGATTGTAAAAGAATCTACTGATATTAAATTTAATGAATCTGCATCCGCTTCTACAATTCCCTTAACTCCTGACGACTTGTTTGATCTTGAAAGCTTAACATACACTCCTCATGTTCCATCTGTATCTCCTTCTTTAGAATCTTGTCAAACTTCTGAAGATCTATCATCTCTTGAGGAATGCTCAGTATCACAGTTTTTCTCTTCTATTCCTTCCTATCCAATAAATCCTCAAAACCATAATAAGAATGTGTCAACTTCCACATCTCCAATCATTGAAAATGCTTAAATAAACATTTCCGAACAAGCACCTGTACACGATCTTTGCCGACAGATAGGAGCATTCGGTGGAACCGGTGGTCCTCCTTTGAGTTTGGGTTCAATTGGATGAATCTGTCAAGTCAAGGTCAACGTACGCTTCTTTTGTTTGAAATAGGACCGGGCCGGGTAGAATCCGGTTGGAAAGAAAGAAAGAAACCAAAAAGAAGTTTTTTGTGTTATTGGACAGAATTGGTGCCGTTTTCCCTCCCCATATGTGAAAACTCACCTTGTCTAGCTGAAAATTCCTCTTCTTCTGAAGCTGCTTCTGCTAATAAATATTTGGAGATCATCCCTTTCAATAAGAATCACCCTTTAGAACAAATCATAGGTGATATGAATAAAGGTGTTTAAACCAGAAGCCAAATCTCAAACTTTTGTCTTCATGCTGCCTTCCTATCCTATATTGAGCCTTCAAAGTATCAGGAGGCTCTCAAGGATAATAATTTGGTGGAAGTCATGCAGGATGAACTGCTTCAGTTTAAAAGACAAAATGTTTGGACTCTTTGTCCTTTACCCAAAGGAAAATACCCAATTAGAACAAGATGGGTATTTAGGAATAAAACTGATGACAGGGGCATTGTGGTTAAAAATAAAGCTACATTGGTAGTTCAAGGTTATTGCCAAGTGGAACGCATTGATTATGATGAAACCTTTGCCTCTGTAGCCATACTTGAGGCAATAAGTGTGACAATCCGACTTTTCACACTAACCTTGTTAACGGGAGTTGGTGCTATCACAGGCCCAACAAGGCCAATCAAGGCCCAATAAGACCACTGAAGGTCCAACAGGCCCAACAAGGCCAATCAAGGCCCAATAATGCCAATGAAGGCCCAACAAGGCCAATGAAGGCCCAGTAAAACTTGTTACCTTTGTGTTGACTTGATTTGCATGTTTTCTCAGGACGCTAAGGCGCGCGTAACAGCTGGCATGGACTAGGAAGATAGAGTCTCATGCATTTCTTTCATTTTGATTATTTAAATTTGAATATTTAAGTACTTGAATTGTAATGTTTGATTTACAACTGTTATAGTTTTTAAACGCTTCCGCACTTTTTGTAAACTCTGGTTATTATGTTTGTTTTAAAGACCAACATATGTTTTTGAAATTCATATAGAGGTCTTCGCTATGTCTAATGATCTGAGATCCTGGTTTGTCACGTTCCCAAACGGTATGATTCCGTTAGTTGAAATTGGGGGTGTGACAATAAGACTCTTTCTTGCATTTGCTATATCCCATAAAATAAAAGTGTTTCAAATGGATATAAAAGTGCATTCTTGTATGGAACTATTAAGGAAGAAGTCTATGATTGTCAACCACCGGGGTTTGAGGATGTTCATCATCCTGACTGGGTGTACAAGCTAGATAAAGCCATATATGGTTTAAAACAAGAACCAAGAGCCTGGTATGACACTCTTTCTCAATTTCTTCTTTCAAATAAAATTTCTAGTGGAACCATTGATAAGACATTGTTTATTAAGCAGGTAGATAAGGAACTTTTGTTGATTCAAATATATGTTGGTGACATCATCTTCGGATCAACAAATCCTTCCTTATGTGGACAATTTTCAAAATTAATGTCTTTAATGTTTGAAATGAGTGCCTTAAGTGAACAAAAACCATTTCTAGGACTACAAATCAAACAAACCCCCAATGGTATTTTCATTCATCAGTCTAAATATGTAAAAGATCTTTTAAATAAATTTGAAATGAGTGATTGTAAAATAATCTCTACCTCTATGGAAACCGCTCCTAGAATAACTCCAGATGAAGATGTTGAGCATGTAGATCAAACTCTCTACAGATGTATTATTGGATCTTTAATGTATCTCACTACATCAAGGCTAGACATTATGTATGCCACATGTGTCTGTGCTAGATACCAACCTGTCCCCAAATAGTCTCATTTATCATTTGTGAACAGGATATTCAGATACCTGATTGGTACTCCTGTACTTGGTATTTGGTATCGTGCTAATCAATATTGAAATGGTGTTGTTTTTTTAGATATCGATTATGCATGGTGCTCTCCCACAAGGAAACCAACTTCTAAAGGATGTTAGTTCCTTGCAAACTGCTTAGTTTCATGGAAAAGTAAGAAACAAACCTCCGTGTCCAATTCAACTGCTGAAGCGGAACATATTGCAGTAGCACATTGCACTGCCTAAATTTTGGGGCTTCAATACCAATACTGGACTTTGGAATAAGTGAACTAAAAAAATCTTGTTTTAATAGACAGTGAAGCTGCTAAAAACATAATAAAAAATCCTTTCTATCATTCTAAAACAAATCATATTGAAATAAGACATCACTTCATAAGAGACTGTTATGAAAATGGACTAATTGTCCAAGAACATGTATCTACAAGTCACCAAGTTACTAATCTATCTATCTAACCTTTAGACTCTTCTACTTTCTCAAAATTTGTCTCAAAATTAGGCATGTTATATATGAGCTAAGTTTTTGATAAATACTTATTTAGAATATTATTCTTAAACCTCAAACTTTGCATAAAAGGATAAGTCTTTAATTGTCCTAACAACAAACAACAGGATAAACACTGATAAAATAACCTTGGTTCATTTTTCATTGGTTATACCTAACCACGTAAAGACCAAAGTGGATATACATTTAATGAAACCACTACCCTTATCCTTCCTTGGCTGTATCATATATGTTGTTACATACTTCTCTCACTTTTATGTGGTTATACCACATCCATTGTTATGATCTCTCAGTAATTAATCAGCGGTTAACATTTTAACTCCGTGGTTATTATTTTTGATAATTACGCCCTAATTTGACTCTCACTAATTACTCTAAGGACATGACACTTCACAATTAACGGATTTGACCCTCATTATTTGTTTTACGGCTAAATTATCTCATTGGTTTTTACCGTTTTACCCCTTTCAGTTCGTTGACCACAAATTTCTTTCCTCTTGCTTATGTCCGTCGTTCCCAAAATCAGTGGTTATCACCTTCTGCACTTACCTTAATTTCTCTGTAACTTCATGTTCATCCATGTATTCATGAACTTAATCTCCTTCAAACTCACAATGTTGCTTCTGCTTAAAGACAGCTGCTTGTCAGGCATTTCGTCTAGCTAGATACATTTACACTAATCCTGTCTGAGCTTGATGCTCATGATAATGGTGTGTAACGACATCAGATCGGAATTCATTCCAAACAAAGCAATGTCAGTAATTCAAGATCAGCATGGTAATACTCGTTTGTCGTTTGTTCTTCTCTCTCTTATGTTTACAGGTTTGTACGTTGTGTAAAACCCTAAAATAAACTTTTACTTTTTGTCATAAGTATTAAAAGTTTTCCAAAGATATCACACACACTTGCAACAGTTATTTTTCTCCATCATTTTCTCTGGGCACTTAAAGCGAGATTTGTAACCGTGTTCTTCATTTAAAAAAACACTGCTCCTTTACTTCGAATTCCTTCACATTCATGGGGAACAAATATCTGAAACTCAAGCACGTGCACAACCTAGTTGCATACCTCACAAAGTCCTCTGGGTACCCGCATTATGATGAAGCAATCTATACTCTATCAAACTCTTTTGTTCATACCGCTCTTACCCTCAACCCTCCTATTTTTATTTCTACCATTAACCAGTTTTGGGCAAACTCTGATTTAGTGTCTATGGACAATGTTGTTGAAAGCATAACTTCTGTCCTGAGGCGTGATAGTAATCGAAGTGATCAGAATGTTACATTGCGCATACTAATATGAGAAATACTAAAATACGTTAAATGAATAAAATTAAATTAGAATTGTTTTATAATTTAATTCTATTATAACTTGACTTGGACATCTGGAGTGTGGACTAGATATACCACACGAATTGCATACGCAAATGCAAGTCTTGAATCTTGTATCCAGTGTGGCTTGGGAGATTCCATGCAGGAGTTGTAGACTCCTCAATGGGATCCTATCTTTCTTCCTCTAAAACTCATCCTGCTTTTCACCTGTTCTTAACCTCAGAACATGTAAAATCTGTCAACACTAGGTCGGTGAGTTCATACAAGTTTTCAAAGTATTAGGTTTTGAAAAAGGTTTGATGAAAACTCGTTTCCATTTACACTGGTTTAGAAATTTGTGTGTAAATGGTGTTTAAAACACGAATGAATTACACAAGTGTATCAGCCTGAACCTTATTACTAACATCATCCCAAATCATCAAAGGTAGTTTATATATAGGGCATACGTAGAGCCATGGCTCGGCAGCCAGCCCACCACCCCTTCGGTGATCCACGAGGATGTCCTTAACAGAATTCAGACCTTGTCACTTATGAACCTCTAATCGACACGACACAACAGATGGTTGTAAAAAGAAATGTCTTTGAGAAAGAATCGTATGCTCTATCTCCTGATATAGGAGACACGTTTTGTTTGTTCAAAAATCACACAGTTTACACTCCTTTCTTGGAGAATAACTTTGTATGATGTGTACTCGTCTGAAAATCGTTCAAGACCAGGTCTTGAACATTTGTTTTGGTTTGAAAACTCATGTTATTGTTTGTGTCGTATTTCCGCAATATCATCCATGTGATCATTTACCAAGCCTAACTGATATGCCCTTGTTGATTAATTCATCTGGAACTAATCCAAGTTTTTGTTTCACGTTGTATGCCTGTAACGTACGAGCCACAGCGATGGAGGTTGATTAGACCAATACCATCTACGTTACCGTCGGTTGACCCATGTATAGTAATGGTAAATGACTCTAAAGGGACTTACTGGAGAATTTCTCAGTGAATTCTTGATGTGTTGTTGCGTGGACACACGCTCTAGTGATTTACCTTAGACAGATACCTTGCAAATATGTGTCTGTTTGATGGAGGATTCCCATGAAAATGATTGTTCTCGATTGTGCACTACACAATTCCCTGGTTCATGTCCGTTCACCTCTTGGTTGGGCACAAAGCCTCTAACTATTGGGGTCAGCGGACATCTCCTCGATGATTTGTGTTTGAAGTCTCGAAATTCGTTTGTTGTTGATGCTGAGTTGAAAAGTTGAATGGAGCAATGAAAGCTGAGTAAAAATAGTTGAAAATGCTATTACTCGAATAACATTCGAATAAGAGGTTGAGAGTAGATCTTTTTTCGAAATTATTTGAAAATAACTCTCATTCGCTGATCATTCGAATAAGATGGTTCATGTTCTCAACCCCAAATGATTTGGAAGGCAGTAAGTTAAAGAAAAAGAAGGGGTATATGAACTCACCTAGATTGATGGGTCGTCGATGCACTCACTTGGTTTGTTCTCTAGGTTTGAATCAAGTTTTATAAATTAGTTATTTAGGTGTTGGGTGTATATGTGCTCCGTTTCTTGATGTGATTTTGGAAAATGTATTTTAGTTTCGTTTTATCTTGATTTAATTTAAAAGTTTGGTCTAAGGTTCGGTTCTATCAATATGAATGGTGTAAGATATGACGTTTAACACTTAGCCATTTTTGGGCCATTCTTCATGCGAATGGCCTGCTCGTACGAATGTCCTTCATTCTGGTAATCAATTCGTGAGAATGTGCTCTCATTCGTATGGTTATCCTGTGCGAATGAGTCCATGTCATTCCTGTGAGTGCTCATTCGTCCAGCAGCGCGTTCGGCCGACTTTTCTCAACGAATGAGGCTTCTCATTCGCACGAGTGAGCCCTTTGTTTGGCTCATTCGTTTTCAAATTCACCAAGAACGCCATTCTTAAAATCGGTGGTTGTTTTTTGGTGTTTTTAAGGTCGAAATTGATTGTAAAACGTTATGGAGTGTTTTGGTGCAAAGTATCGGTGCCAATACTTAATGTGGAGCTCATATTTGACCGAAATGGGATGATAGTGGTTCAAATATTGAAATGGAGGTGTTGGGGTTGAAATACACACAATTTGGATAGTGAAATGGTCCAATTTCATGTGAAAATGACCGAAAATTGAGAGGGGCGAAAGAGGGTTTCGATTGGGAGAGTCGGGTGAAAAAATGGGTTTGAGAAACAGAAGTATTGCTTTTATAGTTGTGCTGTTACACGAATGAGTCATTCGTACGGATGGCTTCCATTCGGCTGAATGACTCTGCGACTATAAAGCTTCACCGAATTAACATATTCGTACGAATGAGGGTCCATTCTTACGCGTGGTTGTGTGTGTTAAAATATTGTTTGTTTATTAAATTGTTTTGGTGAAATTTTATTAAGATTGTTATTATTTTATATCAGCGTTAAAGACTCATGCTGACATCTGTATGAATCGTCAGGCATACAAAGGTCGCGTTGCATTTAACTACTGACATTGTTTTGTACTGTAAAGATATCATTTACTGTTTCAAATCTAACAACATATCCACATGGATCGTCACCCATGCCGACATCTTGTTGGATCGATACTCCAAATGTTATCTAGTATGATTTTTTTGTTCCTTGTTTTCCCTCATAAGGTGTTTTTCTTTTCTTCTTATTCATGTTTGTGTGACTCAATGGATTTTCCTAACTGTCTTAGGAATAATCCATGTATTTTGATTGTTGTTTATAATTGTTATTGTCACTCTCGTAACACAATGTCTTACACTGTGGTTGTCTACACCCTTGGATTTCAGACTAATGGTATCTCGTATACCGGTAGTCACAGTCTCCTCCTGTTGAAAGAATTTCTTCATAAAATTTGAAATGTGTTATCGGGGCCTCATTTATCTTCCGAATGTTGTGGGAGACAACCGGTATGTCTTGAGCTTCTATGTTTTCAATGCTGTGCTGAGATATACATGGGAAAAATGTTGTAGTCTGATATCCATGGACTTGTACTTCGTTTGAGTCCTGTGAGTTGCCGATCATAGTTGTCGGTTTGTGGTTTGGTAAATATAAACTGAATGTACACGCGAGGTCTCACGGTTCCCGATGACGTAATGTTGTCAACCCGGTCTTACACATACGATGGGTACACAAATGATGTTACGAAACCCTCTGTGTCTCTGTGTCATTCATTGATCGAATTGATGGTTGTGGTTTGGATAGAAACAGATTTATAACTTAGATTGGTTGCTCTTAATATCTCTCGAGATGTTAACTCTGTCAACTAATTGTCTCTTCTCGTTACGATCCACTTCGAGTTGTGTACTGGGTACCGGTACTATGCTTCTCGATTAAGGTGGGTTTACGAACTTTGTTCATATAGACTTTGGGGTTTTCTTTGCGAGTTAGTCTAATTCGTTTAGACTTTTCATTGAGGCCATGTTTCCACTTTGCGTTTCCAAGAATGTCTACTTCCTCACTTTACTCACAGTTGGCAATGCAGTATTGAATCGTATCCTTTGAATCGTACGATTCCTTGCATTGTCGCTCAGGTGGATACGCATGATTTATTTCCTTCCAATCCCTTGGATCACAATTTGATGTGGAGTTGTATGGTTGTCCTATCACCTTCCAGTCGTCACTACTTCCAAGGTTTAGTTCGGTAATTTGCCTTGGGTATAGCAAATTACGGATTGTTCTCTGCTAGGTTTTGGGGATTCCGCACATTGGAGTTCGGCTTTTCTCGACTTCTTCCCGGCGATAAGATACAATTAGGTCAGTTGTGGTGTAACGTCACTGTATTTCCAGTCGTCTGTACATCCGTACGATTGTACTGTTACGACCAGAGATTTTTAATGATGATGCATTATTTGATGATTATCACTGTTACGGATATTCATCTTGAGAACCTATTATTATACGCGTAAACCAAGGGAAGTTTTGTTGTAACCCAACTAAACAGAGCCAGAGAGTTTATCGCAGATGAATAAATGATTTTGGATTTATGGAATGGAAAGGAATGAGGAGTTGGTTAATGTTTGGTTACTAACCATAGTCAAGGACACATCGTCATGGTTTATCGAAATAGCGGTGGGACGGTGGCTGGGCAGTTGCGACTGACCCCTACATATGCCCTATACATATGCATATTTCGGTCTATCATGGATGTGTCAGTGATATGGTTTAGTGGGATTTTGGATTGGGAATTACAATATTAAAGTTAATAAAATAATGGGAGTTTTAATAAAAACAAATACGCGAAGGTGAGGTGACGAACATAACTTAAACACGAATATTAATTCGGAAATATTAACTTAATAACGTATTCGCGTTGGTGACGATTCACACGAATATAATTATTAAGAATAATATTCTGAATCGATATTCCATAAATCGTAAATCGAATCGAAATACAATACGAGCGTCGGATTCGGAAAGGTGACGATCTTTACGAATACGTACGTAAATAATGTGTTTCGACGAGATAACATAATAGTATTTAACGATAATAAAATAAGAAAAATAAGCTGAAAACATTTTTTAGGAATCACGACCTAAAAACAAAACAAAATAAATCGTGTTCTTTAAATAAATAAATTAACGAAAATAAACAGGGACGTTTTATTTAAACGATTTTATCTAAATCATTTTATTTTAACAAAATACAATTATTTAAACGACTCATGTTTTAAGTATATTTTACGAATATAACCAAGCATTTTATAATATTTATCGCGATAAAAACGAGGCCGAGCACGGGGGATCAAGACGCGATATAAGGAAGAGCTTCTTCTTCTTCCTTCTCATTCTACCAACCAAGCTTTCTCTCTCTACAATCAAATTCGTCACCCATATAACCTCCACCTTCTCTCTACCATAGCTTCTTCATTCCTTGTCGGATTCAAGAGATTTTGGCGTCCAGACGACCGTGTGATCGAGAGGAACAAGAAAGTACAAAGAAATCCTGAGTTTAGTTTACGAATTCAGGTAAATCTTAATCTTACTTTTCGGTTTTTACTACAAAATCGAGGTGGTTGTGTCTAGAATATGGGATTGAGATTAGGGTCTTCATTATTGTCGAATCGAGTTATTGTTGGACCATGGAAAGCCATAGATGACCTTAAACTTAAAAATAAGGAGGAGCGGATGGCTGGTTCACGGCTCAGCAGGGGCGAACCTGTTAACACAGCTCCACGGCCAAACCTTGTCAATAGCCATTGTAGGGCCTCAACGTGCCTTTCCCTCATCCCACCTTGCAACGAACCGTGGTCTAGCCTGCAACGAACCTGTGTCCTAGCTTGCAACGAACCTGGGTCAGGTCTGCAAGTTAGACGAACCATCATGATACTCACGAACCTTTGGCCATCCATGATCTCCGAACCTTTCATACTAGGTGGGCCGAACCTTGGCGCAACATGACTTCAACATGGGGCGAACCCTTGGACCCCGAACCTTTCAACAGCAGACCACCATTGGGCCGAACCTCCTTAAGTCCACGAACCCCCCTATGGGCTAACTTATGAGGCACGAAACTAGGAACCGGCGAACCCTTATGCTTCCACGAACCATTTAGACTTGGCCGAACCTAGACTCTATAAAACTCTAGATCAGCGAACCTAAAGGGATTCACAAACCTAGGGGCTGCGAACCTTAGGCTAGCGAATCTAAGTGGTTGTCTAACACCTGGCAGTCAACCTATAGGATAGAGCCGGATCTAGGACCGCTGAATTTAACTATTCGAATTATGATCATGGATAAACAAAAGAACACAAGGATGGAATAACATCATGCATGTATGATATAGGTGTATATGACTAGGATTACCATCTTAGAACATATATAATCACATGCATAACCATGCATGCATGAAAGACAATAGGCACCACCTTTTCTTTAAAACACATAAGTTAAAGCATGATAATTGTTAATTGATAAATACAATTGATAAGAATAATTTAAATATAACTTCTTTAAAAACTCAAAGTAGGTTTTAATAAATCAAATCGTGGTGAATATAGATGACCTTACGTGCATGCTACTATGAGGGTAATTTTATAAGTTTATAAGGATAACACCTTTATAACTTATATAACATCGATACATAATTTAAAAGATCATCATATAGAAGATAATTAACACTAACAAGTTTGAATTATCCGTATGAAATGATAAGTAATAAAATCTTAAGTGTAACAACTTAACTTAGGATAAAAGAACTAAGTTAATGAAACACAAAAGATTTAAAGGTGAACACTCATGATACTTGAAATAAAACGCAAATACTTATAAACATGAACCGCACGATAATTACATGTTGATCGAGTCGCCTTTGAGTTTACGTACAGGAGCGCGCATATTTCGAGAACACTAAATCTCAGGATTCAGGTGAGTTCTCATAACCTCTTTTTTTAAGCTGTTTTGCTTTTAAACTCGGAGGTGAAACATGTATACCAATTTACATATTGACTTGATAACATATGGATGACACTTGTTTACTTGTATGAGATCCATAGTTATGAATTGTCATATTCAATGAGTTGTAGCTAATGACTTTGTGTCATTCGCGACGACTGCATGTATTGTCACGTGGATGTTTCCACAACTCCGTGTATCATTGTGGTTGACTTCAGTCTTCCTCAATGATTACATGTATTGTCACGTGGATGTTTCAACAACTCCGTGTATCATCGTGGTTGACTTCAGTTTTCCTCAATGATTACATGTATTGTCACGTGGATGTTTCCACAACTCCGTGTGTCGTTGTCATTGACCTCGGTCATACATAATGATACATGTATTGTCACTTTTACTAATTGAGAATATTTATGGATTGTGATTGGTTGATTGAACATGTGATTGATTATTTATGATTTATTAATATATGTGAGTATTCGTTTGGATTATGTGTTTGGATTGTGTATTTGGACATTGTGTTAGATTATCTCACAGGTGCTCATGTGGATGTTATTAAGGAAATCTAAACTCTTAAAACCCTTTATAAAATATTTGTAAATATAAAACTTTTGATTACCCTTGATTTTTACATGTTTTCAGGTGATGAAGCTAAGTAGGTTGAGGAAGATGAACTCACACTTTTGGAAATCATCATATAGGATCTTGGACTTAGCTAAATAACTGAAATTCTGGCAATTAGAATTTAGTTAGATAGCTAAATCTCTTTTGTAATTGATGTAATTAATTCATGATGAACATGATTTTTGTGTAATTAATTTGGTTGACTGAATGATATATGATGATTTAAATTAGATGCCCACGAGCTTATGAACAATCTACACATCCCTCGTGGCATCCTGACGTTTCCGCCATCAGTCGGGGTGTTACAGATTCGTATCAGAGCCTGGGTTATACGGAATTAGGTTACTAGAAATGGTTGACCTAGTCTATAACCGTAGGATACCTTAATATGAAGTTACTTCATACACTAGTTAATATATTCAGGATTTCATGCTTATGTGTTTATTACATGTTAACTGAACTCCTGTTATACACCTGAATTATATATGCTGCTTACTGATTATTTGCTTACTTGTGCCCTAATGACTCGATAAGGACATACTCGTGGTGTATTGTAAAGGTGGTGGGACGGTGTTTTGGGCGGTTGCGACCTACCCTTATCATATGCCTTATACATATACCATTTACAGTACATCGGGTGGATGTCAATATTGAGGAATAAGGGAACTAACCGTTTGGGAAAATTATCTGTTTAAGAAATTAACCGCTTAGGAATTTATTTGCTTTAGGGATTATTTGTTAGATCTCTTAATCTCCAGACAAGGACACACTCGTAGTATACTACAAAGGTGGTGGGATGGTGTAAGGGAGGTTGCGATCTACCCTTGGATATGCCCTATACATATACCATTTGTAGTATCGTGGGTCTGTCAGTGTCAGAAACATAGGATATTATTAGGATATTACTAGGAAATGTTGTAGAGTTATGGTTGATGGACTGTGGATGACATGTTGGTTAAGGTTGGTGTGGATTGACACTTTGGATGATCACACTTGATGAACATATATATAAACTCATTTATAGACATACTTATTGGACACGTGGAGTGTATAGGATCAACGCACGATATGAACGATTAGTGATGGACTGTAGACTTGGATGATGATATAGACACTTGGTGATAATATAAACGCATAGTGATGATACTAACACTTAGTGATGGTATGAACACCTGATGAGAATAAATTATAGGGAGCATATGAACACTTAGTGACGATAAGAGCACTCAGTGATGATATGAACCCTCATTGATGATTATGGACATTGGAATTAGTATGGACCTTAGAGAACTTAGACATTAGGGAAACTTTAATGTCAGGTGAACTAAGAAATAGGCAAACCTACATGTCAGGTGAACATAGACCTTACGCGAACCTAATTGTCCAAGGGAACTAGAGACCACTTCACTCAAAATTATCCTACCTAGGATAAGGTTTGTGAAGTGAGACATTGATAAGATACATGATCCACCCTAAATTCTAACAAGGGCATAATCGTGGTGCAATGCAACGGTGGTGGGACGGTGTAGGGGAGATTGCGATCTACCTCTGCATATGCCCTATATATAAGCTTGTTGCATTGCATCGGGAGGCTGTCAGTGTTGGTATAGTGTGGGGAATGTATGGAACTTTGGAATATTTAGCTAATATTAGTTATGACCAACTAGGATATTTAGTATAATATTAGGAAACTTATAAATGTTATGAGTTTAATGACAGATAGGAGAAAAATATAGTTCCTATATGTAATCATAACTGTTGAAATGAGCTCGTTTAACCATAGTTTGTATGACTTACGTTGAAAACAGTAGTAACATGTTTCTAATCTCTTCAGAAACATGCCGCCGCGCCATCACAACGGAGATGATACAAACTCTGAGGATGCTAACGGTAATGCCAACTCCGGCATACAAGAGTTAGCAAACCTTATTTCTGGATTGGTGAATCAATTGACACAAGCCAATCAGAATATCAATCAGAACAGAGGTGGTGTCCACTGAAGCTTACGGGTTCTGAAACTGCCACTGGTCTGCTACAGTGATTTGAGAGCATGGAGAACACCTTCATCAACAGTGATTGCCCCGAGAACTTGAAAGTTCGTTATGCCACTAGTGTTTTCCAAAACAGAGCACTAACATGGTTGAATGGGGAGAAATGAACTAGGGAGTTGATGCAGCCCTAGCACTGACATGGACGGAGGTCAAGAACTTGATGACCACTGAATCCTGTCCTCGAAGCGAGATGAGGAAACTGGAGACTGAGTAATGGGAACTCAAACAAGATAGTGGTGAGAATGTCATAAACAATACTCAATTCCATGAGTATAGTCTGCTGGTGCCTCATCTGGTGACACCTTTGGAGAGAGCAATTGAGAAGTATATCGGCAGGCTGCTGATGCAAATTCAGGATACTGTATACGGGAGCAACCCCAAAACACTTGAGGCTGCGATCCATTTATCTGCTACACTCACTGATAATCACGTAAAGGCCAGAACAGTCACAAGGAAGGGAACGAAGAAGACTGAGGTGAAGACTACTACCAAGGAAACAAAGACTGAAGTCAAGTCTGAAGCTGCTAGTTCTTCTAAAAGTAGCAACAAAAAGAGAAAGACCAGGAACTTCGTGGTTACTGCTCCTGCTGCTAAGTCTGTGCAGCAATCATCCAACAAAACCACTGTGAGGAATTATATTGGGAATACTCCCCAGTGTTATACTTGCAGATATCATCACATGCCTAACATGCCTTGCCGCGTCTGCAACAACTGTGGCAAGTATGGCCATTTTTCTAGTGTTTGCCGGAGTGCACAGCAAGCACAAAAAGATGCAACCTGCTCCGCTTGCACTGCCCGCTCCGCAAGTTCAACCGATACAAGCTGCACCTGTTCGCCAGGTACCTACACAGGAAAGAGCATGTTATGAGTGTGGCGAAGTGGTTCATTTTAGAAATCAATGCCCAAAGTTGACTGGGAACAATCAGAGGATGGCAAGAGGTCGGGCGTTTCAACTGAATGCTCCAGCTGCTCAAGCGAACCAGGTTGTGGTCAACGGTACATTTCTGATCAACAACTCTTATTCATCTGTCTTATTTGATTCTGGTGCCTATAGGAGTTTCGTATCATATGATTTTGAATGCATGCTTGGTAGAGCACGTACATACTTAGGTAAACCATTTAACGTGGAGGTGGCTGACGGAAACACTATTGATATTGACACTGTTATTATTGGATGTACTGTGAACTTAAGTGATCACGTTTTCCCAATTGATCTCATACCTATGCATCTCGGTAGCTTTGATGTTATCATAGGCATGGATTGGTTAACCACCCACAAAGCGGAGATTGTTTGTCATGAAAAGTACATTCGTATTCAATTACCTTCGCGTGAATCTTTAAGAGTTTTTGGAGAAACTTCTAGTAAAGGTCTTAAGCTGATGTCATGCACTAAAGCACACAAGTACCTTAGGAAGAAGTGTATGGAATTTTTAGCACACATTCTGGAGAAAAAGGATAAAGGAAAGAGCATTGAAGACGTTCCCGTAATCAGAGATTTCCCAGATGTATTTCCAGATGATTTGCCGGGTCTTCCAGCAAAACGTCAAGTAGAATTTTGAATTGACTTAGTACCTGGTGCGAATCCAGTCGCCAAAGCTCCTTATAGACTTGCGCCTTCGGAGTTGGAAGAATTGGCGAGCCAGCTGCAAGAATTGACAGATAAAAGATTTATTCGCTCAAGTCATTCGCCATGGGGTGCACCGGTCCTGTTTGTTAAGAAGAAGGATGGGTCATTCCGAATGTATATTGACTATCGCGAATTAAACAAACTCACAATCAAGAATCGATATCCACTGCCGCGGATCGATGATCTCTTTGATCACCTTCAGGGCTCGGCCTGGTTTTCAAAGATCGATCTTAGGTCTGGGTATCATCAGCTTCGTGTACATGAGGGTGATATTCCCAAGATGGCTTTCAGAACAAGATATGGCCATTATGAATTTCTAATAATGCCTTTCGGCCTTACCAATGCATCGGCGGTTTTCATGGATCTCATGAACTGTGTTTGCAGGCCATACTTGGACAAATTTGTAATTGTATTCATTGATGATATTCTGATATACTCCAAGAACAAAGAAGAACACGAGAAACACCTTAAGTTGGTTTTGGAAATCCTAAGAGAAGAGTGACTGAATGCCAAATTCTCTAAATGTGAATTTTGGCTTAAGGAGGTTCAATTCTTGGGGCACATAGTCAATGAAAATGGTTTTCACGTGGATCCTGCGAAGATTGATGCGGTGAAGAATTGGAGTACACCAAAGACACCGACGGAAATTCGATCATTTCTCGGACTTGCCGGTTACGATCGGCGGTTCATCTCTAATTTCTCCGGAGTTGTTGTGCCTCTCACTTCTTTGACTCAGAAGAATAAACCATATGAGTGGGACCGAAGCAAGAGGAGGCATTTCAGACCTTGAAGCAAAAACTTTGTGATGCTCCTGTCTTGACATTGCCAGATGGAAATGATGATTTTGTGTTTTACTGCGATGCATCCAAACTAGATCTTGGGTGTGTCGTCATGCAACGGGGAAAGGTTGAGGCATATGCATCGAGACAGCTGAAGATTCATGAGAAGAACTACACTACACACGACTTGGAACTTGGTGCAGTCGTGTTTGCTTTGAAGATATGGAGACATTATCTTTATGGCACAAAGTGTGTAGTATTTACTGACCATAAGAGTTTGCAACATATTCTCAATCAGAAAGAGCTTAACATGAGACAACGGATATGGGTTGAACTGTTGAACGATTATGACTGTGAAATTCGCTACCATCCTGGCAAAGCGAATGTAGTAGCAGATGCGCTTAGTCGCAAAAGCCAAGCTCAGATCTATAGTGTCCGAGTGCACACTAATCTCCGTAATGATGTTCTCATAGCCCAACAACACTCATTAGCTCAAGATAACTTGAAAAAATGATATGTCTTGCGGGGCTGAGATCCTATTGGAAAATAAGGATGATGGTTTGATGTATTATTTGAGTCGGTTGTGGATACCGAACAAGGGTGATCTTACGATCGTGATTATGGATGAAGCTCATAATTCTCGATACTCAATCCATCCGGGTGCTGATAAGATGTATCAAGACCTTAGGGGCTTGTACTAGTGGCCTGGAATGAAGAAGGATATTGCTGAGTATGTGTCCAAATGCCTTAACTGTGCTAAAGTCAAGGCAGAACACCAGCGACCTTCGGGATTGTTGTTACAACCAGAGATACCCATGTGGAAGTGGGAGAATATCTCCATGGATTTTATTACTAAACTTCCACGAACCACAAACGCTAAGTATAGTATTTGGGTGATAGTTGATACATTAACCAAGTTGGCTCATTTCTTACCGATACGCGAGACGTACCCGGTGCGGAAATTAACTCGTATCTATGTTGATGAGATCGTTAGCCAACATGGTATTCCCTTAAGCAAAATATCGGATCGTGATGCTCGTTTCACGGCACGATTTTGGGAATCACTTCATGAAACATTAGGAACAAGATTGGATCTTAGCACCGCCTATCATCCCCAAACGGATGGACAGACGGAGCGAACGATTCAGACATTGGAGGACATGGTGAGAGCTTGTGTCATCGATTTCGGTGGCAATTGGGATAGCCATCTACCATTAGTCGAATTCTCGTATAACAACAGTTATCATGCGAGCATTGGTATGGCGCCGCTCGAAGCTCTTTATGGCAG
Source organism: Mikania micrantha (assembly GCA_009363875.1). Taxonomy (NCBI): domain Eukaryota; kingdom Viridiplantae; phylum Streptophyta; class Magnoliopsida; order Asterales; family Asteraceae; genus Mikania; species Mikania micrantha. The sequence goes on from CM018697.1 coordinate 69,557,641, forward strand.
GAAATGTAGATCACCTATTTATGGGACCAAACGACTGACAAGATCCGCCAGATCCGTGACAATCTGTTGGCTGCACATAGTCGACAGAAAAGTTATGTGGATAAACGACGAAAACCTTTAGAGTTTGAAGTGGGAGATATGGTATTGCTTAAAGTGTCGCCTTGGAAGGGCGTTGTGCGATTCGGGAAGAAAGGTAAGCTTGCTCCACGATATGTTGGCCCTTTTAAAATCCTTGAACGGATCGGGAAAGTTGCCTACAAGTTGGAACTTCCTCCTGAACTTAGTAACGTGCACCCGACGTTTCACGTGTCCAATTTAAGAAAGTTCTTAGCTGATCAAGATCTTCAGGTACCACTCAATGACATCCGCGTCGATGATACCATGCATTTTGTTGAAAAATCGGTTGAGATAATGGATTGTGACATTAAAAAGCTCAAACGCAGTAGAATTCCAATTGTCAAAGTACGTTGGGAATCGAAGCGGGGTCCAGAATTCACCTGGGAACAGGAAGATCAGATGAAGCTTAAGTACCCACATTTATTTACTACGGTCACTCCAAGTTGAATTTCGGGACAAAATTCCCTTAACTAGGGGAGACTGTAACATCACTGTATTTCCGGTCGTCCGTACATCCGTACGATTGTACTGTTACGACCTGAGATTTTTAATGATGATGCATTATTTGATGATTATCACTGTTACTGGTATACATATTGAGAACCTATTATTATACGCGTAAACCATGGGAAGTTTAGTTGTAACCCAACTAAACAGAACGAGAGAGTTTATCGCAGATAAATAAACGATTATGGATTTATGGAATGGAAAGGAATGAGGAGTTGGTTAATGTTTGGTTACTAAACATAGTCAAGGACACATGGTCATGGTTTATCGAAATAGCGGTGGGACGTTGGCTGGGCAGTTGCGACTGACGCCTACATATGCCCTATACATATGCATATTTCGGTCTATCATGGAGTGTCAGTGATATGGTTTAGTGGGATTTTGGATTGGGAATTACAATATTAAAGTTAATAAAATAATGGGAGTTTTAATAAAAACAAATACGCGAAGGTGAGGTGACCAACATAACTTAAACACGAATATTAATTCGGAAATATTAACTTAAAAATGTATTCGCGTGGGTGACGATTCACACGAATATAATTATTAAGAATAATGTTCTGAATCGATATTCCATAAATCATAAATCAAATCGAAATACGATACGAGCGTCAGATTCGGAAAGGTGACGATCTTTACGAATACGTACGTAAGTAATGTGTTTCGACAATTTATTTAAACGATTTTATCTAAATCATTTTATTTTAACAAAATACAATTATTTAAACGACTCATGTTTAAAATATATTTTACGAATATAACCGAGCATTTTATAATATTTATCGCGATAAAAACGAGGCCGAACACGGGGGATCAAGACGCGATATAAGGAAGAGCTTCTTCTTCTTCCTTCTCATTCTACCAACCAAGCTTTCTCTCTCTACAATCAAATTCGTCACCGACATAACCTCCACCTTCTCTTTACCATAGCTTCTTCATTCCTTGTCGGATTCAAGAGATTTTAGTGTCCAGACGACCGTGTGATCGAGAGGAACAAGAAAGTACAAAGAAATCCCGATTTTAGTTTACGAATTCAGGTAAATCTTAATCTTACTTTTCGGTTTTTACTACAAAATCGAGGTGGTTGTGTCTAGAACATGGGATTGAGATTAGGGTCTTGATTATTGTCGAGTCGAGTTATTGTTGAACCATGGAAAGCCATAGATGACCTTAAACTCGAAAATAAGGAGGAGGGGATGGCTGGTTCACGGCTCAGCAGGGGCGAACCTGTTAACACAGCTCCACGGCCGAACTTTTCAACAGCCATTGTAGGGCCTCAATGAACCTTTCCCTCATCCCACCCTGCAACGAACCTTGGTCTAGCCTGCAACGAACCTGTGTCCTAGCTTGCAACGAACCTGGGTCAGGTCTGCAAGTTAGCCGAACCATCATGATACTCACGAACCTTTGGCCATCCATGATCTCCGAACCTTTCATACCGAACCTTGGCGCAACATGACTTCAACATGGGGCGAACCCTTGGACCCCGAACCTTTCAACAGCAGACCACCATTGGGCCGAACTTCCTTAAATCCACGAACCCCTCTATGGGCGAACTTATGAGGCACGAAACTAGGAACCGGCGAACCCTTATGCTTCCACGAACCATTTAGACTTGGCCGAACCTAGACTCTATAAAACTCTAGATCAGCGAACCTAAAGGGATTCACGAACCTAGGGGTTGCGAACCTTAGGCTAGCGAATCTAAGTGGTTGTCTAACGCCTGGCAGCGAACCTATAGGATAGAGCCGGATGTAGGACCGCTGAATTTAACTATTCGAATTATGATCATGGATAAACAAAAGAACACAAGGATGGAATAACATCATGCATGTATGATATAGGTGTATATGACTAGGATTACCATCTTAGAACATATATAATCACATGCATAACCATGCATGCATGAAAGACAATAGCCACCACCTTTTCTTTAATACACATAAGTTAAAGCATGAGAATTGTTAATTGATAAAAACAATTGATAAGAATAATTTAAATATAACTTTTTTAAAAACTCAAAGTAGGGTTTAATAAATCAAATCGTGGTGGATATAAATGACCTTACGTGCATGCTACTATGAGGATAATTATATAAGTTTATAAGGATAACACCTTTATAACTTATATAAATTCGATACATAATTTAAAAGATCATCATATAGAAGATAATTAACACTAACAAGTTTGAATTATCCGTATGAAATGATAAGTAATAAAATCTTAAGTGTAACAACTTAACTTGGGATAAAAGAACTAAGTTAATGAAACACAAAAGATTTAAAGGTGAACACTCATGATACTTGAAATAAAACGCAAATACTTATAAACATGAACCGCACAATAATTACAGGTTGATCGAGTCGTCTTTGAGTTTACGTACAGGAGCGCGCATATTTCGAGAACACTAAATCTCAGGATTCAGGTGAGTTCTCATAACCTCTTTTTTTTGAATAAGAGGTTGAGAGTAGATCTTTTTTCTAAAATTATTTGAAAATAACTCTGATTCGCTGATCATTCGAATAAGGGGGTTCATGTTCTCAACCCCAAATGATTTGGAAGGCAGTAAGTTAAAGAAAAAGGAGGGGTATATGAACTCACCTAGATTGATGGGTCGCCGATGCACTTACTTGGTTTGTTCTCTCGATTTGAATCGTATTTTATAAATAAGTTGTTTAGGTGTTGGGTGATTATGTGCTCCGTTTCTTGATGTGATTTTGGAAAATGTGTTTTAATTTCGTTTTATCTTGACTAGATTTAAAAGTTTGGTCTATGGTTCGGTTTTATCAATACGAATGGTGTAAGATAGGACGTTCAACAATTAGCCATTTTGGGCCGTTCTTGGTGCGAATGGCCTGTTCGTACGAATGGCCTTCATTCACACGAGCAAAATAAAGCGAACGCATACTATCATTCTGGTGTTCCATTCGTGCGAATGTGCTCTGATTCGTATGGTTATCCCGTGTGAATGAATCCATGTCATTCGTGTGATTTCTCTTTCGACCAGCAGCTCGTTTGGTCGAATTTTCTCAACGAATGAGGCATCTCATTCACACGAGTGAGCCCTTCGTTTTGCTCATTCGTTTGCAAATTCACCAAGAACGCCATTTTTGAAATCGGTGGTTGTTTTTTGGTGTTTTTACTGTTGTTATTGATGTTAAAATGTTTTGGAGTGTTTTGGTGCAAAGGATCGGTGCCAATACTTACTGTGGAGCTCGTATTTGACCGAAATGGATGAAAGTGGTTGAAATATTGAAACGGAGGTGTTGGGTTGAAATACACACGATTTGGACGATGAAATGGTCTAATTTCGTGTGAAAATGACTAAAAATTGAGAGGGGTGAAAGAGGGTTTTGGTTGAGAGAGCTGGATGAAAAAATGGGTTTGAGAAATGGAAGTGTTGCTTTTATAGCTGTATTGTTACTCGAATGACTCTGCAGCTATAAAGCTTCTCCAAATTAACCTATTCGTAAGAATGAGGGTCCATTCGTACGAATATTTGTGTGTGTTAAAATTTTGATTGTTTATTAAATTGTTTTGGAGAAATTTTATTAAGATAGTTATTATTTTATATCCGCGTTAAAGACTCATGCTGACATCTGTATGAATCGTCACGAATACAAACGTTGCGTTGCATTTAACTGCTGACATTGTTTTGTACTGTAAAGATATCATTTAGTGTTTCAAATCTAACAACATATCCACATGGATCGTCACCCATGCCGACATCTTGTTGGATCGATTCTCCAAATGTTATCTATTCAGATTTTTTTGTTCATTGTTTTCCCTCACAAGGTGTTTTTCTTTTCTTTTGATTCATGTTTGTGTGATTCAATGGATTTTCCTAACTGTCTTAGGAATAATCCGTGTATTTTAATTGTTGTTTATTATCGTTATCATCACTCGCATAACACAATGTCTTACACTGTGGTTGTGTAAATCCTTGGATTTCAGACTCATGGCAGCTCGTCAATAGGTTGTCACAACTTCCGAGGTTGCTGGTCAACAGGTTTCCATCACTTCTTCTCGGCTAAGTCTTGCCCTAAATCTGGGTGACACTGATGCACCTGAAACTGACTCTCTACCCGAAGTACAAGTTTCTATATCACATTATTCTGCAGTTTCTCTCTCAAAAGACCACAAGTTTCTGTATCACATTATCATGTATGTAGTTCTTTCCAATGAAAAGGTCAATTTGTCCCCAAATTATTTTTGACCATTTGGTTCATAATCAAAAGGCACCCAAGTTTTTGTTTGGTTCTAGATTTGTGATGGCCAGCTTTTTTGATGAAATAAACACTGTTTGTCATTTTCCTACCATCTTGTGTCATGATTATTCACAAACAAACCTTTTCTACGTTAAATACTAATGCAAATGTACTAGATGACACTAAAGACACAACCGTCCCATGTGAGCCCACATCCACCTCTTCTTCCACACATGTTAACGTACCATCCAAAAGAAAGCCATCAACCAAAGCCCCTCACCCTAAAAAGCCCATAAAGACTGTTTAGGTAGATGAGATCCCTGAACAAGTCATTGTCCCTCTTCGACAAGAAGATCCATTTGTCCCATCCTCACAATAGGATGCTGGTGTAATTTAAAGGGATCCCTCGCAAACCACTGAATTATCTCTTCATACACAGATGGGAGTCAAAAGAAAAAGTGGCGCATGTAGATCCTGAGATGGACTAAGGTCATGTTGAAACTAATATACCAGTCAGGGATTCGGATGATATCCTTAAACAGATTGAAGAATCAAACCTCAAAATTTAGGAATTGGCGGCCACTATATCAAATATTCAGGCTCATGTGGCCAAACTCACTGAGTTGGTCGCAAAAGTCTTGAATGACCAAGTCCTGCAACCAAAATCCAAGCAAATGCAGGCACCTTCACTTGATGGTCCCTCAAACACTACACCCACTCCGACTATTCCAACCTTCTCTCCCCAAGTTCTTCAAGAAGTGTTAAACCCACTTCTTACCTCCCACTTTACAACTATCTTTGCCAACTTTACCAAAGATTTCTTTCACACACAGTCAACCCAAATGGATCTACTAAAAGTTTCCATAGATTCCAAAATTAAATCCCTCAAACATGAAACAGCCAACCAAATACTTTATTTGCATTCTCTCACAGGTATTACTCCTCCTCCCCCTTGGTTCAAAAACCAACAGAGAAGCCTCACCTACTCTATCTCCCAAATCTGCTTCTCAAACCCTCCTGGATTTATCCAGAGAAACCTTACCTAATCATACCCTTTTGGACTTATCCAAAATTAGCCAAAAACATCAGACCTATCATCACTCGATCCTTCACAAGAATACAAAAGAGTGTAGCTAGAAATTCTAAACCTCCCATAGCCATACCCAAGAAACCTTTAACTCCCATCTCTGAATCAAACTCAGACTTAAATAATAATCAGCCTATCTCTTCTCTAATGCTAAGAAAAAGAAAACATATATTGGCTGATGATGATGAGTCTGAGATCAATCCACCCAAGTCTACTAGAATCCCTCTCCAACAAACCAGATGAGGATGTAGCTGAAAAACCTCAAACCTCTCCTCTGAGAGAAACCTACTCCCCAAAGAGGTACATCCCCTCTACTGAAGATCTCCAAAGCCAAATAAATGAAGAAGAGGAAAGGAAGAAGAAGATCTTAGCTGATCTCGAAGCCTCTGGTCTTCAGGGAGAAAAATTAATCAAAGCCTACTAGGATCAAAAAACTCTTATGGATCAGCAACAAGATAATGGGTATCAAGATGAGAGGGAGAAAATCATCAAGTTCCTGCTGAATGAAGGAAAGTACAAAGTATAGACCTTCATGAACTGGGATCTCACAAGCCTCAGAAAGGAAGCTGAAGCCCTTTCTCAAAGACTGAAGGAGGCAAAAAAAAGAAGACAGTTAAACAGAGGAAAAGGATAAAATACATCCTCACTATAAATGGTTGGGAAGCAAGAAACACTATAATGAGATGAAAGGAAATAATCTATTCGAAGAATGGGCTAGATTTAAAAGGGTCCATAGTGACCATCCTGAACTATGGCAAGAGTATGCTTCTCCTTCCACAGCCTTAGTATCCTCATTAACCGCAGAAACCAAGGATGCCACAAACAAGACAATAATTGATCAGCTGATGAATTAACCTTTAGGAGGTTCTAGCATATGTTTGGTTCCACCATCCTTGGACAGTAAGTTCATACCATGGATAGATATTAAAGAAGATTTCAAACCTGTCCTATTAAAAAGTTATGAATCTCATCTGCATGCTGTGGTTAAAAAGGTTCTTGACTTGAGGGATCAAGTCAAAAGAAGAGAGCTCATACATTGGCATTGGACATCTCCTCGCAATCTTCCTATAGTTCCTTCTACTCAAATGCAACCTCTTCAAATTATTCATTCAAGAGCCAGAATCAAAAAGGAAGTTCTTTGACCAATACTCCAAGTCCATAACCATTGAAAGACACAATGAGTCAAGAACCTTCTTTACAAACTGGGATTCCATCTAAAACCTTTCCAAGGATGTTCTGAAAATCCTATAGCACATAACTTTGTAGAATGCTGATACAAACTATGAAGTTTTATAGTTTGTGCGCAATCTTAGGGATCAAATCAATCTAATTCTAAGTCAAGAATAAGTGGTTTTTGCTACTTCAGTCCAGAGGGAGACTGTTGGAACAACCGCGGATCACAACAGCGGAGCCAACAACCGTGGATCAAAGCAACAGAGCCAACAACCGCGTATCATGCCTTGTAGACAACAACGGAATCAACAACTGTGGAACAGCTTCTGCGATTTAACTACTGATTACGCAACAACTTTTTACAACCATAGAAGAATAACTGAAGACCCTAGTTTCCGTAGTTGTTGACTTGTCTATCAGTTGTTGTACAATTTTGTTTGTACCAGTGTCTGTAATTTGTCAGTTGTTTGTCTTATTATTTTTTTCATGTAACATTGAATGTTTGGGTATTTATACCCCAACATTCCCTGCATTACTTGAATTGACTTTCCCAAAAATTCCTTGTGCTTTCATTATCTTTTCTATTTCTCCAGCCAACTAAACAACCTGAAATAACTAAGTGTTTGACTCAAGAGGGAGTAAATACCTAGTCTTTGACCCTAGAGTCTAAAGTCGGACAATCCTGGTTAATAACTCCTCACGGTCCAAGGTAATGACATTAAGGGTGAGACACTAGAGGCTTAATAGAACATAGCCACCCATTTGATGACTGAGCTCACAAGTGCTGGGATAGAGATGGCCAAGGTTGAGGTCTTCCACAAGCTGTTGAATTCTTTTCCATACAATTGAAAATCCAATTGTACAACTGTCAATAGAACAAAAGATATGTTCAAGACCACCCTCAGCGAGCTGATCTCCATAATCAACTCATATGATATGAATGATAAACATAAATGTAGGTCCATGGTTAGGATCTAGATGATCTGGTATAACATGATATCCGTGCAGAATCCATAACATCAAGTTTGAACAAAAATAAAATAGATCGAGATGGATAGAATCGAACAAACAAATATGGACATAATTCACTCTTCTTGTATTAATCAATCGAATTCAGCAACTACAATCAGAGAGAAATTACAATCTTGGTAAAATGATAATTATGTCCAATCGATAATAATTATATAGAAGATAGCCTATTTATAGGAAATCTGTCGATACTGACTGTATCAAAGGTAATACCTATGTCGACACTAATAGTATCAATGCTGCTTCGCATTGATAGATCAGTACTTGGCCATTTTTCAAACATACAAAACAAAAACAAACAAAAACAAACAAAAAAATTAACATTAAAGTAAAAGAATTCAATTACAATAAACATAAAAATCATTTCAAATCAACAACACTTCCAGTCTTCAGTTTTCAGTTTAAATCTGAGGCTAATGCTATTAGGGTACTAAAGAACTCCCTCCTTAGAAACAACTCAGTGTTGATCTTTATTCTTTCCACTGAGAAGGCAGATGACTACTAGCACATTCTTGAATTGCATTGCTTCATCTCTATGATCCTTATGATATTGTATATGTTTTATTTGCATCTTTCTTAGGTCATCTTCTGAAAGATTAATCAAGTGGATAGGATCAAAAATTATGCACAATTCCACTTTGTTTATATCTTGGAAAACAGCTTCAGAAGTATAAGCATCTAAATACCATTGGTGGAGGTTATTAAATATACCTGAGTTAAACATTGAAAGAGTAATTCTCTTTAAAGACTTAACCAGCTTGAATTCATAACGTACCTTCCACTTTCTAGTAATCCAATCTAGATTACCAACAGTCGTTATCTTCTTTAACTTCTAAGGTTTTAATAATTCAAACTTCATAGTCTGAACCTCTTTTCTTATTGTTCTTTCAATCAGATTTTCCATGTAATCATCAACATGGTTAATTAACCTTATTTCTCCCAAAACTCTTAATTTACTTAATGGGAATTGATGGAAGCTCTTAATCGACTTCTTCATATACTGTACTCCATTAATTCTCTTTATTATGAACAACTTGCTCTCATTTTCGAACTTCAAAGAAAAAATCTTTCCATCACACTCCTTCTTATTCTTATATTTCTTTTTCTGAATTGGACTTTGTGGAGTATTGGCTAAATCATCTTTAGCAAGTTGAATCACCACAGCAGTAGTCAAGAATTTGACTCAATCTTCATTCAAGGCTTCTTTTGCAGCTTGTTTTATTTTTTCATAACATCAGTGCCGGAACCATCACCGGAACAGAGATCGACATAGTAACATGAACGGTGATTCAAGTACATATTTATATTCATATATCGTGATCATTTCATGTTATCATAGAACAGATTCAAACTCATGTCAGAAACAAAACTCAAAATCATTGTTCATCAGCCAGATAATTATCTGGCAATACAGAACCATCATGTGATTATTTTCTAGGATTTTTTTACGTATAATCATATGGGAGGCTTTACAGAACAAAAAAACGGACGTCGTTACGAGAATGCTAAATAGACGGATTATTCTTATAGGTGACGATCTGTACGAATACATCTGAAAGTTTAATGTTCTGAATGATATCCGATAATTAGAAAACCATATTGAAAAGTATAGTTATCGTCGTGTTCGTACGGGTGACGATTCGAACGAATACGCGCGACAACTGTACGATTCGATTTAAACTGTAATTTAAATAAATTTCAGAAAATTTAAATAAATGAAAGATATTTAGTTAATTTACTAGGAATTACCACCTAAAATAAATTTAGAAACTTTGTTTTAAAACCGTAACGTTTTGTTACGAAAAAAACGAAACCGATGTTTCATGCGAAACCGAGCAACCGAAACGAACCCGAACTCACCCGAGATATAAATACTCGAAATGAGTCATCTTTCTCATTTAACCTCTTCACTCTCTCTCTAAAACCAAAAACTTGTCACTCTCTCTCTAGAAATTCAAACTTCCCACACCTAGATCTGACTCGTTTCTTGATGAAATTTCGTGTTCTTGGTGCCCAAACGACCACCACAACTTGTTGAACACGAAAGTACAACCGATCTAAGCATTTAACCAGATGATTCGAGGTAAAAACCCTCGTTCGAACCCCATTGAGAAATCCGGTTTTAGGCCCCAAAAATCTAAGGCAATCACTACACAAATCATATAGGAAGATGTAGGAATCGAACAACCGAATGGTGCTACCCCCAGCTCACCGAATGAGCAACCATTTTCATTCAGCCGAATGGCCTTTAAGCCGAAGCAGTCCCATTCGTTCAGGCAGCCAACTCATTCGCTTGGCCAGAGTCTTTCGTCTTGGCTTCATTCGTCCCCAGCTCCTTCGGCCAAGGCCACCTTCGGCCCAACCCACTCGCACAAGTCTCATTCGGCCTAACCCAGGTCAGTCGACCCAACACCTCCTTCGACCCATGATGGTTCGGTCAAGATGATTCGAATGGGGTGCTTGTACATGGGATAAGATAAAAGATCGAGGGTGTGGCCTAACACACATGAAGGCATGCGTGGGATTGTGTATTGTATGTATAAGGTTTGATCTTGTGTGTGTGTGTGCATGGGATATTAGGGTTTTATAACAAGTAAACAACTTTGGATTAACAATTGATCAAACAATGAGAGTAACAAAGGAATAGACAATGGAATTGACCTTGGATATGGGTTGGTTTAAGACAAAAGGCTTTATTTAAAAGATCACATGAACACGGGTTTTGAAGTAGGGAACCAAGTGGTAAACCCTTTTTGATTAGGGATTTATAATGCAAACACTTATATAAGCAAGGGTTGAACTACAACATGAATGTTGTAGTCATCCTTTTTGACCAATACAATAAGATTTTCTTAAACTAAGCTATCAATATCATGTGAGAAGTACACTATGGATCAAAAAATTGACTAGGAATAAGGATGTTGACTTCATAACCAGCAACCAACACTTAGACATTTCGAGAATACATATGACTACATTAGGTGATTCAATTGAAGTACCTAGGATGGGTCATACATAGAAGATAAGCAAGGAATCATGGGACGATCAAAGACTAGTAATGGGCCCAAGGGTAATATAACAAGATTAACCTAAGCCCATCACATTTAATTATACTTTTCTTAAATTAATTGTGTTTTAATAAAAGAAAAAAATTTAATTATGAACATCAAATCAAAATAAGTGATTTTTTTACTTAAAGTTTAACTTCACATGAATTATTTTGAAAACGCTTTAATTAAAGACTTGTAATGGTAACTTGTGGGGAAGGGTTATTACTGGGTAATGAGTTTGGTCTAGCTAGATGAAATTATAGAAACATATTACTAGAGATAGGACACTTAGTTACATACCAAGACCAAAACCCTAGATGCGTCTATTACAATGAAATCATCACTGCCTTCTGGAAGACTAAGAATAGGGGAGTTGCATAACTTATGTTTAAGAAGTTGGAATGCATCTTCTTGTTTCTGTCCCCATATGAACGCTTGACTTTTCTGGGTTAGAGTGGTAAGTGGAAAGGAGATCTTTAAAAAGTTCGCGATGAACCTCCGATAATAGCATGCCAAACCCAGAAATGAACGAATCTCTGTCGGGGTAGATGGGGTAGTCCAATTCTTAATCGCCTTAATCTTTGCTGGATCTACGTGTATCCCATCCCTGTTAATGACATGCCCTAAGAAGTGAACTTCTTTTAGCCAAAATTCACACTTTGAGAATTTAGCATAAAGTTGTTCAGCTCTTAATAGCTCTAAGACTTTCCTCAAATGAACTTCATGTTCTTGCTCAGTCTTTGAATAAATCAGTATATCATCTATGAAAACGATAACGAACTGATCTAAGTACGCCTTGCAAACTCAATTCATCAGGTCCATGAACACTGCCGGTGCATTGGTCAGTCCAAATGGCATAACTACGAACTCGTAGTGTCCATATCGAGTCCTAAACGCAGTCTTTGGTATATCCTCATCATTTACTCTCAACTGATGATACCCGGATCGTAGATCAATTTCAGAAAAGCAAGTTGCTCCCTGTAATTCATCAAACAAATCATCGATCCTTGGTGGAGGATATTTGTTCTTAATTGTCAACTTGTTTAGCTCACGATAATCGATGCACATCCGAAATGAACCATCTTTCTTCTTAACAAAGAGAACCAGAGCTCCCCAAGGAGAGAAACTCGGTCTTATGAAACCTTTGTCCAGAAGTTCTTGGAGTTGACTAGACAGTTCTTGCATCTCAGACGGTGCTAATCGATATGGTGACTTCGCCACTGGGTTTGCTCCAGGGACGAGATCGATTCTAAATTCCACTTGCCTAATCGGTGGTAGTCCAGGAAAGTCTTCTGGGAATACGTCCGGATAATCTCTGATGACCGGAACTTCTCCAACTGCTTTCTTCTCAGGTTTCTTCTTTACCGCATGAGCCAGGAACGCAAAGTATTTCTTCTTTAGGTAATTCCTAGCCTTGATACACGATACAATCTTCAATCCGCGGCAGGGTTTCTGGCCGTAAACTTGCATCATTTTGCCGGACGGTAGGGGAATTCGGATAAGTTTCTCCGAGCATACCATCTCGGCGTGGTTTTTGGATAACCAATCCATTCCTACTACAACTTCGAAGCTTCCGAGTGTCATAGGAATGAGATCGATAAGGAAAAGATGATCGTTCAATCTCAATTCACAATCGCATATTATTGAGTTCACTAATATTGTCTTACCATTCGCTACTTCTACGGTGCAAGGAGCATCAAGTATAGATGGTTGTTTATCAAACATTGAAGCAGTATTAATAGAGACAAAACTTTTATCAGCCCCAGTGTCAAATATGATAGAAACGTAATGATCATTAACGAGAAATGTAACCGTGATGACTGCCGGGTCCTCGCGTGCTTTGGATGTCCCGATAACAAAGGCACGAGCAGTAGCAGTTGTAGCGGCTGGGTTGAGTTTTGGGCACTGGTTTCTGAAGTGTCCTTCTGCTCCACAGTTATAGCAAGCCCTTCCACCAACGGCAGCAGGATTAGCGGTGGTAGTTGCAGCAGCAGATAGATGAGCAGATCGACATGTTGTAGCCAAGTGTCCCATTCGTCCACATTTGAGACATTTTCTGCATGGGGTAGTGGATAGGTGATGGTATTGGCATTTGGTGCAAAGTGGAAATGGACCAGTATAAGGCTTTCTAGCCGTAGCTGGTTGTGGCATAGCAGTAACAGGAGTAGCTTGAGTAGGTGTAGCTGTAGTTATAGCTGCAAAGTTTTTGATTGTCTTTTGTTTCTGCTTTTTATTTTTGGGTTGGTGATGTTCAGGCTTCTTGCCTTCTTCAACCTGTGCTCTCTTATACCCCTTTCTAGTGAGCACACCCGCTTTGACATATTCCTCAGTAAGAGTGGCACCAAGATGAATTGCCGCTTCCAGTGTAGTGGGGCTACTCCCCATAACAGTTCCCTTGATGACTAGGGGTAATCTTTCAATGTACTTCCCTATCCTACGGGATATAGGAGTAACCAGATGTGGCACCAGAATGCACAACTCATGGAAACGAGTTGTATATTTCGCATTCTCGCCACTGTCCTGAACTAAATTCCACATCTCCACCTCGAGTTTCTTCAGTTCATGGCGTGGACAGAACTGTTCCACAAGTAACTTCTTGAAATCCTCCTATGATAAGGCCAAAGCAACCTCTCGTCCTCTGGTGTTCTTCTCAGAATTACACCAGGTGAGTGCACCTTTGTGAAAAGCGCTTGAGGCCATCTTGACCTTTAGATTTTCAGGACATCCGGTGAAGTCAAGGATATCCTCAATGCTCTCCAGCCATTGTAGTAGACTGGTAGCTCCCTTAGTACCAGCATACTTAGGGGGCTTAGCATCATTGAACTGCTTGAAAGTGAAGTTAGTAGTTCTGGTGTTGGTGGCATTTGAGTTGTGTGTTGAATCACTGGTACTTCCCCTAAGATTCTGGGTGATATCAGTGACCATACCCGGAATGACATCCCTCATGTGTATAGTGATGGCCCGGGCAATTTTGTTAATCTCATCATCGTTGCCACTTGTTGAACCCCCTCCGTTAGGGTCACGTCGAGGAGGCATTCTACGAATAGAAGCCACAAGTGGTTCAGTAATGAGAAAGGATACAATTGAATTTACATGATAAGATTAGTAATATATTCATACTACTAATATTATCATTCAATTGTAATATGAGCAAATACACGTATAAGCAATCAACTTATTAGCATACTTCTCATGTGATTTGTTTATGATATCTCATGATTTCACTCCACCAAACCTACACACTGACACTTTCCCAGTATACCGAAGATAGCTTATATATAGGGCATACAAAAGGGTCAAGCAAACTGCCAGCCCAGTCGCCAGCCCACCACCGCTTCGATATACCACGATCATGCCCTTGCTAGCATTTGGCAATACGATTGTATTGATTTCCATGTATGTTTCATTGATTAAGAAATCCCATGTTCTTTGATCACTGAACTATAATTGAATCTATGATTGAATTATGATTGAATTATGTGTGCACCTACTAACAATTGTTAACATGTAGAACTACATCCTCTGTGTGCTCTACATTTTTCTCGTTAACCTATGTTAGTAAGTACTAAACATGTAATCACTTAAGAATTTCACTTAAGGTTTACATTTAATGAATGTTCACAACTTGATTGATTTCCACACTATGTTTGTCTCATCTATGGTTGATTAACACAATGATTGTTTCACGCAATGGTTGTTTCTCAAATGGTTGTATCTCAAATGTTTGACTAATGTTCAATGATTCCAATTGCTCCCGTATCTTCACTTCAAATACGAATGACGAATTCCCCCTGTCATACTGAAGATAGCTTATATATAGGGCTTACGTAGGGTCAAGCAAACTGCCTGCCCAGCCGACATCCCACCACCACTTCAGTACGCCAGAGCTTGGCCGCCATTTGTATTTGAAGCTAGAATTCCAACTCTTGATTGATTATGATTGATTCATGATTGTTTCTTGAACTATGAATATGATTATGATTGTCAAAACCGAGATTCTTGATTTACTATAAATCAGGACCTTATGTATAAATATATGTGTCCTAGGTTAATTAACCTAGGTTCTCAATACTTACAGTACTGAGTATAATGATCTCCTTATGTGAACTTCAACTAAAGAATACTATTACAAAGATTCTAAGTTATGAAGTCCTAATGAAATGAATTCATGATAATAATATCATGATTAGAATTTCAGATCAAAGATACTATGAATACAGATCTTTTCCTCTAAAATTCTGTAATGAACTCTGATTGAGAATTTCAGATCAAGGATACTAAGAATACAGATCCTTGCCTCTGATATCCTCTAATGAACTCTGATTGAGAATTTCAGATCAAAGATACTAAGAATACAGATCCTTGCCTCTGAAATCCTTTAATGAACTCTGATTGAGAATTTCAGATCAAGGATACTAAGAACACAGATCCCTGCCTCTGAAATCCTTTAATGAACTCTGATTGAGAATTTCAGATCAAGGATACTAAGAATACAGATCCTTGCCTCTGAAATCCTTTAATGAACTCTGATTGAGAATTTCAGATCAATGACACTAAGAATACAGATCCTTGCCTCTGAAATCCTTTAATGAATATGTATTGAGAAACTTAATTCGGTTTCTAAAATTACAGAATCCTGATTCAAATTTCTTGACTCGATACTTAATCTTAGAAGTGTATCCCTAAGATCTTTCAAGCTTGATGTAGACTTAATGTACACTTAAGTTTACTTAGATCCTAAGTATCCTCAAGCCTATAGCACTTAGTCCTATGGGGTAGCTTAGGTTATAGTCTAGGTCATTAATAATTGGGTTTTTTCTAGTTCTCTACAACCTTGGCTCTGATACCAACCTGTCACACCCCCTGCGCCGAGTGCGGAATCCACGGCGCGGTGACGATATGGTTGAATCATGCACAAGTATTGAATAAGAACAACCACAATGCATTACTAGGTTTCAAAATGTTTAGACCATTGTTTAGTTACGGACATTCTATCTATCTATCTATCTATCTATCAAAAGAATATCAACTACAGACCCAAAATATAGTTTACAAAACAAGACTTCAAACAAGACAATTAAACAATCAGGATTTAGTGTGTTTCTAATCCATCCTAGCTTGTTTCTTCATCTTGTTCTATCTTAAACGGTCTCCTTAGTTGTCCCTTAGAATGTCTTAAACCTGATTACCTAAAACACGTGAAAAGTAACTGTCAACTACAAAAGTAGTTGGTGAGAACAATAGGTTCAACAGTTGTAAATATGAATTTGCATTGTAAGGCATATGAATAAAACAATGAATGAAAATACATCGATGGTTGCAACCCAAACTAACATCAAGTCTGTAAAACGTGTCCAAACAGTCATCAGACTGTTTGCTAGAAAACCAACATATAATCAAGTCCCAAACTACGTTTGGAGTTAGAAAATTTGTCAGCAACATTGATATAACCATTCGTAACCAAATCCTGCAGTTAGCTTTTAAAACAAATTTAAAAGCTAACTCCAAAATTAGGTCTGCCCAATTGTGTCCGCTTTCCCTTGTTGTGATCACCCAGTACTAACGCTAAATGAATATGTAACTTGATGTGTGTATAAGTTTGTTCACAACGATGAACACCATGCTTTTGGAAACTTGAATTGAAACCCTTTGATTGAATGCCTTATTTGATTTCCATGATTTTGAAAACTTCCCGTGAGTACCATGAGTACCAATGATTGAAATAACTTGTTTGAATACCATGAATTGAAATTCTTTGTTTGAATACCACTATGAAAACCATTGGTTGAAAACCTTGTATTGAAACCCTTGATTGAACACTAAAGATAGTGTCCTTGTATAATAACAAGGTTTATAAATATCGTTTATCGAAAACACAAGATCTTTAATAAATGAGTTTATAAAACTTAGTCTTTAAAAGTGTTTAACATTTATAAAACCATTTGTGTAGAACAGTTTAAAGAAACTTTATAAAACCTTCTTAATAGAAAAATGTTTAACAGTTGATAAAATTCTTTTTAAGACATTTGATAAATCCTTTAAAACAGTTGATGAATTCGTTGAATATGTACAGTGAACCTGTAATATTTGCATAATAGCATAAATCCAGAATATTGAAATATGATTGTAATAAGAGTAATTTGGTAACTTGTTCCACCCCAAAACAGTTGTAAAACAGTAAAAGAGGGGCTAATGTTCTCACCTGACAGCAGTAGACTCTGAACGATAACAAGTAGCAAGTAGCAAACAAGACCTCCAACTGGTTCCTATATCATTGTAATCATACATAAGATATAAGATTTATGATTGTTTAGACTTTGACTTATTGATTGACTTGTGTTATTTTGAACTTGATTAACTCTTGAATAACTTGATCTCATGTTTAGGAATATTTGTGGATTTGAAAATCATGATTGAGTCACTTGATTGATCATTGATTCATGAAAAAGAAGTGTCATGTTCTTTTATGCACAACTCCTATGCATAAAATGACAAGTGTTGATGATTTTGATAGCCGTTGTTTAACATGTAGTTTAAAGAGATATCCAATTTGTTTTAAGCCTTTATGATTATGACTTGATCTCATAATTAGGTTAAATTAAACCTAAGCCAAATAAGATCGTTTCATAATTATTTGATTAATAGGCCAAGATTGGGCCGAGATAAAATCCCATGGGCAAATCTATTCCTATTGGGCTTCAGTATTTGTTATTGGGCCCTTGGGCCATATTTATGATGTAATTGACCAATTGACCATGGTAGGCCGAATGGAATGATATTGGGCCAAGAATAAATATGTTGGCCTTGAGTTGAAATCATGTTGAGCAAATCAATAAGCGTTTGGGTTAACCAATCGGGCTACTTATGACTAAAGGGGCCGAGAATACTATTTAGCTTGATCAAATCATATGGATCAAATAGAATGGCACTGGCCGAACTAAAGAAAAACTGGGTTGTCGACCGGTTTACAAGGGTGGGTTCGGGAAGCTCACTTAGGTTCGGTGGTGATTTCATGCGCATAGGTTCGGCAACCACTTCACAGGTTCGGCCATGCATACGTTCGGCTGACTCAGTTTTGTCATCAAAGGTTCGTTGATCATGATGACAATCGATAAGGTCCGGCTGAATTCGAAAACCATGCTAGGTAGGGTTCGGCTCAGGGTGGAAGGTTCGTCGCACCCCAGTGCTCGCAGAAGGTTCAGCCGAGAAACCTAATTAGGTTCGGCACGTCGGGGTTCGTTCATCATGCAGAAAGGGTTCGGCAGCCCTCAAGGGTTCGTCTACATGGCAAAAGGTTCGGTGGCTCTCGAGGTTCGCTGTCTAGGGTTCGCGAGTCAAGCAATGGTTTGGCTAATGATGCTGAGGAAGGTTCGCCGCAGCCTAGCATGTTCGGCCAGCATGACTCACACAGGTTCGCCGAACCTGCAACTCATCCTCATCATCATCAACTTTCAAGGTTGATGGCCCTAGCTTTCGATGCGCCTCATCAGATGGGGATGATCTCGAGTGTGTAAGGGGCGCGGAGGTGAGCTAGAACCGATTTGGACTCAAGTTCGAACATCACACGAAAAACCTTAATTTCCGGATTATTCAAGCATCATTACCTCGAGTTTGGCCGGATAAAACCTCAGATCATTTGTACTTCTGTGTAGAGGATGTCGAGAGCTTCACGTGGACACCAAGAACACCTAATTCCGTTGAGAAACGAGCGAGATACGCACGTTTAAAGCTTGGATTTCTAGAGAGAGAGAGGATGGACGGGAATTCTAGAGAGAGAGAGGTTTTGGTTGAAATAAATGAGCCAAAATGGAAGAATTAAGGGCTTTTATGCCCCGGTGGTTTCCAGCGTGTTCGGTCTCGCTCGGTGTCGGTTTCGCGTATTTTTACGTACGCGCCACCACGATTAAGAAAATAATATTTTGAATTGTTTTTGATGAGTTTCGAAATTGTAAAAATGTAAAATAAATTATTTCACTTATTTTTTTAATCTTCGTTCATTGTCAAACCGTTAAACAAATACAATTACGTGTATACCCGCAATCGTGTACATTTTTCGATCATATTATTTATTTATGGTCGTTCACTCGTTACTATAAGTTCAACATTCGTATCGTGATGGATCGTCACCCATAACTGTACCCAGTCTCGCTTACGCATTACGATTTTTGTTTGATTACTTCGTTTGTCATAATATTCGTCTAAACACTACGCACTAACACTATCCCATTACACCGAACTCAGTATATGTATAGGGCATACCCTAGAGTTCAGCTACCTGCCTTATCTGACGCCGTCCCACCACTGTTTCGATATAATACGATACTGTTCTTGGCTAGCGAAATCGACTGTAAATAAATAATACATACTTGTTTCTATTAATTAAGATCCTATCACACACAAACACAATCATGAACATATGAATCACATTGACTGATTGGACATAAATACACATTGTTCTAACACTGTTTACAACTATCATGACTAAATGTACAGATGTTACATTAGAGCCCATGGATCTTCTCAAGTTTGGCCAAGAAGACATGATTATGCTTCACAAGAACCCCATTGGTACTTATGGCGGATATGACGCTGAAGCCAAACCATTCAGTAAGGTGGTTGAATTAGCTATCGCTCACAAGCCATATGCTACAGCTGGTCCTCGTCTCGTTACACTCAGTATTGATTGATTTTATCAGTCTAGGGGGAGTTTTTAGAGCCGAACGAGATGACAAAGACTGACAAAATCAATTCAAGACAAATATGAAAACCAAGTTTTGTTATTTTCGTATACTTAAATTTTCGTGTAGTTTAGATTTTGTGTACTTAGATGTTTGTGTACATAGGAAAACGTGTACTTCTAATCAATTATAAGTAGACGTACAATGTACTCGTCTAGGCTAGAATCTCGAGGCCGAGCACTTCTAGAAGTATTTAAGTTGCCTTTGTAAAGTTCACAACTTTTGCAAAAGAAATTAACTTTTCTATATTCTATATTGGATTTCGCACTTTGTATAATAGATTGTTGATTTCAAGGATAAACCTTGGATCTTTGACAAGCTTGGGACCTGCATAATTGCAAAAAGGATGAAAAATGTATTATTGTAAGAAATAAGGCTAGGCTGGTTGTTGAAAGATTCAATAAACAGGAGTGAATTGATTATGATGAAGTATATGCTCCTATTGCAGGAATAGAAGCCATACGCTTGTTCCTAGCCTATCCCAGTTTCAAGAAATTCAAGGTTTTCCAACTGGATGATAAAATCACCTTTTTGTATGGGAAGGTGAAAGAGGAAGTGTATGTTATTTAACCGCCGGGTTTTGAAGATCCTAACAATCCTACAAAGTGTTATCATCTTGATAAACCTTTATATGAATTACATCAGGCACCCATGCCATGGACTTTGGTACCCTTATGATGATATTACGAATTTTATTGCGTTTTTAGATTATGATTATGGTGGTTGTAACCTTGATAGGAAATCAACAACTGGGGTTGTCATTTTTCTGACAATAAACTTTTAACCTAGCAATGTAAGAAGCAACTTACTATAGCTATTTCCACTTGTGAGGATGAGTATGTTCCTGCTTCAAGTTGTTGTTCTCATGTATTTTGGATACAACAACAAATGCGGGATTACGGTTTACAATTTACAACAACTGCTATTTTTGTTGATAATACAGCTGCCATAGCTTTAACTGAAAAACCCAATTTCACACAAAAGAACTAAGCACATTGATAATAGACATCATTTTATTCAGGATTGTTCTGAGAAAAAGTTAATCAAGCTTTTAAAAATCAATACGGTTGATAGCATTGCTGATATTTTCACCAAAGCTTTTGATTCAGCCTGATTTTCTTCTATTATAGAATAGCTTTGGACAATCAATTTAGATTGAAGAAATTTTGAAAAATTACACTTTAAAGTTTATTTTGTGTTATTTTAGTTTTTATTTTTTTTATCTTTCAAGTTTATTTTTCTAGATGTTTTGAAAACATAAAATTTTTGAAAATTAAATCCAGATTTTATGAAAAATGATAGGAATTAGAATTATTTTGAATTAAGATTTACTAAATTTTTGGAATTGAAATTTTATCAACTTATGCATAGGAAAATGATAGAGTTTAATTTGTGTATTGAAGCATATAAGTGATATATAATTAAGTTGAATATTTTGATTTGAAAATAGGATAAGCTTAGATACTTTGATTTAAGTGAACTAAGGAAGAAATTAAATAAATTTCATTGTTTAGTGGGTTTTCCATCTTAAATTAGACTTGCACTAACTAATTTCAACAAAAATGGATTGAGAGTTGATTTATATATATACAAAGATTCCATGAATAATGTTTTAAAACACACTCTGAATTTCCTTTGTTATATGTAGATATAAACCTTGAAATTGATAGCATTCATTAACTCAGATGCATAGTGACTCTTTGTTGTGTGATTCACACAGGCCTGTTCTCACTAGCAAATTCTATTAATTTATTGATATGAAAAGATTAATCAAAATTAAAAATTTTCATTTCATGAATTTATTATATATGTGAAAAGTTCAATGACAATATATATTTTATCCTCAATAAATTCGGAGGTTGAATAGGTTAATATCTATTTAAGTATGAGATCCATTGAATTTTTTGATTAACTAAAATTACCTAAATGAACAATGCCTAGTTTTTACTTATGTTATAGTATTCTAAGTTATAACTGAGTAATCAAATTGTAAATTGTTCATAATTTGATTATGTTGGTTATGTGTTAGATGCATAGGTTAACATGATTCCACTATTATGCATATCTTATTGATAAATTTTGATTTTAAATTTTTAGAAATCATGATAAAGATAAGTTGAATATGATTTCGTATAGATCTTTTCAAAGATTTTATCAAAAGGATAAAAAGATTTTTTATTTTTAGTAGATTTTATTAAACAAAAATTCAAAAACATTTTACATTTCACCTTTCAAGTGTGTTTTTAATAATTTTTCACAAAAGGTGATTTTGATGTTTTGTTTTCGAAATATTTAAGTTATGTTAAATTTTGTAAAATTCAAAATCATCGATATTGATAATGTCGACAAACAGGTTAAATGAAGTGTCATCGATACTATTAGTATAGATGATTAACAGTACTATCGATACTATTAGTATCGATGATTGAATAATGTCTATAAAGTCTGTCGATACTATTAGTATCGACACTATACTTTTAATAGTAACTGTGTTATGTTTCAAAGTGTGTAGAGCCCATTCTGAAGACTAAGACTAACAAAATCAATTCGAGACAAGATGAAAACCAAGTTTTGTTATTTTCGTGTACTATGTATTTCGTGAACTAGTAAATTTTGTGTACTTTTTTATTTCGTGTACATAGGCTGGAGTGCCCCTAGAGTAGTATAAATAGACACATTGTATACTGTTCTATGGTTGCAAATCCTGTGGCAGACTCTTCTAGACGTGTTGAAGAAGTTTGTTTCAAGTTCACGTTTTTGCAATAGAAATCACCCTTTCTATTACATTTCTATCTTCTAACATGGATTCCGCACATATTCGAAGTATTTCGTGCTGATTTATCTAATAAAGTTTGGATCTTTACTAATTCAGGGACCTACATCTGGTATCAGATCCCTGAGGCTCTTTTCGATACAAAGGTAACTGCTTTTTGGATCAAGTTTGCTATTTTATTGTTCATTTCCACTCCATCTAGCTGCTATATCAATTTGGGGTTCATGATCTTGACAAAATTTCATTTGAAATTTTTCAAGTGCTTTTCAAGAACTCCATTTCGAGAACTCCATTTCGAGAACAGGTTTTCGAGTACAGGTCTTCGTCATCTGCACTTCGGCAACTTGGCTTATTGATTTTCACTTAGAGAACAAGGCTTCATGTACTAGGCTTCGACTACTGGCCTCGTGATCTTTAGTTCGAGTACATCTTCGTGATCTCGGCTTCTAGTACTTGTTTTCATGATCATGAGTTCGGCTACTTAGGTATTTCGAGAACTGAGAGGACATCGAGCACTCAATTTCGTGTATCGTCCTTCGAGAACCTTGGGAACTTCGAGAACCTCCTAGACTTTGTGTACTTAAGGACTTTGAGAACCTTGGGGCTTTTGTGTACTCTGTTTCACTCTTAGAGAACTTCTGGACTTCGAGAACTTACACTTAGAATTTTCTGGTCATGGCTTACAAGAACTTGACAAATCTTTCCAACCTGCTTATTCTAGACAATGAGATTGGGATAGGTACCAAGCCGCCTAGGCTTTCTTCGGTCGACAACTTTCTGGACTAGCAATTCAGGTTTCAGTCTTTCATCAAGTATACAGATCGAAAGCTGTGGCATTCGATTGAGGAAGGGCCTTACGTTCCCATCTATGAGAGTGAATTAAATGGTTTCATCCCTAAAGACCCGGAGCTGTTCACTGAGAACGAAATTCTGCTAATGGAGAAAGATGACAAGTTCTTCGGCACATTATATCTTTAAATAGTTCCCAGATAATCCTCTGAAAATGGATCGTTAAAAACGGTTCTTCGAAATACATCTTTAGTTCTTTGAAAATATAACGTTGCATACAGTTCTTTGATTAATAGACCTATGAAAATAGTTCTTTGATTTGAAATAGTTATCTACTCATGATAAATAAATAACCCATTTTGAAAACTTGCAATTAGTTTACCTAGACAAAATCTAGGATAAAAATTATATATGTAAAACATATATGAAGTAAAAGCATTTAAGTAAATATAATCCAAGGATAATAATTTACGCATGCTTCTCAGCCCCGCGTACTCACATGTGTTGCTATGCAATGAATCACAAAATATATGCACAGTCGTTGATTGTAAGCTATGTATCTTTAGCACCTGTGTTAAATTATAATGATTCGAATACGATGAGTTTTTGAAGATGACGTATATAGGGATTCGGTCTTGGTGTGCGACTAAGTGTCCTATATACTTGCTAATGTGTTACTAAGATTTCTCTAACTATTCTATGCTACATACCCTCTATGAACACTTGTCCCTTAGTTAATCACAACTAACCTTATTTTTATAAGGTTTATAGTACATTATTTGTAAATTCTCTTTATGTTGCAAAATATTAAGTTTAGAAACCATCTAAGTTATTTTGAAAGCGTTTTAATAAAGGAATTTATAAGTCATTTAGTTTTAATATAAAACATAAGTTATTTTTAAGAAAAATATATGTTAAACTTGTTAGAACTTAAGTTAATCTTACTTGATTAACTCTAAGTCTCTAATTAGTTCTTTGTAATCACGTTGTTCTTTCTTCGTCAATTGTGTATAACTTACATTAGATTGTTCAATTTGAACTATCTAAGTTAATTATACTTTTGCATAAAAATCACTAAGTATTGAGGTTTGATACATAAAATCAACATATCTATACTTAGTCGGTTTCTTGATCTTCTATGGGTTTCAACTTGTTTTCCCTAATTCTTTGTATTCATAATTACTCATCGTGTCACCCCTTTGATGTTAGCTAATACTTAGAAAGTTAGTTTATTAATTCCCAATGTTACTACTTAGTACCTATGAACATTATGATTTCGCCTTGTGCTTGTTTAACCCTCTAAGATTATCGTTGATAATAACATTATGTTCCATGATTTTCTTTGATAAAGGTTTTAACAATTAAAATTCAAGTACTTGTTTAAAACATATGGTTATGTATTGTGATAGTTTATAAAAGTTTTAGAGTTAGAAAGATTTATTATTTTTGAACACAAATCGGTTAACACCAAATATAGTCCATGGAACCACTGTTTGATATTACCATTTTTCCTATGATTTAGTTGAACAAATTAAAGCATTCCAACCCAAACTAGTCTTTTAAAACATATGTTTGTGTGTTTCACTCGTTTAGGGAAATTTTGAGATGATAAATTAGTATTGGTGATCATTAGAATCGGCGAAACCGCATAAAACCCTAAGGCATCCCTACTCAACACCCATATGTTCTCATCCTTCCCATGAACTTGATTCTCCATGGTTTAAGATGATTCCAAGTTCTATTCATTTGGAAGACATGAACCTAGCTAATATAGGCCACAATAAGTAATATCGCTCACCACATATCCAGCAATGTCGATGAGACAACAGCCCCAGCCCCTGCTGATATTAACATGTTCGACCATACGTTTGACAACCATGATGCCCATCTATACTACTAGAATCGATGGTACCATATGGTACCAGCCCTGGAGGGAATCGATTATGTTATGTTTGAAGTGGTCTCATCAATTTTGGGTGGCCGAAATAGCTAATATCGACTGTCTCACCCCGAGCCGGCGGGCCGGATCGAGTGTCCTGTTGGGCGGAAAGGCCTCGGGGCGCGATATCGAGAATGACAATCGTGATGATCAGATTGTTTACATTACACATGATCTATAACGAGAAACTGCATAATGAAAATAGAATTACAAAGTTAAATTATATCAGTTTTGTTCATAATTTAACAATGTAAATATACTATCAACAACATAAATCTTCTATTGTAACTGCACAAGATATACAAAATAATATGTAAATGATGTTCAAAAGTATGCAGGTCCAAAATATTAGGTCCTCTATCTGGCATCCTAGTCCAAAATCAATAACTTCTTACTCAGATCTGTTTGTCACTTGAGAAGTCATGCAAAAAGATCAAGTCAACACATGGTTGGTGAGTTCTTGTAGTTTTATTTAAAAATGAGTTTGAATAAACCGTTCAAATGACAACCTTAACCTCACCATTAACCACCTATACCATCTAGTTCAATATGCTTATATATAGGGCATATGTAGGGTCGAACTTACCGCCCACCCAGCCACCGTCCCACCACATACCAAACCAGATGATATATTGTTCCTGGTGATAATTAACTATTTCATCCCATACCATTGATCCACAACGTTTGATTACCCTGAAAACGGTTCACCTTGATCCCCCGATATGAGAACCTTAACCTCATCAACAACCACCTATGTTATCCAAGCAAGTATGCTTATATATAGGACATATGTAGGGTTGAACTTACCACTTGCCCAGCCACCGTCCCACCACATACCGGACTACTTAACGTATTGTTGTTAATGATAACTAAGCGTTTCATTTCATACCATCGTCATATTAGATTTTTAGTTCCACAAATTGAAATACTCCTAATTTGTTGAGTTCATCACGTATTCGTGATCAACCATAGCATTTGTAGAAACATGATATTAAATGCTTAATTAAATGAATAATTAATCATTTGAATACATCTAAGGCATGATGATTGGGCCTTATTTGACTCAATCAATTAGACTTAGTTATTGGTGGTGTCCAAGTTGTACCGTCTCACACGTTGCCCATATCAGGCATGACCCATATGAGTCTACCTGTATATGTCGGGACTTTCATTATGTGCGCATATCAGCTTGACCCTCAGGCCTACTGTACATGTCGGGACTATAGGATATCCTTTGGTTTTGATCCCCTTGTTCTTTAGAATTCGTTTGATCATTTGATTTATGCCCATATAGCTTGACTATAAAAGTCAACTATTTATGACGGGACTTTTCGTGTGTTAACACCTGGTCTCGATCTGCATACAACTGACATCCACCTTAACTTGATCGTTAATGACTTCATTAGTTAATGATTTCATTAGTTCTTTGATTCACACACGGATATAATGTTGTTGATTCTGATCCTTAGAATTCCATGGCTACAACACTGATTTTAGATTCTTGAATTTGATCATTAGTTTTATTGAACACATACTGAATTAGATTTCCATGGATTTGATCTTTAGTTTTAGTTCTCTTGATTCCACACTGAGTTTGGATTCTTTGAAATAGAACTTGGTTAGATTAATTGTTTGATTTAGAATTATTATCTTACTCATAAGAGTAATTAATTAATTCGTTAGTTTAAACCTGCATATAATTTACCTAGACAGGAGTCTAGGAATACAAACATGTATATAAAACATACAATAAGTAAAAGCATTTACGTAAAACATATTTAAATAAAAAGGTTTACGCATGCTTCTCAGCCCCGTGTTTGAAAACAAAAATGTTTAGAAAAGAGGCAATGAACACACTTGTGTTGCTAAGAATTGAACCACAAAATGCGCACTCGTTACTGGTAGACTATGTATCTTCAGTACCTGAGTTGTTTTAAGAAGATTCGAATACTATAATTATCTAGAATTGACGTATCTAGGGTTTTGGTCTCAGTGTGCAACTAAGTGTCCTAGTTTACTAATGTGTTTCTATGATTCTCTCTAAGAAGTCTAAACTTATTACCCTTTTAGAAGCCCATATCCCGTGAACGTAAGGTTTACGTTATTAAAATATTTTAAATAATTCATTTTAGATTAAATCATTAAATTAGAAATCATTTACTTTAATTTAAAGAAGTTTATAAATCAATTTCTTTTACTAAAACATAAATTATTTTAAGGAAGTATAACTTTCATGATTAGAGTTAGGTAATCCAATTCGATTAACTCTAAGTCTTTTATGATATGTTTTCGTTTTCCCATGGGCCTTTGATCAATTCTTTGTATAACCCATCCTAGGTAGTTCAAATGAACCACCTAATGTAGTTATGTGTCTTCATGAAATGTCTAAGCGTTAGATGTTGATAGTGAAATCAACATCTATATGCTTAGCTATTGTTTTGAAAACCCTAATTATGGTTTCATTAATTGGATTCATGCATGTAAAGACGTTTTAGGACCGGGGATTTCACTTTGGACGGAAGATTAGGGTTTGCACATATGAAGATGATGAATAAAATCAAATAGTATATTGAAGAATCGAATGACTACATGATTGAATCCAAATCAAAAAAGAAAACATAGTGTTGCTGGGGAGAGATCGAGCATGATCTCTCCCCCTCTCGTGCTCAAACCCAAGAACACACAAAAAACCCTTAAACCTTAAAACCAGGAAACTAGTATTTATAGGGGCTATATCCCATTAGCCCGAATGGAGCCATTCGTATGCTCATTCGGCTGAATGGACCCTTTTACATTAAATCCATTCTCATATGCTCCTGCGCACGACTCAGTTCCCAGCGTAACAACATAAAAATACATACAAGTGGTTACAAATGAACAAATACAAATCTAATCTGTTTGACCAGCAGCGGACACCAAAAATATGCACCAACAATGCATCTTAGACCAAACCTGCATGAAATAACCCACGATTAAACTTCATTATCCCCTGGAAAACATTAGTGTTAACCCTATTAGATCCCCACTTTGACATCCATATGCCACACCCATGCTTGCACTCACATAATCGAATCCATGCATGCCTGAATGTACACAATCTATGAAATCAGTCTACTTGAATCACCCATGAGGAAGAATTCAGTTGGGGTGAATCAGTGATTGGCCAAATAGGGTTCCTACGAAGGGGTCTTGCCCGAAGGGAGTAGCTCATCCGAATAAGAAGCTTGCCGATCGAAGTGACTTGGCTGAAACGCTCTGGCCGAACTAACATGACCGAAAGAGATAGCCTGGGCCGAAATGTAGATGGGGCGAAGGGCTTGGACCGAATGAAGGGGATTCGTGCGAAGGAAACCCTTCGGCTTAGAGGGCTGGCCATTCGGCCCACCTGATGGTGTCTTCTTCGGCCGGTCGACTCCCATGGTTGCAGCCCACAATGATCAGGCTTTAGGACTAGATCAGGGTATCTCACTGGTTCATACATCATCCTAGTATGGTTTAGTGGATTTCCTAGGGGTTTTATGGTACTAAGAAACCTGAAAACCGAACTTTGAACTCGTTTTTACCTTAAATCAGATGGTTCAAAGTTCCTATCGGTTGTACTTCTGTGATCTACGAGTTTTTGTGGTCGTTTTGACACTAAGATGGCTCGATTTGGTTGAGAATTGAAGAAACTAAGGCTTGTGGTTGTAGAGAGAGAAAGTAGAGAGAGTGACGAAATTGGATGTTTGGAGCTAGTAGGTAGTAATGGTTGTGGCAAGTAAATGCCATACTAATGGCTTTAAAATACCCAGTTATGATCGGTCTCGTTCGGTTTCCCTCGGTTTCGCGTAGAAGAGTCGGTTTCGTTCCGTATTCGTACGAAACATCATGGTTTTAAAAGTAAAGTTTATAAACTTATTTTAGGTGGTAATTCCTAGTAAATTAACTAAATATATTCTGTTTATTTTAATTTTCTGAAAATATTAAATTTACTGTTTAAATCGAATCGTACAGTCGTCGCGCGTATTTGTTCGAATCGTCACCCGTACGAATATGACGATAACAACACTTTTCGATATGATTTTATAATTATTGGACATCATTCAGAACGTTAAACTTTCAGATATATTACTACAGATCGTCACCTATACGAATAATCCTTTGATTTAGCATTCACGTAACGACATCCGTTGTTATTTTGTTCTGTACATCCTGACATAGGTTTATACATAATAAAATCGTAACTATCAATCACATGATGGTTCTTTGTCGTCAGATAAATATCTGACAGTTGAACAATAGTTCTAAGTTACGTTTATGCGATGAAATTGAAACTTTTCTATGATAAGCATGAAATGATAATGATATACAATGAAATGCGTATAGTTTGTACCTGAATTACCGTTCATGTTACTGTGTAGATCACTTTTCCGGTTACGTTTCTGGCACGGATGTTACAGTCTCCCCTTCATAGAGAAATTTCGTCCCGAAATTTAAAAATCGTTATTAGGCACGGCTTCCTCTTCAAACAATTGGGGATACTTGGACTTCATGTGATCTTCGCGTTCCTAAGTAAACTCAGGTCCACGCTTTGAATTCCATCGAACCTTGACAATCGGAATACAACTTTGCCTTAGTTGTTTAACTTTGTGATCCATAATTTCCAAAGGTTCTTCGATAAAATGTAACTGTTCGTCCACTTGAATTTCTTCGATTGGTATGACGAGTGATTCGTCAGCAAGGCATTTATTCAAATTTGAAACGTGAAACACGTCATGCACACCACTGAGTTCATCTGGTAATCTCAATCTATACGCCACAGGACCAATACGTTCAATGATCTTGAATAGTCCCACGTATCGTGGTGCTAACTTGACTTTCTTTCCAAAACGAACTACGCCCTTCCGTGGGGATAACTTTAACATGACTTGGTCTCCCACTTGAAATTCCAATGGCTTGCGCCGTTTGTCAGCATAGTTCTTTTGTGTGCTCCTGGTTGCTTGTAGCCTTTGTTGAATCTGAGCAATCTTATCAGTAGTTTCTTGAATAATCTCTGGCCCAGTTATACGGTTATCTCCCACTTCGGTCCAACAGATCGGTTTCCAACATTTTTAACCATACAGAGCCTCGAACGGTGCACATCCGATGCTACCGTGGTAACTGTTGTTATATGA
Organism: Mikania micrantha; assembly: GCA_009363875.1. Classification (NCBI taxonomy): domain Eukaryota; kingdom Viridiplantae; phylum Streptophyta; class Magnoliopsida; order Asterales; family Asteraceae; genus Mikania; species Mikania micrantha. The sequence goes on from CM018697.1 coordinate 69,588,204, forward strand.
GAATTCAATCAGTGGCAAATAAGAGTCCCAATTTCCACAGAAATCCAATACACATGTTCTCAACATGTCCTATAGGGTATGTATCGTACGTTCGCTCTGACAGTCCGTTTGTGGATGGTAAGTAGTACTCAGGCTTAAGTGTGTCCCTAGAGATTTCTGCAATGATTGCCAGAACCTTGATGTGAATCCGCTGTCCCGATCCGAAATGATAGACAATGGTACACCGTGGCGTACCACTATCTCGTTGATGTAGAGTCTCGCCGGTTTAGCCATCGTGAAGGTCTCACGCATTGGCAAGAAGTGAGCAGATTTGGTCAATTGATCAATGATAACCCAAATAGTATCATGACCACTAGAAGTGTGGGATAGCTTGGTAATGAAATCCACAGCTATTTGTTTCTACTTCCAGAGCGGAATCTCAAGCTGTTCCAGTAAACCTGACGGTTTCTTGTGTTCCGCCTTTACCTTTGCACACGTAAGACATCGACCAACGTACTCGGCTATGTCTTTCTTCATTCCCGGCCACCAATAAAATCCCCATAAGTCTTCTCAATTCCTCTACTGCCATAATCCATACACGATCCTGGTAGTAGATAACTCCATCAGGCTTTGTTTCAAACTGTCGTTCTGCTCCACAGTCGAGTACTTTCTTCAGATTTCCCCGTTCAACTGATTCCTGTTGTGCCTGAATAATCTTGTCTCGTAGACTTTTCTGTACAGTCAACCCCATTGCTCTGACGCGCAAGGGTTTGACTCGTTCCTTTCGGCTTAAGGCATCACCTACTACGTTTGCCTTACCAGGATGGAATTTGATCACACAATCGTAATCATTCAGAAGCTCAACCCAATGTCGGTGTCGCATGCTTAGTTTCTTCTGATCGAAGATATGTTGCAGACTCTTGTGATCAGTAAATTGGTACACTTTTTGCCATATAAGTAATGTCTCCAGATCTTCAATGCAAATACCACTGCTCCCAATTCTAGATCATGAGTAGTGTAATTCTTCTCATGAATCTTTAACTGTCTTGATGCGTACGTGATAAATTTGTCTCGTTGCATTAACACACAATCGAGTCCCTGATGTGACGCATCACAGTATACTACAAAGTCATCACAGCCTTCTGGGAGAGATATGACTGGAGCATCAGATAACTTCTGCTTCAGTTTCTGGAAAGCATATTCTTGTTTTTGCTCCCAAACAAACGTTTCACTCTTCTGAGTTAACTTGGTAAGAGACAGATCTATCTTAGAGAAGTTTGAGATAAACCTTCTATAATAACCTGCTAAAACCAGAAAAGACTGTATCTTCGTTGGTGTCTTCGGAGTATCCCAGCTCTTTATTGCTTCAATCTTGGCAGGGTCTACAAGTATTCCTTCACTGTTGACTACATGACCCAAAAATTGAACTTCTCTTAGCTAAAATTCACACTTAGAGAATGTAGCATAAAGTTTCTCTTCCTTCAACAGCTCCAAGATCTTCCTGAGATGTTGTTCATGCTCTACTTTGCTCTTGAAATAAATCAATATGTCGTCAATAAAGACAATGACAAACTGATCCAAATACGACTTGCACACACGGTTAATGCGGTCAATGAAAACCGCTGGTGCATTCGTTAATCCGAAAGGCATCACCATAAACTTGTAATGCCCATATCTGGTTCGGAACGCCGTCTTCGGTACGTCTTCTTCTTGAACTCTGAGTTGATGATATCCAGACCGCAAATCGATCTTTGAAAAGTACTGGCCTCCTTGTAGTTGGTCAAAAGAATCATCAATCCTCGGCAATGGCTAGCGATTCTTGATAGTCAACTTGTTCAGCTCTCTGTTGTCTATGCACATCCGAAAGGATCCATATTTCTACTTAACGAACAAAACCGGTGCTCCCCATGGTGAGCAGCTCGGTCTGATGAAACCTTTATCAAGTAGCTCCTGTAGTTGATTCGACAATTCCTACATCTCTGAAGCTGCTAACATGTAAGGAGATTTAGCAACAGGTGTTGCTCCAGGAACTAAGTCAATACGGAACTCTACCGGTCGCGCAGGTGGCAAACCTAGTAGGTCTTCAGGAAACACTTCTGGATATTCTTTCACTACCGGTAGGTCTTGAATCTTTTTCTTGTCTTTCTCTTTCTCCACCACATGAGCCAGGAAAGCTACGCACAGCTTCTGCAGACACTTAAGTGCCTTTATGCAAGAAATGATTCTGACACTTGGTTTTGCTTGATCCCCTTGGACTTCCAAAACACGATCATTCGTCAGTGGAACTCGAAGCAGATTTTCAGAACAAATAACTTCAACTCTATTGAGAGATAGCCATTCCATTCCAACGATAATGTCGAAACTACCCAACTCCATCGATATCAAATCGATGGTAAATGTATGACCATTAAGTGTTAATGGGCAGTTCCTGTATACTGTACTAACTGTGATTTGTTTCCCGTTAGCTACTTCTATGATGTAAGGGAAATCTAACAGTTCCTCAATAGAATCTAATTGGCATGCAAAATCGGTAGAGATAAAACTCTAATCCACACAAATGTCAAACAAAATAGATGCATAAAAGTCATGTAAGAAAAATGTACCAGTGACCACGTTCGGGTCTTGGCGTGCAGCTGGAACTGCTATTGCAAAAGCTCTTCCACGTGGTGCTTGTACTGCCGGTTGTGCTTTCTTTGGGCAGTTCTTTGAAAAGTGTCCAAGTTCACCACAGTTATAGCATCCACCATTGTTCAGGTTGTTGGGTGGAGGGAAAGCTAAAGCCTGCTTGGTTTGGTGTCATCCTGCATTGCTGGAGCCAATGCCCATTTCTTCCACATCCCGTGCAGTGACGGTAGGGATTGTTAGCCGCATGATGAAATTGGCACTTGGAACGAAAAGGATGCGGGCCAGTATATGGCTTCCTGTGAAGGTTCGACGGTGCAACAACTACTTTGTTGAGCGGAGTAGCCATTGTGTAGTTCTTGATAAGTTTCTGCTTCTTCATTGGGTGATGGTGGGGTTTCTTGAAAGATTCCTCCTTGTGTTTGCCCGAGTCAGCCTCTTTCTTCAAAGTTCCCGAGGCTACCATCAAATCAGTGAGTTTCGCTGACCAACTCACAGCAGACTCTAAGGTAACAGAATTTGCTGCAACGACTAAACCTTGAATGCTGGTGGGGAGTCCACCTACATATATTTGTCTATCCTCTTTTCCAATGTCCGTACCATGTCTGGCACCAATGCTACCAACTCATGATAGTGGGTAGTGTACCCCAAGTGATCAGCTCCTCAGTTTCCATCCTTTGCAGCTCGTTCTTGGGACATAATTCAGTTCTCAACAGGGTATTTAAATCTTCCAATGTCATCGACATGGCTTCTTCTCTTCCTCGAGCTTGAATCTGTGGGTTCCACCAAGTTAAGGCTCGTTTGCTGAAGGTTCCAGCAGAATAACGGACCTTATGATGCTCTGTTAGTGCATTAAATGTCCCTAGTTCAGCTTTTGTATGATATTTGATGTATAAATTTTATGTTATCAATGAAATCAGTCTTTCTATATTGTTCTTAATGTTTATTCTAGTTTATATGTGTTTGATTATGTTTAACTTTGATTAGATATGCCTTATAGACCCATTCGGACGAATGACCCTAAGAAAGGCTATCTGTCTACTTGGCTCTGGTTGTGGGCCTTTCGCTTTGGACTATCCTCTTTCTCCTCGTTCTTGAGGTCACTCGGCTGAATGAACGCTTACAGAATGACTAGGGCGATCGAATGAGTCATCCGCATGACTCATTCGGTTGACCAAGCTCATTCGACTGAGCCATTCGCCGAATGAGTTGTTTCGGCCACTCATTCGCCCGAATGAGTACAGTCTATATATACTAGCTCAAACAGATTCAAACCTAACTTTATCGAGCCCTCTTTCTTCCAAGAGCAATCTAGTGTCAAACCTTTAGGGTTTTGAGCGGTTCTTGCTTGTCCAACTTCGATCTCATCCCGTGGTGTTCGATCTTGATTCAAAAAGTCATCCCTCACCTTTGGATCTTGACGGGGACTGTTGGTTTCAATTGGAAAACCCTGGAATAGGATTCCGCACTATTCCAGAGGCTGTCGAGCAGATCTACAAAGGAACCGGATTGTTTCCGGGCTCCAAATTGGTCCTACAAAGTGGTATCAGAGTTTTTGCTGTTGATTCTGTCAATTTCCAATCTGAAATATCAAATCTGTGATTGCTTGTTCGAGTTCCTTGGAAACCCTAAGTTTCATACCCTCAAAGTTACTGTTTCATTGCAAATCCATGGGTTTTTGTGCTTGTTTTGTCAAATCAATCATCCCAATTGTTTGGTAATGATGTCCTGATGTTCTGTACCAAATTTGGTGATTATATTCGATCTAGATAGAAACTTATCACGATTTTTGCAGCTGAAAACCCCCGATGGTCCGAATGAGCCTTTCGTCCGAATAGATCATCCGAATATCCCTCATTCGGCCCATACTTTCGGTCCTCTTCTCAGTTGGTCGCTAGCTTCCTTCGTTCGGTCCTATTTTCATTTGGTGGTATAGTCATTCGGACTTGAATTTATTTTGCGCTCATTCTTTCGGCTGATCCAGTTCATTCGCCAAGTTCAAGCTCTTTCGGTCCCCGACATTCGGCCTAAGTGTTGTCTTTTGGCCTAAGTGTTATCTTTCGGCCATCAGATTTCAAATTTTTCTAAGTGTTGGACACACTTGTTCTTGACATCATGGAGGATTTAGCTTTGATGGTAAACCAGAATCATCGGATCTAGATTTTATTACTCATTGAGACTGAGACAGGGAACTCTAATAAAACTCCTAAGCTGCTATCATTAGATTATTACCCTCACTGGAAGTACAGATTCGAGATCCATATTAATGGAGTTGACACAAACCTATGGATGATGATAGAGGGTGGTTATTTGAGACCCCTAAATGAAGATGGAACTCCAATGTTAGTCACACGGATGACTGAACACCAGAGGAAATTGTATGACTATGAGAAGACAGTTTATGTTATTCTGTCCCAGCCCATTGCAACTGATATCTTTCATCAGTTCAGACAATTTACATCTTCCAAGTTTATGTTGGATGCTTTGCAGTAGAGATATGAGGGAAATGATGCATTGAAGAACATCAAGTCTAAACCTTTAAGGAAGGAGTTTAATAGTTTCATGTATGTGGGAAACGAGTCACTAGATGATCTGATTGCAAGATTCTACCATCTTCTGAGTGAGCTGTTTAATCATCAGGTCAAGACTACAACTCAAGAGAAGATTCAGTGCTTGGCAGATGCTTTACCTCCAAAATGGGAGTTATTTCTTATGGTCTTGAAGCAGAAAGAGTTGATGGCAAGTATGGACATCAATGATTTTATCTTGAAACTGAAAGAACATGAGATTGAGAACAAATGGAAGGCAAAAAGAGTTGCTCAAGTTCAGGACCCTTCACTGTATTATTCTACTCCTACAGTAGAGAGAGTTCTTCTCATGCTCCACTGAAGACTGCATTTGTCTCTCAGACCAAAGAAGCTCCTGTTCCCAATCAGATTCATTTCCATCAATCATCTTCAACATCAACCTCTCATACAGAAAGTAGTCATCCAGTCACCAGTCTGAAGACGGACAACTTTGATAAAGTGACTGTAGAAGTTGCAAAGGGGCATATGGGTCTTCTGTTAACTCTTGTTAGCTCTTATGATGGATTAGTAGCCGGGCAGATTGCTAATGCTTACCTGACAAATGATGATTATTCTCAGATAGACCCGGATGACATGGAGAGGATAGATATCATGTGGGCTCTTGCTAGTGCTGCGAGAAGAGCGAAGGATTTTGTGAAAATAACTAGAAAGGATATCAATTTGAACAAGGATTCAAAATTTGGTTTTGATATGGCATCTGTCACTTGCTACAACTGTAGAGAGAAGGGATACTTTGCAAGACAGTGCAAACAACCAAATAAAACAGGCAACAAGAATCCTTTTCAAAATCAGAGTTCTTCTGCATCAAATTCAGAGAGAAGACTTGTACCCATTGATACTCCTGCTCATGCAAGCTCTTCAAAGGCAAGCAAAGCTTTGATGGTACAAAATGATAAAGGTGAGAATTGGGTTTTCAGATTCAATCCTGATCAGGGAGGACAAGATAAAGCATGTGTTGCTGAAATTCAGAAGACTAATGAATCAAGTGAAGAAAGCAATTCTGAAGAAGCAAAGATCAGTCTAGAGGAATCATCTGGTTCAGAGTCCGAAAGTACTTCAGACTCAGACACTCAAGCAGATTATGATGCTAATCTTGAAGAACCTGCTACCCAGTTTGCTTTGATGTTGAACACATCTGCTACTTCACAGTCACATCAGGTATTTGATGAATGTTCTTCTTCTCATTCTAGATGTTTTAACTATATTGATCATGACAATATGGTTCTGGCTTATCAGAAGCACAATGCTGACTTGATCAGCGATCTCAACCAAATGATTGAAGCAAACAGAATTTTGAAATCAAATGAAAAAGATTTTCAGGATAAAATCAATTTGTTAAACAGACAATTACATGAGGTTGAGATCACTGTACTCAACAAGCAGGATGCAGTTACTTCTTATCTCAACACCATAAATGAGACTAAGAAGAAACTTGCCATAGTCGAGTGTGACTATGAGACATTAAGCCAGAAGCTCAAGAGCTATGAGAGCTCATCATACATAATTGAGCACATGATTAGTAATGGGACTGATCAGGATGGGAAGGGTAAAGAAACAAGATACAATCACTATCCCCCACCAGTCTTCAACAGCTTTGTCAATTCCCCGAATGACAAAGAGGTTAAAGACTTTCAGGTGAAAACTACATTAGTTATTGATCCTATTGGGATAATATCTGATGAGGGTTCCTCAATGTCTAAGGAATCTTTTGTGGAGGGCGTGGTTGAAGATTTGGTTTCTGATTCAGAGGATGAGTCTGATGTTACTCCTTAAGTGTCTTATGTCAAGAATCAGACATCGGTTGCCAAGAAGGCTGACCCAATCTTACCCAAGGCAAACATGGCTTCAAAGTTATCCAAAGCCATTTGCTTTGTGAAGTCTTCACAGGATAGTGAAGCAAGTGAGACCAAAGAATCTGCTAAAACTGTTTTTAATGGCACAAGGGGTTTGGGTTTTGTTCAATACAAGACTAAGAAAAATGTTTTTCAAACCAAAAATTCTCAGTCTAAAGTCAAACAGTTTTCTTTCAAAGACAGAAGACTTTGCTTTGAGTGTGGTGCACCTCGACATGTTGTCACATTTTGTCCTCAGTTAATCAGATCTAAGGTTGCACCACCCAGAAAATAAAATCAAAGATTCATCAAACAAGTCAAATCTTATTTTAAAACATTTCAATCAAATCCCAAACAACCCAATCTTGTTAAGCCTTTGGATAAGGGTAAAGGGAAAGTGGTGAACTTGGATGTTCCCAAAGTTGTTAATGTCAATCAATAAAAACCACCTTCCATTTACTTGAAAAATTCTTTCAGTAAAAACACAGTCTGGAAAGTTAAGTCTTCTGAGACTTCAGTTTCGAACACTCCAAACAAGACAATCCCAGATGGAAAATGGATTGATGTTTGGATCTGAGACTCATTGGCTCAACCCAAGACTGTAAAGGCTTGGGTTCCCAAATTGAACTAATAATTTGTGTTTGTGCAGGTTGCCGTAACTGCTGCTCTTAATAGCTCTTGGATCATTGATAGTGAGGCTTCAAGGCACATGACTGGAGATATTTCACTGCTCACCAATGTCAATTCAATTCGAGGTGGATATGTAACATTTGCTGGTGACAAAGGCGGGTTCATTACTGGAGAGGGTATTCTTTCAAACGACCAAGTTTCCTTTGACAAAGTCAGATATGTCAAGCAGTTGGAGAACAATCTTCTTCCTGTGTCACAGATTAGTGACAAGCAGTACAAAGCGCTTTTTGATGACTCCAACTGCTACATACTCAAGCAAGGTGTCACTATTTCTGAAGGTTGGATTTTTATGTCTGCACCCTGTAAGCAGGACTTGTATGTACTCAACATGGATACAGCTTCAACAACATCCTCCACAGCTTCATGTTTTATGTCAAAAGCCACAGAGAAAGACTCTATTCTTTGGCATAAGAGGATGGGCCATTTGAGTCTACGCAAGATGAATCATTTGGTACACAACAACTTGGTTGAGGGTGTCAATTTGAAGAATTTCAAGCTGTCTGATATCTGTGTCTCGTGTAAGAAAGGAAAGCAGACCAAGCAGTCTCACAAACTAAAAAAGTATCATTCAATCACTGTTCCTCTTGAGCTTCTCCATATGGATTTATTTGAACCAGTCAAACGCAAGAGTATAGATGGAGATCAATACTGTTTAGTTATAAATGATGAATGTTCCAGATATTCTTGGGTTTTCTTTCTGAAGGAGAAATCAAAAACGTTTGAGTGTATTAAAGTTCTGGTAACTAAACTTGAATCCCTTTATAAGCTCAAGATTCGTATGCTCAGAATAGACAACAGGACAAAGTTCACGAATCACAATATGGAGAATTTCTGCAATGAACGTGGCATTGTCCACCAATTTAGTTCTCCATATGTCCCGCAAATGAATGGTGTTGCTAGGCGCAAGAACAGAACTTTGATTGAGGCAGAAAGGACTATGCTTGCTGATTCATCCCTTCTAGTTCAGTTCTGGAATGAGCTGTTGCAAATGCTTGCTACACACTGAACCGGATATTGATAGTCAAGAGACATGGGAAGACTTGCTTTGAGCTGCTCCACAGCAGAAAGCCTAACCTTAAATATCTTGAACCTTTTGGTGCTCCGTGCACGATGCTTAACAAACACGAGCAGGGCAAGTTTAATGAGAAGGTGGAAGAAGGGTATTTTCTTGGGTACATCACTCCTAATAAAAGAGTCTACAATAGATCAACTTAGAATGTGGAGGAGTGGTACCACGTGGACGTTTAGAGACATTCTATGCCTCCACCTGGGAAAGGTCCAGACTGGATGTTTGATTATTCAGATCTTTTGAACACATTCAATATGCCTCCCATGTACTCAGATAAAGATGTTGTTCAAATGATGTATGATGCACAAAATGCACCTGATGAACCTGTGCAACCTTCATCAACTTCAATTCCCACAGTACAGATAAATGATGACAGCTCAGACACAGATGATAACTTAGTTCAAGCAGCTGCCCCCGAACCAAATGATGACAACATTGTACATGCTCTTGAGGATATGAATCTGAACAATCTTGATCCACAGGTTGAAGTTCCTGCTCATCCTGTAGGAAGAATTAATAGAATTCACCCTGAGGAGAACATTATTGGAAGTCCTCTTGATGGGGTCAAGACTAGAAATCGGCTTTCTTCAGGTGGTCTTGCTGATATTCTTGACTTTGCTGATGTGAACTATTGTGCCCATTCTTGCTTCATCTCTCAAGTTGAACCGTGCACTGTCACTGAAGCTTTGAGAGAAGAATAATGGGTTGATGCAATGCAAAAAGAACTCCTACAATTCAAGAAACTAGGTGTTTGGCAACTTGCTAACAAACCGAAAGGTGCAAAAGTTATAGACAGCAGATGGGTTCTTTGCAAAAGGGACGATCACGGGATAGTTGTAATAAAAAAAAGCACGTCTGGTGGTGCAGGGATTCAGACTGATTGAAGGACTTGACTATAATGAAGTGTTTGCACCGGTTGCCCATCTCAAAGCAATCCATATTTTCTTGGCATCTCCATCCTTCAAGAAATTCAAAGTTTATCAAATGGATGTCAAGAGTGCATTCCTTCACGGTGTGATCAACGAAACAGTGTATGTCAATCAACCTCCCTGGTTTGAGGATCCATTGCATCGTGACCAAGTCTACAAGCTAGAAAATGATTTATATGGATTGCATCAAGCACCGCGAGCGTGGTACGAGACACTATCTACTCACCTTCTGAACAACGGGTTCAGAAGAGGTGTCATTGATTGCACACTGTTCATTCGAGATAAGGATGGTGATTTACTCTTGGTGCAAGTTTATGTGGATGACATCATTTTCGGTTCTACAAATGATAGTCTGTGCAAGGATTTCGAGAAGGTGATGAAAGGCAAGTTTGAAATGAGCTCAATGTGGGAGATGAAAATTTTCCATGGGTTGCAGGTGGATCCATCTGTGGCACGGATATTCATTCATCAGACCAAATACATTGGTGACATTCTGAGCCGGTTCAATATCTCGGATGCAAAACCTGCTGGTACCCCACTGGCTGTTAATCACGGGATTACACCAGACGAAAAGGGGGAGTTAATCGATGCCACTCTGTATCGAGGAATGATTGGGTCTCTCATGTATCTTACTGCTTCTCGACCAGACATCATTTCGCCACATGCTTGTGTGCTCGCTATCAGTCCAAACCAAGAGTATCACATCTGATTGCTGTGAAGAGGATTATACGTTATCTAAAGGGTACTCCTGATCTTGGTTTATGGTACCCTAATGATGATAACTTTGATGACAACTTTGAGCTTACTGCATACAGTGATTCAGACTATGGTCGATGCAAAAGAGATTTCAAATCAACATCTGCAAGATGTCAGTTCTTTGGAACCCGTTTAGTTACCTGGCAGTGCAAGAAGCAGATGTCAGTCTCCAGTTCATCATGTGAAGCTGAATACATTGCTGCTGCTAGTTGCTGCTCACAAATCATCTGGATACAGCAACAACTTAGGGACTATGGGTTACATTTTTCTAACACTCATATTTATGTTGATAATACTACCGTGATAGCTGTCACTAAGAACCAAGTCCAGCACTCGAAACCCAAACACATCGATATCAAATATCACTTCATACGTGATTGTTTTGAAAATAAACTCATCGATGTTGTTAAAATACACACCGACCACCAGAAAGCCGATCTTTATACAAAAGCTTTTGATAAACCCAGATTTTTATATCTGCTATCGGCTAATGGTGTTTTCCAAAAGGATGAAGTCATTTCTTCATCTGATTCAAACAAATGATCATCGCTTTTATTAGTTAGTTTCTTTTACTTTAAGTTTTTCAATGTTAGTATCTCTGATATTTTTCTTTCATTTAATCAAAAAACTCAAAAAGATTTTCTGTTTTAGGTTTTTAGGGGGAGAAAAAGCAGATTAATTTGAAAAACCAAAAACATTTGAAAATTTTAAAAATCCAAAAACATTTGAAAAAGTGTAAAAATGAGAAAGTCTTATTTGAGAAAGTGATGCGTTAACCTATCATGTCTTAATAGCAAAAATGAATGCATGAACCGAAAACACATGAGATTTGTGATTTGATGTACTGATAGGCCAACTTTACAAAATGTATAGACAATTGGTGGTTACTTAGAAAGTCTGACTTGTGGGATCCATTGTAGAAAACTAGCTAAGTGATAAATAGTTTTTGACTCAAATCAGGCATACACCTGTTATCATAGGATCTAATAAGGTTTCCAATGATTCATGAATTCAAGTCTGTACACGTGCCACACTGCTTTGTAAAAACCTAGCTGAAGCCGTCCATTCAGATGAGAAGGATTGAATCACAAGAAATAAAAGTAAATCCGATTCTGTACACGTGCCATATTGCTGGGTTGCAGCCTAGCTGAAGCCTTCCATTCAGATAGGACACGCTAAGAAAAATACAAAAATATAATAAGATCGATTCCATATACGTGCCGTACTGCTTTGTAAAGACCTAGCTGAAGCCGTCCATTTGGATAGAACAAGTTGATCATGCCAAAACAGTTCTGTATACGTGCCATATTGCTTTGTAAAGACCTAGGTGAAGTTGTCGATGAGAATGTGTTGAACAAGAGAGACAAATAAAAAAGAAAAATACAAAAAGAAAATAAATTGGAACCTTATAGAGCTTATGATGTTAGGTATTAAGTTATGCAGAGATGAGTTACAAACTGGTTTTGATCTTTATTGGTTAAATAAAATGGGTAACTCAGTCAGAAAATATGAGTGTTCATCAAATTTGTTTAGAAGTTATGTATTGTCAGGCTTAAAGTGGACAAGTATATCAATAATCATATCATTAGACAAATGTGTCTGAAGTGTAACATTCAGTAAGGCTGATTTGATGTGATTAGGTGTATGTGTTATTTTCTTGTTAGACTGCTCACAAAAATATGTGCTTCTTAATTGTTTTTAGTTTTAGTTGTTAGTTGTACAGTTGTCTTTTGTTTCAGAAAAATACAAAAAGATTTTATATTTTCAAATTTGGTTTAGATGATCATTTGTGTGTTAAGATGTTCGCTCATATCTGAATCCATCACCAACCAGACTAATCTTCAAAATTTGCACTCGTTTAACTATTCATAATGGTAAATTTGAAATTAAGTTGAGTTTGTGAGTGCTAAGCTTCATTCGTGCGAATGAACCAGGAGAATGGCTCATTCGACCGAATGACTTCATTCAAGCGAATGAGTCATTCGGCCGAATCAATCTGGGCCGAAGTAACTCTTTTTGATGACTCATTCACCGAGTGAGACTTCTTATTTAAAGGACTCTTTTGGCCGAAACAAGCCATTCCCCCAAATTCATTCCCTCGGTTACTGTGTGAAGCTCTTTCGGCCGAATCAGCTTGTATCCATTTTTCTTCGATTTCTCATCTGTTCATCAACCCTACTAACTATATTCCTGCTTGTGCTTGTTACAGGTACCATTGGGACCAATATTAGCAACTTTCGTCCATGGATTCACTGTGAACAACACTTAGTTTAGGGATTTAGGGCTCGTAACTGTCGCCCTTTAATAAATGGCAAAATTGAACACAAAATCACCTAATACCTTTTCTAAAAACCTTAATCGGTGGTTTTTGAGTATATTGGTGTAATTTTTGTGACCAGATGATCTCTTTCGGACTTTAGAAACCGACCGAATGATTGCAATGAGCGAATGAAGTCATACTGCCAAATGAGACTCTTTCGGTCTCTAGTCTCATTCGCCAGTCTTTCAGTTGACTTGATTCTTTGGTCAATGGTCAAATTGAATGAGCTCTTTCGGTTGTCATTCAGTTGATTTAGCCTATTCTGTCAGCATACTTACTCGGCCAAGGCTCATTCGGTTAGAATAGTCTCATTCGTACAAGTTTTACGCTTGTGAAAATTTTCTGATTTTAATCAATTAATTAACTGAATCGAACTGACATGTCTATTTCCTTGTTTTTCAGAATAGCTGATTATAAAGTAGTGTCGAAGAACAACATTTGTGCCCATTTGGATCTTGCCACCAAGAATGCAAAACATTTTAGAGAGATTATCAATTTTCTCAGGCGTTCTAGGATCTTTTCGGCTATTTCCACTGTCTATGAGCCATATCAGTCACATCCACGGGATTTCTGGAGATCCGCGGATATAGATTGTGAGGTAAAGTCACCGGTTATTAGAGGCAAGGTGATAAGGAATGATGTCATAGTCTCTGCAGAGCGCATCAGGAGGATATGTGGATTTCATGATGCACCGGATCATCCCATTCAACTTGATTTCTATCTCGTTCGAGGATGCTTCATGCGATGCAAGTACGCTGGTGACTTAGGAGTCAGGTCCTCAACAAGGCATTTCTATCTCCTCAGTTCTAGTATTTGGCACATGTTCTTATTCACTGCCTGGGCTCGAGGAGAGGGGGATTTGATGAGCTGAGGGAGACCATACAGTGTGCATTTGTGGCGTTGGTGCTGAATCTTCCCTTCAACTTTTCTGAGATGTTGTTTACACATGTAAAGGAGAACGTCGTGCTCAAGGGTGACAAGAAGTTTCTCATGTACCCTAGATTACTCCAGCATATTTTCTATGCTCAAGTGCCTAACCTGCCGAAGACCAGCACAGACATTATTCGGTTAGAGCACATGAACGACATCACTCTCAACAGAGTGCTATCTTACAGGGGAAGGGAGACGAAGCCTCCAGTTCGTACTCTCTTTGGTCATCTCTAGAACCCTGACTACATTGGTCCAGGAGGTAGGAAGTGGAGACATGATGATTCATATGAAGAGAAAGAAGAAGAAGATGATGAAGAAGAAGACGAAGAGTCTGATGAGGAGAAAGTTGATTATGAGGACTCAGATAAAGATGATGATACTGATGATGATGATGATGGTTCAGGGAGTGGGTCTGCTAGTTCGTCAAGTGCAGCAGAAGAGCAGTCCCCTCCTACTGCGATCCGAACCAAGACCAAGCACGATAAGAGTGTTAAAGCTCCTCCTCCTCCTCCTCCTCAGATTGATGATCCTAAAGCTACTATGGAAGTCCAAGCTGTGCCTCTGAGACGTCGGTTGGATGAGATGTTGACTATCATCTTAGACGCTCAAGGCATTATAAAGCACACAGTCAGCTATGATAAGGGGAAGGAGAGATCATTCACTGCTTATCCAAGGAGCAAATAGCTGAGCTGTTCAGGTTAAGTCCTGACGAGGTGGTCATTGATGATACCTCTGCTCCTGTTTCTGATATGCCTTCTCCTGAGAATTTTGATGATGTGTATGAAGTGATTTTGGAGTACATCACTGAAGAAGAGACCGCAAAGTATACTTCAGCTGAGGATGAACTACCGACATTTACTGACCTTTTTGGACAACACACTGAAGAGGAGCTAAGCAGAAAGGTTGAAGAAAAGGTCAGTGGTAGCGAGTCTTCAGCAGAAGAAATTCAGCAAAGAAAGGAAGAATGGAAAGCATACTGGGAGATTTTGAAGAAGGAAAGCATTGCGAAGATGCCAGCTACACACACCAAAGTGTATAGGACCAAAGGCTACAAGGCTGGAGGTCAGATACTTAGCTGGGCATACTTCCATGATCTGCAATGCTATGCTATCAAGAGAGAACAGGGAATTCAGTATTTCAAGCACCCGCAAGACTTTAAGACGTTGCGACGCTTTGAAGTCAATCAACTAGCACGTTTGAAGATGCCTTATAGTTCTGATTCTGGGATGTCTGCTTTGTTCTCTTGATAGATTCAATATGAGTAAAGGAAGAGGTGGGTTAAATTCAAGCTTCAGAAACCAGAAAGATATTGTATGCCAGAGATCAATGCAGATACCCGCAGGCATAAGGTTATCCTGAAGTGGCTGCCTCCAAAATTCATGAAGAAGATTCCTTTGAGGAAGATGCGTCAAGACTTATTGGACAGCTTCCGATGCTGGTATTATGATGGGCGAACTGGAGAGGCTGTTATAGTTTTATGCAAGGATAAGAAGTGGGAGACTGAACGTACCTTTGACCCGATGTGGTTGACGAATTAGTCACACATAGATGTCAAAGCCCTTTACAAACACAAGATTTTATTTGATGTAAAAGACATGGAATAGGCACTACATTTTATGAGGGTGATCTGGATCTGTATTGTTTTTGGGATTCATGCTGGATTAGACTGGAAAGCTATATCAGACAAACACTTCAATGAAGATGCTACAAAGTGAGGAAGTAGGTCCAAGGGGGAGTATCTTAGAGCATTAAATGTCCCTAGTTCAGCTTTTGTATGATATTTGATGTATTAAGTTTGTGTTTTCAATGAAATCAGTCTTTCTATATTGTTCTTAATGTTTCTTCTAGTTTATATGTGTTTTATTATATTTAACTTTGATTAGACATGCCTTATAGACCCATTCAGACAAATGAACCTAAGAATGAGGTCATTTGGCCGAATGAACGCTTACAGAATGACTAGGGCGATCGAATGAGTCATCCGCATGACTCATTCGGTTGACCAAGCTCATTCGGCTGAGCCATTTGCCGAATGAGTTGTTTCGGGTTATGAGTGGTTCTTTCCTGTCCAACTTCGATTCTCATCCCGTGGTGTTCGATCTTGATTCGAAACTTCATCCCTCACCTTCTAATCGCCACGGGGACTGCTGGTTTCGATTGGAAAACCCTGGATTAGGATTCTGCCCTATTCCAGAGGCTATCGAGCAAATCTACAAAGGAACCGGATTGTTTCCAGGCTCCAAATTGGTCCTACATGCTCTGAACAACTGCAGAGGTCCAGAGTAGTCTCGATCTTCTCGATCCATTGGAATAATCCAACGGCTCCTTCATTACCGCTGAAGCTTGGCGGTTTACATCCCACAAATGATTTGTAGGAGTAGTTTGAAGCATTGCCAGTATTCCCACTGTCTTCTCCCAATGAGTTTCCAGAGTTGTTGCCCTCTTTCCGAATATGATTGATCATATTCGGGATGACCTCTTTCAGCTGGTTGGTCAGCTGACTGCTCAGTATTATTGCCAAGGCAACGGTAGCAGGATCCAGGTTCACGTTCGCGTTCAGGTATGGAGGTGGAGTGTGTGGGGGAGGAGGAGGAGGCGGCGGTGGTGGTGTAGGTTGTCTTCGCGGCGGCAATCTGATCACAACCGAAAAGGAATTGGTTAGTGAATGATCGAATGCTGAAGACATAATGCAAGTATATAAATCCTATGTTCTCTACATGAAGGGTCCCTAGGTTTTAGTCATATATTTCTCTATAACCATGGCTCCGATACCAATTTGTCACACCCCGAGCCGGCAGGCCGGATAGTGTGTCCCGTCGGGCGGAAAGGCCTTAGGGCTCGATATCAGGAATGATAATCGTGATGATCAGATTGTTTAAATTACACATGATCTATAATGAGAAACTACTAAATGAAAATAGAATTACAAGGTTAAATTACATCAGTTTTGTTCATAATTTAACAATGTAAATCTACTATCAACATCATAAATCTTCTATCTTGTAACTGCACAAGATATACAAAATAATCTGTAAATGATGTTCAAAAGTATGTAGGTCCAAAATACTAGGTCCTATATCTGGCATCCTAGTCCCAAAGCAATAACTTCTTACACAGTTCCGTTCGTAACATGAGAAGTCATGCAAAAATATCAAGTAAGAACATGGTTGGTGAGTTCATGTAGTATTGTTTAAAAATTAGTTTCAATAAACCGTTCGAATGACAACCTTAACCTCACCATTAACCACCTATACCATCTAGTTCAATATGCTTATATATAGGGCGTATATAGGGTCGAACTTACCGCCCGCCCGCCCAGCGACTGTCACACCACATACCAAACCACATGATATATTGTTCCTGGTGATAATTAAGCATTTCATCCCATACCATTGATCCACAACGTTTGATTACCCTGAAATGACAACCTTAACCTCATCAACAATCACCTATGTTATCCAATCAAGTATGCTTATATATAGGGCATATGTAGGGTCAAACTTACAGCCCACCCAACCACATGATATATTGCTCCTATTGATAATTAAGCATTTCATCCCATACAATTGATCCACAACGTTTGATTACCCTGAAATGACAACCTTAACCTCATCAACAATCACCTATGTTATCCAATCAAGTATGCTTATATATAGGGCATATGTAGGGTCGAACTTACAGCCCGCCCAACCACCGTCCCACCACATACCGGACTGCTTAACATATTGTTGTTAATGATAACTAAGCGTTTCATTTCATACCGTCGTCATATTAGATTTTGAGTTCAAAATTGAAATACTCCTGATTTCATGAGTTCATCACGTATTCATGATCAACCATAGCATTTGTAGAAACATGATATTAAATGCTTAATGAAATGAATAATTAATCATTTAAATACAACTAAGACATGATGATTGGGCCTTATTTGACTCAATCAATTCGACTTAGTTGTTGGTAGTGTCCAAGTTGTACCATCTCACACGTGGCCGATATCAGGCATGACCCAAATGAGTCTACTTGTATGTGTCGGGACTTTGATGATGTGCCCATATCAGCTTGACTCGCAGGCCTACTCTACATGTCTGGACTTTAGGATATCCTTTGATTTTGATCGCCTTTGTTCTTCAGAAGTCGTTTGATCGTTTGATTTATGCCCATATAGCTTGACTATAAAAGTCTACTATTTATGACGGGGCTTTCCGTGTGTTAACACGTGGTCTCGATCTGCATACAACTGACATCCACCTTAACTTGATCGTTAATGATTTCATTAGTTCTTTGATTCACACACGGATATGATTTTCTTGATTCAGATCCTTAGAATTCCATGGCTACAACACTGATTTTAGATTCTTGAATTTGATCCTTAGTTTTATTGAACATACACTGAATTAGATTTCCTTGGATTTGATATTTAGTTTTAGTTATCGTGATTCCACACTGAGTTTGGATTCTTTGAATTAGAACATGGTTAGATTAATTGTTTGATTTAGAATTATTATCTTACTCATAAGAGTAATTAATTAATTCGTTAGTTTAAACCTGCATATAATTTACCTAGACAGGAGTCTAGGAATACAAACATGTATATAAAACATACAATAAGTAAAAGCATTTACATAAAACATATTTAAATAAAAAGGTTTACGCATGCTTCTCAGTCCCGCGTTTGAAAAGAAAAATGTTTAGAATAGAGGGAATGAACTCAAGTGTGTTGCTAAGAATTGAACGACAAAATACGCACTCGTTACTGGTAGACTATGTATCTTCAGTACCTGAGTTGTTTTAAGAAGATTCGAATACTATAATTATTTACAATAGACGTATCTAGGGTTTTCGTCTCGGTGTGCAGCTAAGTGTCCTACTTTACTAATGTGTTTCTATGATTCTCCCTAACTAGTCTAAACGTATTACCCTTTTATAAGCCCGTATCTCGTGAACGTAAGGTTTTCGTTATTTACATTCGTAGTCTTTTAATTAAAATATTTTAAATAATTCATTTTAGGTTAAATCATTTAGTTAGAAATCATTTACATTAATTTAAAGAAGTTCATAAATCAATTTCTTTTATTAAAACAAAAATTATTTTAAGGAAGTATTACTTTCATGATTAGACTTAGGTAATCCAATTTGATTAACTCTAAGTATTTTATGATATGTTTTCGTTATCCCATGGTCCTTTGATCAATTCTTTGTATAACGCATCCTAGGTAGTTCAAATGAACCACCTAATGTAGTTATGTGTTTCCTTGAAATGTCTAAGCGTTAGATGTTGATATGGAAATCAACATCAATATGCTTAGCTATTGTTTTGATTCATAATTCATCTATCATCGTGTCATTAATAGTTTAGTCTAATGAAATCCAAGTGTGCTAAACTAAAATGATGTCCAATATTCATGTTGTAGTTTAACCTTTGTTTAGAAAAGTATTAGTGTTATCAATCCCTAACATAAGGGACTTACAACTTTGTTTCTTTACTTGAAAACCCTAATTATGGTTTCTTTAATTGGATTCATGCATCTTAGACCAAACCTACATGAAATAACCCATGATTAAACATCAATATCCCTTGGAAAACATAGGTGTTAACCGTATTAGATCCCCACTTTGACATCCATATGCCACACCTATGCATGCACTCATGTAATCGAATCCATGCATGCCCTAATGTACACAATCTATGAAATCAGCCTACTTGGATCACCCATGAGGAAGAATTCAGTCGGTGTGAATCAATGGTTGGCCGAATAGGGTTCTTGCGAAGGGGTCTTGGCCGAAAGGAGTAGCTCATCCGAATTAGAAGCTTGCCGACCAAAGTGACTTGGCCGAAAGGCTCTGGTCGAACTAGCATGACCGAATGAGATGGCCTGGGCCGAAATGTAGATGGGGCGAAGGGCTTGGACCGAATGAAGGGGAGCCGTGTGAAGGAAGCCCTTCGGCTTAGAGGGCTGGCCATTCGGCCTAATGGCCATTCGACCCACCTGATGGTGTCTTCTTCGGCCGGTCGACTCCCATGGTTGCAGCCCATAATGATCAGGGTTTAGGACTAGATAAGGGTATCTCACTGGTTCCTACATCATCCTAGTATGGTTTAGTGGAGTTCTTAAGGGTTTTATGATGCTTAGAACCGGTTTCAAGAGGTGGCTCGAACAAGGGTTTGAAAACCCCAAAAACCAAACTTTGAACTCGTTTTTACCTCAAATCAGATTGTTCAAAGCTCCGATCGGTTGTACTTCTGTGAGCTACGAGTTGTTGTACTCTTTTTGACACTAAGATGGCTCGATTTCGTTGAGAATTGAAAAAACTAAGGCTTGTGGTTGTAGAGAGAGAAAGTAGAGAGAAAGTGACAAGATTGGGTGTTTGGAGCTGGTAGGTGGTGGTGGTTATGGAAAGTAAATGCCATATTAATGTCTTTAAAATACCCAGTTATGTTCGGTCTCGTCGGTTTCGTTCTGTTTTCGTACAAAACATCACGGTATTAAAAGTAAAGTTTATAAATTTATTTTTAGTGGTAATTAATAGTAAATTAACTAAATATCTTCTGTTTATTTTAATTTTCTTAAAATATTAAATTTACTGTTTAAATCGAATTGTACAGTCGTCGCGCGTATTCGTTCGAATCGTCACCCGTAAGAACACGACGATAACTACACCTTTCGATATGATTTTCTAGTTATTGGACATCATTTAGAACGTTAAACTTTCAGATATATTCGCACAGATCTTCACCGATACGAATAATCCGTCGATTTAGCATTTATGTAACGACATCCGTTGTTATTTTGTTCTATACATCCTCACATACGTTTATACATAATAGAATCCTAACTAACAATCACATGATGGTTCTATGTCATCAGATAAATATCTGACTGTTGAACCATAGTTCTGAGTTACGTTTCTACGATGAAATGGAAACTGTTCTATGATAAGCATGAAATGATAATGATATACAATGAAATGCGTATAGTTTATACCTGAGTTACTGTTCATGTTACTGTGTAGATCACTGTTCCGGTTAAGTTTCCGGCACTGATGTTACATCGACTCATGAAGGTGATGATGTTCTGAGGCCGTCGATATTGTAGATTCTTGAGTTTCTTATGTCGATATTGCAATATCAAGCCCCAAATCAAATTTAAACTGACCCAAAAATCATTCCAATGTATTCCTTGGCTTCCTAACTTGTTTTAGTGCAAATCCTAAGGGTTTTGCAACTCCAAAATCGGTTGAAATTGAGCTGGTGTTCAAGAGAACTCCTCCAAACAGTAACAATATGAAAGCAGCTCTTTCAAGCTCCATTTTCTCCGTTTTTGATGATCCAAAGCTTGATTTCTTCCTCTAATCACGATGTACACGTTTCTACGGTCATTTTGGTACCAAATTCGCATAATTTGGTTGGTTATTGAGTGAGTTTTGATGATTTTTCTAGAGAGAGAAAAAGCGAGAGAGAGGGAAACGATTTTAGAGTGAGAGCAGGTTGGTGGAGGTGAGAAAATGGAATTAAATGCCATAACTAATTATCTTTTATTGTCACCCATTCAAACACGATGATAACTATACTTTTCGATTTGATTTTCTTATTATTGGACATCATTCAGAACGTTAAACTTACAGATTTATTCGTACAGATCATCACTTACACGAATAATCTATTAATTTAACATTCACATAACAACATTCGTTATTGTTTTGTTATGTAAAATCTCACATACGTTTATACATAATAAAATCTTAACTAACATTCGCATAATAGTTATATGTTTTCAGATATGCTTCTGACTGTTAAACCATGGATTCACATTATGATTCTGAACTAAATGCGTAATAAGTTCGTATTAAGCATTAATTGTAGGACCAATTTGGAGCTCGGACACAATCCGGTTCATATGGATATCTACTCGACAACCTCTAGAATAGTTCGGAATCCTATTCCAGGGTTTTCCAATCGAATGACAACCGTGGCGATCCGAAGGTGAAGGATGGACGTTTGATCGAGAATCGAACACCACGGGTTGAGAATCAAACTTGGACGTGCAATGGCCGCTCTAATCTCCTAGGGTTTTGACTCTGGGTTCTTAGGGAAGAAGGAGGACTCTAAAAGTTGGGTTTGAAACTGATTTGGTTGGTATTTATAGAATGTTGTCATTAGGCCGAATGAGAGGCTGAAGCAACTCATTCGGCGAATGAGAAGCCGAAGCAACTCATTCGGCGAATGACAGAGTCGAATGGACAAGTCATTCGAATGAGTTATTCGGCGAATGACTCATTCGTTTGCCTATGTCATTCTCTAGTTTGTTCATTCGGCGAATGGCTTCATACTTATAGCCATTCGCCCGAATGTGTCTGAAAAACATATAACTTCAACTTTAAACATAATCAAACACTTATAATCAATAATAAACATTAAGAACAATATAGAAAGACAACTTCCATTAATATAATAAACTTTATACATTAAGAACAGTACAAAATAGAACTATGGACATTTAATGCATCTACAAACTCCCCCCTTGGACCTAGTTCATCCTTTGGAAGTGTCTTTCTTGAAATGTTTGTCGGTGATAGCTTTCCAGTCTGATCCTACATGAATCTCCATAACTATACAGATCCTGATTAACCTCATGAAATGCAGTTCTTGCTCCATATCTTGAACGTCAAATAAAATCTTATGAAAATAAAGAATCTTGATATCGCTGCGTAACAACTTTGTCAACCACATCGGATCAAAAATACGTTCAGTCTCCCATTTCTTCTCTTTGCACATAACAATCACGACTTCTCCAGTACGCCCATCGTAGTACCACCATCGGAAGCCCTCGATAAAGTCTTGACGCATCTTCCTTAACGGAATCTTCTTCATGACTTTAGGAGGAAGCCACTTCAGGATAACCTTATGCTTCCGGGTATCTCCATCTATTTCTGGCCAGTAATATCGTTCAGGTTGCTGAGGCCTGAAGTTCACCCACCTCTTTCTGTACTCGAACTGGATTTGTCTGGAGAACCAAGCTGACATCCCTAAGCCATCGTTGTATAACATTTTCAAGCGCGCAATCTGATTGACTTCAAATCCTGGCAGCGTCTTGAAGTCATGTGGATGTTTGAAGTAATCAACCCCCCTTTCTCTTTTTACTGCGTAGCATCATAAGTCATAAAAGTATGCCCAGCTTAGAATCTGACCTCTAGCTTTATAGCCTTTGGTCCTGTAGACTTTTGTGTGTGTCGCTGGCATCTTTACATTGCTTTCTTTCTTTTGTTCCAGGTTCCTTTCCATCAGTCTAAGAACCATACTGTTCAGTGTGCTCAGCTGCTCGACAACTGAAACGGTAGGTATGATAAGATCAGATAGTGTGATGGAAGGACCTGTAGATGCAGTAATGTATATGGGAGCCTAAACAACAGAGGTGGTCAGTGGGGCAACAGTGGTACGTGTCGGAATAGCCCTTGACCTGGTCAGTGAAGAAACTGTGACTGCTGCTACAGATAAAACAGTCGTTGTAGCAGCAGAAGATAGTTCTGACCTCCTCTGGAAAAGGAACCTAGCCCTTTTCCTCCTCCTAGCTGGAGATGATGTGGCCTGAGTAGCAGCAACCGAAACAGCTGAAGTGGCTGGAGCAGAGGAACGCGGAGGAAGTGAGATATCAAACTCAGGAATAAAGGTAGGATCTGTGATCTCATCAAGCTCTGCCTCACTTCTTTTCCTCTTCCTCTTCACCAACCTCCCTCCTACCCATATATCTTCATACTCATCAGGAGTGTCCTCTGAGTCTTAACTCTCAGCACCCTCATCACCAGCCTCACCACCTTCATCACTTGAGTCATCTAACTCATCCCTGTCATCAGCAGAAGTGGTGGCTGTCATATCAAGTGGAGTAGTCACTGTGGAGGTAGTAGTGGCCATGAAGTCCAACTCCAACAGTGAATCAATATCCACATCACCATCAACAACAGCAGATGTACTAACACCAACACCTGTGCCAACATCAGCTGCACTAACACTTATCACTCCAACCTCAACTGTGCTAACACTAGCAGTAGTAATAGTTACATCAACAGTCGAGCTAACACCAATACTTAAGGAACCGAGGATACATAAGTAACTTCTTATCTCCATTCAATGCCACATTCTCCTTCATGTGCGTGATGATCATCTCTGTGAAATTGAAGGGATTGTTCAGCACTAGTGCAACGAAGGCACACTGTATAGTCTCCCTCATATCATCGAAGCCATCTCTCCTAGACCCAAGACAGTGGATAAGCACATGGGCTAGATACTTGAATTGCGGAGACATATACGCCTTGTTGAGGATCCCTGCTCCTAGATCACCTTCATACTTGCACCGCACAAAACATCCACGAACTAAGTAGCGGTCAAGCAAATATGGCTGATCTGGTGAATCCTGGAATCCACAGACTCTCCTGATGTGCTTAGCAGAAATAATCACATCATGACCAAGTAACTTCCCTCGAATGACAGGAGGCTCAGCCTCACAGTCAATATCAGCAGATGCCCAGAAGTCCTACTGATGAGAGTGATAGAGCACATGCATGGTAGAAAAAGCAGCAAATATCCTGGAACGCCTCAAATATGTTATAATCTCTGTGAAGTGTCGAGCATTTGGCGTAGAAAGATCTAGGTGAGCACATATGTTATTCTTGGTCACTGACTTGTATCCAGCCATACTGAAAATCACAAAAATACACATGTTAGTACAATTCAGTTGCTTAATAAAATCAAATTAGATCAATTAACAAATAGATTATTTTGGCCGAATGCACTTGATTTGGCCGAATGACCATTGGTCGAATGAGTATATTGACCGAATGAATCCTTCTATCAAATGAGCTTCATTCGCCGAATAAGCCATTCTGTCGAATGAGGCATTCGTCGAATGAGCCATTCTGTCGAATGAGCTTCACTCGTCGAATGAGCTTCATTCGCCGAATGAGCCATTCGCCGAATGATGTCATTCGGCTGATAGTTCAAATTCAAACTCCATTTTATGAATCTTCAAATCAACCCATAAAAATTATACTCCCATACTCAGAAACGACCAACTAACAACATTAGAATTGACATCTTCTGATTTAAAGGTCATTTTGATTATTTATTTAAAAGGCGATTTAAAAAAACCCTAAAACCCTAAATCACGAACGGCCTGCAATGATTCCACGGTCAAAAATCGACAATCTT
Organism: Mikania micrantha; assembly: GCA_009363875.1. Lineage (NCBI taxonomy): Eukaryota > Viridiplantae > Streptophyta > Magnoliopsida > Asterales > Asteraceae > Mikania > Mikania micrantha. Next base: position 69,613,119 of record CM018697.1, read on the forward strand.
TGATCTCCAAGTACCTGAGATGATAAAAAGAGGAAAAATCAGTATTCGGATCAAGAAAGATGATGAAAAATCGATGGACAGAGGAGAGAGGTTGTTTTGAACGAATAGTACACACAGTGCCGAGCGAATAAGAAATGGAGAATGAGGGTAGTTCGGCCGAGTGAATGTTTAAATAGTGTCAGTCATTCGCCGAATGACTCCAGCGAGTGACCTGGTTCTCCGTAAACTCATTCGTTGAATGAGTTTCATACTCAATGTTCATCATCGAATGAAGCGGCGAATGAACCAATCGAATGGCTTCATTCGACCAAGCTTGATTCGGTCGAATGACTCATTCGATCGAATGAATTCATTCTCATGAATGAGCCATTCGTTCTATCCATTCGTGCGAATGAAGTCATGCACTCACAAACACAACTTAATTTTAAAAATGAACATTAAGATCTGTTAAATAGATGCCATTTATGAAGATAAGTCTGGTTGGTTTAGGATTCAAATGTGACAGACATCTGAACTTACAAATGATCATCCAAAATAAAATTGAAAACATAAAATCTTTTTGTAATTTTTCTGAAATAAAATACAACTGTACAGCTAGCAACTAAATACAAAGAAAGACATATTTTTTTGAGAGGTCTGTTGAGAAACTAGTGCATACTCCTAATCATATCAAATCAGCATTACTGAACGTTTCACTTCAGACACATTTGTCTTGTGATACGATTACTGATATGTCTGTCCAATTTAAGCTTTTCAATACAAAATTATTCAAATCATTTGATGATCACTTATGTTTTCTGACTAAGTTACCCATTTTATCTAACCAACAAAGATTAAAATCAGTTTGTAACTCATCTTTACACATCTTAATACCCCACATCATAAATTCCATAAGGTTCCAACTTCTTTTCTTTTTATATTTTTTATTTATTTTGATTTGTCTCTCATAACCAACACATTCTCATGGACGGCTTCAGCTAGGTCTTTACAAAGCAATATGGCACGTATACAGACTGTGTTGACATGATTGACTTGTTCAATCCAAATGGACGGCTTCAGCTAGGTCTTTACAAAGCAATATGGCACGTGTATGGAATTGAACTTATTTTATTTTTGTATTTTTACAAGCTTAATACCAGCTTGGTTTTTCTTTTATTGTGATTCAATCATTCTTATCTGAACTGACGGCTTCAACTAGGTTCGTCCCAGTAGTTTGGCACGTATACAAACTTGAATTCATGAATCATTGGAAACCTTATTAGATCCTATGATATCAGGTGTATGCCTGATTTGAGTCATAAACTATTTCTCACTTAGCTAATTTTCTAAAACAGATCCCACAAATCAGAT